>OY757909.1:72411220-72800563 GCA_963585895.1 Sepioteuthis lessoniana
ACAACACTCATTGCCCAGTCAGCTGGGGCTGTAGAATACACTGACTACTTCTCAGTAGAGGGGTAAGACCTCCCCAACAAGTGTTCTGGATATGACACTAAACAATCTGATGGTTAGGTTCCAGCAATGCTGGAGCTTTGGGGAATGCAGAGTTCCCCTTCACTGCTATCACTCCCAGGTCCTCTCTGACCTAGAGTGATAGGACTTGACAGGGTCCTATCTATGAGTCAAACAGAACTAAACTGTGTACTTATGTTAAACTAAATTGCTTGAAATAAAAGTTTTGACATTTAAACTGCTTGCTTATGCTAAACTGAATTGTTCGAAATAGAACTGTTTTTGTATGCTAAACTGAATTGTTTGCAATAGAACTGTTTTTGTCATTGAAACTGTACTTACACTAAACTGAATTGTTTGAAATAGAAACATTTTGACATCTAACTGTGTGTAAACAAAAACCATACTTATGCTAAACTGAATTGCTTGAAATAGAAATGTTTTTGACAATTAAATTGTGTACTTATACTAAACTGAATTGTTTGAAATAGAACCATTTATTTGTATAAAAATGGATTTGGCATTAAATAACCTACAAAGGTTGATATGCCATAAAACCCAAACAAATAACACACATCAGTTTTTTTTGGTAGGGGGTGCTTGTTGCAATTCATTATGTACAACTGAAAAATAAGAAAAGAATAGAACATGAGTGTTGCTGCTTTGATGATTTGAATGCTTAATCCATTCTAATGACATGTCAACCTGTCTAGAGTTATTTTTTGTGTAGACATTAGGGAATTACATTCATTGTATGTTTACATTTTTTCGTGTAGTTGTTTCTTAAAAGGGGTTTTGTTATGTGATATCAAGTATTCCTATTTTTAATATTTATTTGACACATTGATGGGACCCTAACAGCTATTACTGTTCTGGGTCACAGTGGACCTAGGAATAATATCAATGAAAGGGTACACCATACTCCCCAGAGTTTAAGAATTGAAACCTCACCATCAAATGCAGTTTTGTGTCCTATCCAAAACTACCCTTTTTTGAAAGGAAGTCTTACTCCTCTTTAAAGATACAATCAGTATATTCTCAGCCCTGCTGAAAAAGCATAAATGACTTGAAGATTTATGTTTATTACCATTTTAATTTCTATTGCCAGAAAAAGAGTCTCTTTCTTTCAAGAACTAACAGTATACCTGAAAAATATGAAATGGTAGAAATGTTGTATTTACAATATTATAGACACAAAGAAAAAACTCAGTTGTCTAGAAAAAAATTTTATTGTTATATATGAGTTTCATATATAAGTTTTTGACTGAGCTTTATGAAATTTAAGGTGTCCCCAAAAAGACTGTTAAGAGTCAAAAAGAAATAGAATTTGTGATAGAAGAAAACCAACAAATATCACAGCATTAAAACTATAAAACCTTTGGTTGGTTGGTTGGTTTCTTTATTTAATGGTATATCAACCTTTGTAGGTTATTTAATGCCAAAGCTATCCTTCTAGAAGAACGGTAGTGGTACTATTTAACCCATAGCTGGGAGGATAAGGGGGTTCATACCTTTCCCGAGGATATTTGCCTGAAAGTTAACATAATAGTGTGACTGGAGTACGAACTCGCTTACTACAATTCCACAGTTCATCACTTTAACCATTACACCATGAGGACACCCCCAAACCTTTTGGAAATTCTCTCAAAATATATCCTGAGACCCTTTATTTCCTTAGATAAGTATTGATCTCTTTTCAGCTACAAGTCTCCATGAATTCACTTGTTTATTGAAAACTAGCTTCAAGAATGCATCAATAAGATCTACTGACTAAGGGATGAAGTACGAGGATCATTAAATAAGTTTCCAGACTTTTTTCGTATGGGCACTTTTATTGATAGTACACACATGAAACTCTAGTCCCCTTCAAAGTAATCTCCTCCAGCTGCAATGTACTTGTTGAACTTTTGGAAGGCCCCATGGAAATCCTCTTGTATGAGCATGCCAATGACCTTCATCACAGCCTCTTTCATCTCCTCAATTGTCTCATAACAACAGCCTCTGAGCTTAGGGAATAACCAAAAGTTACAGGGAGCAAGGCCTGGACTTTAGGAAGGCTGAGGAACTGTCTTGATGCCCATCTTGGTCAAATAGTCTGTGACAAGGATGGAGTTGTGGACTGGTGCATTGTCCTGCTGGAAATGCCACTGACCCGATTTGAAGAGTGCTGGCCTCTTCCAACAGAGTCTCTTCCTGAACTCCCTTAAAACCTCAACATAGTAACCCTAACCCTAATCCTTTGGCCAATCAACTCTAGTGTATTGACTTCCTTATTCCTCCCACACCTCTCATCATCCCTCACAGACTCCCTACCTTCCTTGAATCTCTTATGCCACTCAAAAACTGATACTCGATTCATGCAAGATGGTCCAAAAAGCAGTCTGAAGCATTACATACGTTTCTGTGCCATTTTTTCCAATTTCAAAACACAATTTTATTGCATATCGTTCTTCTAAAGTGTCAGATTGCATTTTTGAAATTCACCAGCTGTAACAATCAGGTTTTAGTAGGATGTATTCCAATTTCTGCTGTAGCTGTTCATTTGAACCTGATCAGTCATCTCATTAGATGTATAGCAATAACATACTGAATTTTCAAGAGTCTACGATAATTTTAAATGCCTGTACAAAAAAAGTTTGGAAACTTATTGAAGGCACCATGTATCTATTGGAAAAGAGACATTGCTGGAGAAGCAGAGATGAACTCATAAGAGATGTACTCTTATGGATCCCCACACATGGCCGTGCAAAAGCAGGACGACCAGCACGAACGTACATTCAGCAGCTATGTGAGGATACAGGTTGTTGTCCTGAAGACCTACCTAGGGCGATGAACGATAGGGAGGAGTGGCGAGAGAGGGTCAGGGATATCCGTGCTACCAGCACGATATGATGATGATGATGAATATATCACCTTCACCTGCGATGAACCTGGTGGATGTTTTTGACTGATACATCCAGCCTTAGATGAAATCAACAAAACGATTACCGGAAATAAGGAATGTGTGGGTGTAAGCCATGACCACCGAAAAACAAGCATTGCATGCGAGTTGCGTGGGAATTTTAAGACTATAAGGTCGAGAATTTTGGCTGAAGTCAGTTCCTGTTGGTAGTTCCGACTTCCGACAGCTTCTCCATGTGCACGAACTCTCTCTCTCTCTCTCTCTCTCTCTCTCTCTCTCTCCAATTACTCTCCTGATACACACAAGCGTCACCCTTAACGAATAAAAATATAAGATTATATTTTAAATATACACCCCTGGACAAAAATATAAGATCACCCTAAAAATGAAGAAAAAGATATTGTTTACAATTTTTAAATTATGAAAATCTGATATATGAAAGATAAGGTTAAGAAACATTTAGATTTAGAATAAGAATTAAAATTTATTTTTGACATAAATATAAGACCACCAATAAAACCTAAAGAAAAAAGAGACTTAATTTAATTGAAGAATTTATCATATAGAGTCTACATAATATAAATGCTATTAAAACTGTAATACTTAAAATACTAAAAGCATAAATGGCTAAAAGAACTAAATTATCTGAATTTGAGGAAGGTGAGATTACAGTTCTGAAAAGAGTCGGAAAATCTCCAGGAGATTTTTCGACGGCCTTAGGACACAGTAAAACCGTTATTTGTTATTACTAGAAAAGTCCAAATAAGTATGGAACAAAAAAACGACTGGCAGGCTAGAAAAATCACCACAATTCAAGAGAAGAATTGTTGACAAAGTAAAAAAGAAAACTTCATCAACATAAAAAATATTGAAATCTCTAGTAAATACTCATTGCAGTACTAAAACAATTAGAAGGCATTTAAACAACGAAAAAATTAAGCATAAGAAAAGAATTCATCGTTCATGATTAACTATGAAGTACAAAGAGAAACGACTGGAATATACTCGTTGATATCAAACCATGAATACTAAAGAATGGCGAAAGGGTTTTTTTTCTCGGACCAAAAGAAATTCAATTTAGATAGTCCAGCAGTACTGACATGCAAAAACTTTTCCAGAAGAAAATTACTCCACAAGGCATAGTAGAAGAGGATCTCTTATGATCTGGGGGGTCTCATCTTCAGGAAAACTTAAACTACAATTTGTCAATGGTCGACAAAAAGCAGCAGATTATGTGAAGATGCTAAATGATTTATCTCTCACACAAGAAGGGTGTCGTCTATGTGGAGAAGAATGAATTTTTCAGCAAGATAATGCTGCTATCCACAATGCATCAATAACAAAGAAGTACTAGCTTAAACAAAAAAAATAAGACTTCTTGACCACCCAGCGTGCTCTTCAGACCTTAATCCAATAGAAAATTCGTGGGGATTGATTGTTGCAAAAGTTTATGATGGAGGTCGACAGTACTCAGCAATTTCTGAACTCAAAAAAGCAATCTTTGGCGCATGGGAAATGATACCTCCGGTTCAACTTCAGAAACTAGTTGATAGTATGCATAGCCGAATTTTTGACGTTATCAAAGCTAACTTCGGATCTACAAAATATCAAATAAAAAATTTGCATTTATATATATACATATAAAGAATGAATTGAAATTTGTTCATATTCTAAATTTAATTGTCTTTCTGCCTTATCTTTCATATATCTGATTTTCATAATCTAAAAACTGTAAACAATATCTTTTTCTTCATTTTTGAGGGTGATCCTATATTTTTGTCCAGGGGTGAATATGTGTTCCTCGTTGTTGTTGTTGTTGTTGTTAAGACCCAGCAGTAATATACTACAGACACACATATCAGTAACTAAATCATTTACTGATTTCATGTTCAATCCATTTGATGCTTCACAAATAATCTTTGATTTTCCAGAACAAATTATTATGACAAATTCTTTTTGTAACTGAAATAAACTTTGTTCTTCATTTTCTGAAATCTAGACAACATGATTGAATTTTGGGAAATTATAAATCACTAGCTGAAGTTCTTGTTTACACTGGATGAGTGGTCAAGACTTGAATTGCAGCCAGTTATAATGAATGTAAAACAATTTCTTGGTAAGTGATGTTTCCATCAGGGTGAAGTAATGCTAAATTGTTGGAGATAGATTGAAAGATTATAATATAAATTAAGTCTGTGAATAGACTTAAAAGGAACAATCCATAGAGAATATATAGTATAAATATATTCAAATAGAGTGCTCAATGCACAGCAATTATTATACGAGATTATATAAAATATATAAAAAAATAACTCACATGCAGAACAAATATATCGATAGTATCAGGTAAAACTCAACAGTTCAGATACATTAAAAATTTTAAAGATTGCTTCTTCAAATGGAATACAAGGTTTGATAGAGTTATCACCACTTCCCCTTGGAATACATTTTACATTAAGTTATGTTGTAGACAAGCGTATAGTTGCAAGAGACCACGGATGGGAGGAATGGATTTAATCTTGTTTATTTTTAAACAAATAAAAGCTGGTAAGTCAGAAGAGATGCAGGCTTTCTTCTTTCACCAGATACAGGCTAGGAGGTGAGCAGATGTAAGTCGTTCTTGACTGACTCTTCTTTTATGAGATATTGGTCGGGAGGGGAATGGGTGTAAGTCGTCTTTGGGTGGCTGGTTTGTTATTTGTGGCACAGTGTGTGACATGGGTCGGTAAGCTTTTAGCAATCTTGATCTAGTATTGGAACGCAGGGCTTGATTGGTGGGCCGTCAGTGTTCTTTGATCTTGTCTGATACGCCATGCGTAACAGTTCTCTCCCCGCCTCTCTCTCTCTCTCTCTCTCTCTCTCTCGAAGTCCTCCGGAGTCCATTGACTTTTTTAAAAAACTTTTGTTGAGTGTTTTATAACCACGTTTAGGATCGAATCATTTCTGAAAAACTTTGACGGGGAAATGTACGCTCGTGACGTTTTTATTTGTTTGTTTATTTATTCATTTTGCTAGCGAGTTTGCAAAAGAGTAGGTAATATAACCATTATGTATTTATTTGTTTGACAGGGCTAAAGTGTAAAATTAATATTCTCATATTTTGAATTCATTTTTGTGCCTCCATATAAAAAATTTTACAGGTGTAAAATTAATTTGATTTCAATTTAAACTTTTAGTGTCTCATCAACCAAGACAGACATCAACGCATGACTAGCAAAGGCATGGACAGCTATCGATAGGCTATCGGTCATATGGAAGTCAGACATAACCGATAAAACGCATTTTTTTCCAAGCAGCGGTCGTGTCGATACTGCTATATGGATGCAATACATAGAAATATATGGAGAAAAAGCTTGATGGCAATTGCACAAGAATGCTGCGAGCAATATAGAACAAGTCCTGGGGGCAGCATCCCACAAAGCAGCAGTTGTACGGCCACTTACCACCCATCATGAAAACAATCTAAGTTAGACCAATCAGACACGCAGGACATTGCTGGAGAAGTAAGGACAAACTCATAAGCGATATACTCCTGTGGACCTCTTCACATGGACGAGCAAAGGCAGGACGACCAGCTAGAACCTATATACAGCAGCTCTGTGCCGATACAGGATATAGCTTTGAAGACCTACCAGAAGCAATGAACGATCGAGACGGGTGGCGAGAGAGGTACGACATGATGAGGATGATGATGAAATTCTTCAAAGGGAACATTAGCTTAAATTAATTTTCAAAGTTGTTTAAAAAACTCTTAATGTTGTTGTATAAATTCATATTATGTTTATAATTTCAATTCCTTCAGACGCTTTCGAGTAGACGCCAAGAAAGTCTTCATCACAAATTCTCAAGTGGGCAATGTATCTGCTTTACAATTCAAGACGTTCAGTAAGGAATCTTCTAAATAAGAGCACTCTCTACCTGAGTCGATCAGGGCATTGAACCTGTATTTGACTCCATCATATATAATAACAACTTCCATGACAAGCAACAAAAAATTGCTACTGCCATTATTATCTAAGTAACAAGAGTTGGTCTCTAAAGTAGACTTATCCAGACCAGGACACATAGGACCCACATGTCAGCGACTCTTGCAATAGCAGCAAGGTCTGAGTAGTCCATTTTTACCAACACAGATTCTGAATGAAGAGGTTCAGTGCCCATCATACACAGCCCAAGAACTTTTCAGCGATCCAATCTGTCCTTTACAGAAGCATATTTTTATCGTAGCCGCCATGGTTACTTAAATCTATAGCGGTTAAGGGAAATAGTTAATTTCCCTAACACTATATATTTTAGGCAACACAAATGAATAACAAAACTTCTTTTAACAACACAACAAAGTAAGGTTTATTACAGTAGCAGGCGTGAAGGAGTGAGAGTGAGAAAGTGTCTCTTTGCGTCGCTGGTCTGTATGCTGGTCCTTGGTTCGTAGGAAGCGTGTTTAAAGCTAGCAGTGAGCGAAGTGTTCCAAGTGGAATCAGTGCAGTCATGTGAGAGAGATATGTTCCTTCTGCTAGCTCCAGACTCTCTCTGACGTTGTCCGTTCTACAGAAAAGGGACCAGAAAAAATAGTTCCTGAGAGGGAGAAGGAATCAATGCGCTCTGCCGGTTGATTGGTCAGTGAGTGACCGATTCTCTTAACAGGGGCATTGATTCGCGAAAGGAAATAGATCTGTGGCTGCTACAAATCTAAAATCCTCGGTGAAAGAAAAAACGCAAAGTCATCCATAACAACAGCTAACAACGATGTCCTGTCTACGTACTGAGTGAAATTTTCTATAACCAACATAATAGCTATTTTGCAAAAATAAATTCTGCAGAACAAACAGAAGACTACTCATAAATGCAGAATAAAGCAAGTGGTATTTAAAAGCTCCTCTTCAATATACAATGAGGTATTTCATTATTACTTATATTTAAAAGAGGAACTTCCTGTACGCGGTAGCGCAGAATTTCCTTCATTCAGACAATAAAAGAAGTAGCTTATCACTGCTATATAAACACAGTCAGTGACCACAGGTAAAACCTAGCCGGGCTTACATGCACAGAGGAGAGGTATCTGTGCTTATCCCAACAGTCACCAGCCAATGTTGGGTCTGCGCCTCCGCCACCAGCCACCAGTTGATGTGGAATCCAACCAATCACAGCCGCAGACCCTGCATCACCAAGTAGCAGACACCTGCGAACCAGCTCCAGCTTCCCCTCCAGCAGATACCTGCATCACCAAGCACCAGACACCTGCATACCAGTTCCAGCTTCATTCAGTTGTAGACACCTGCATCACCAAGCAGCATTGTAACAGACCGGATCATGCCGTAGCACCCTTGTTCTCAAGCGACAAAACTCTGCTCGGACTAGCATCGACTCTTCTAGGCCACATCGACATACCCCCGGTTAACCAAGGACTGAATAAACAGGGACACTGATCATCTAGCCTCTGCAGGCGATGCGTCCACATCTTCGACTGTCTCCGGCTATGATCTGACCATATAGCTACACCTACGATCTGTATCAACCACCGAGACCATCCTGATATTCTAGAGACGCTGTCGCCAAGAACTAACAAACAACCAAGTCTACGACATTTTACATAATCAACTTTCAACACCGCAGAGACTACAAGGACATTATCCAGCAACTGCCATTTTACACTCATGCATTCCATTCATGTACGATTTGCTCAATAAAAACCTGACATTTAAACTTATCCACTTGTCTTTGTCATTTTTCTAGTCGTCTGTCAATTAGTTCTTCACTTATAAAAAGATTTGCGGGAACGACGTATTTATCGGTCCCAAGACATTTCTTACAACTATAAACAGAATGCGCACCGACGTAACAAAAATTACATCTAAACCTATCCTGTGTGGAAGCAATACTAAAGTTCTCGACGGTAGCTGTTTTTTTTTTTTTGTTTTTTTTTTTGTTTTTTTTTCTATTAATGACTTGAGACTTTAATTTCCGTGGGTTAATAATGTCCAATTTAGAGTCATGACTCTCTGCACTACTCATTTTGAGCTTAGTCAATTCCATAACGTGAAGCGTATCAGATGTTGGATTTTGTAGATTCAGCAGTTAATGTCCGCTTGAATACGACTGGTTTATTTTGAAGTTGTACAGTTATACCCCCGCCCTTAGCTTCCATTTAAGAGAGCAGCCTGAAGGCTGGGGCCTCTTAGCTTCTCTTCTCTTTTCTTTGCCTTTTGCTTTAGGGCTCTTTATGTAGTTTGGCTCAAGGCTGGTTGCTTGAACTAAAGGCCTATTAGTCGCTCAGGCTCTAAGCCTCTTTTCCCCCTTTTTGAGGTTTGAACTTATAATAATGAGCCTACTGTAGGCTCTTGGTAGTTTGGTTAGCTTTTCCCTATCTGAATAAGGTTGAGTCTAAGGTCTGGAGGATAAATTCGGTAATAATTCTCCGAAGACCAACTTCAGCTCGAACAGGAAGAAGCGATGGTTTCAACACGAGACATATTCAAAAGAAATTGTCAACCCAAGACAAGGAGCCGAAGATTCCCGAAGTTATTTCAACATATGAAAGAAGCGTTGCAGAACTTTGAGATAAAATACCATTCCTTGGTATTTTATCATTATTTGCTAAGAGCATAAAACCATAAGAGGTTGACGGTGCTGGTTCTAGTAAGTCTGTCATACTTCATTCACTCCTTCCAAATATTTATGTACGAATATTGTCGTTGCTTGAATGTAATTTTTTTTTTGTTACCTCCGTCGAATGTTTTTCGACATGCATAAGGAAAAATATGCAACGTGGATGTGTTTATGAATGTCAAATGGATGTATAGTTTATTTTCTTTGAAATAAATTACTTTTGAGAGAGACTTTTGTTTTGTTATTAAGAAATACAGGCTCATTTCTCTTTTCAGATAACATAAGTAATAACTCTCCCTCCCCTTCGCTTTCTCTTTTTTTATGATTCACTTTCCTCCCTCTCCCTTGCCGCGACCTGCTCACAAACATAAACAGATCGGATTACTCGTTCGCCCAAGAAAAATTACATCCGCGTACGGCCGGAAATGGCGATGCCCTTTCCGACCCTAACCTGCCGTTACAGCTAAGAAAAGGGAATAAATAACATTTAACAATATTTACAAAACACTTCTGCCAGAAATAACTCTATAAAAATGGAATTAATTATCTTCGCTAACCTATATCAGGCTAAAGAAGGACTTATTTTCTACGTCCATTTTTATAGAACTTTCTATTTATGTGGCGCGGCAGAGTGGAATTCGTTCCCTTAATACAAACAAGGCTTCGGCGGCGAAAAATTCAGAGGTCCCCACGACGCTCTCAGGAGCCGCTCTCAGAGCGAGGCTCCGTAAGGCTGAATCCTACATCTTGTGGTTACATTCGCCTTATACCCCGGCACGTTCCTTTTATTTCTAACGAGTCACCTTGCTTCAAAGCTGAATCCCACTTATGGTTGCATTCGCCTTTCCATCTCATTAATATGCACAAAAGGTTCTTTTAAGGACCATCAGAGGTCCCCTTCTGCGGGTTGGAGCATCTCTGACGGTCCTTACCGACCAGTCAAAGTAGACGGCCCAGAGGCAAACACGAACAGGACTCTAAGACCATCCGGTCTTAACAATTCGATCGGTTCCGCTCGTCTGTTTGGTTGCGTAGCGCTAAAGGCACGGGTTAGCCTTTAGCTACCACTTCGCTATCAGCGCAGCGCTAAGATAATGCCAATCTTAGCCGTGGTCTCCTGGCCTGTTTGCTCGACAGTGCAGAGCTTTGGCACCGCAAAGCCATTGCTACTGTCAACGATACGCCCGCACGGCTTTGGCACAGCAAAGCCTTAGGTACCGTCAACGATACGCCCGCACAGCTTTGACACGGCAAAGCCATAGCTACCGTCAACGATACACCCGCACAGCTAGGGGCACGGAAAAGCCATAGCTACCGTCAACGATACACCCGCACAGCTCGGGGCACGGAAAAGCCATAGCTACCGTCAACGATACGCCCGCACAGCTTTGGCACGGCAAAGCCATAGGTACCATCAACGATACGCCCGCACAGCTTTGACACGGCAAAGCCATAGCTACCGTCAACGATACGCCCGCACAGCTAGGGGCACGGAAAAGCCATAGCTACCGTCAACGATACGCCCGCACAGCTAGGGGCACGGAAAAGCCATAGTTTCACCGATTCACTCGCTCGACTTCGTATGTGCTAAGGCCTGGCAGACCTTAGCCACGGTTTCCCCGTCCGTTCACTTGGTCCGTAGTACTAAGACACGGCTCAGTCTTAGTCACCAGCTCGCTCGACTCTACATGACCAAGCTGCCAACACCGACTTCGACCACGACGCTCCAGCAATGCAGCATCCAGTCCACGTACGACTCGCTGTTACGGACTGCCCCAGCATTGCAACATCTGGCCCACGTACGACACGCTGTACGGGCTAGCAACCAGATCGACCCCCCGGGTTAATCCAACGTAATGTAAAAAAACTGAGACATCGATTTACCAACCACGACCGACCTCAGGTTCCCGCAACGATCGTCCAGCTGCATCCTACGACTCGACCGACCTCAGCTTCCCGCTACGATCGTCCGGCTGCATTCTACGACTCAACCGACAGTTACCCGCATCAAACATCTAGCTGTATCTCCACGATTCGACCTACGCCAGCTACCCTCATCGAACATCCAGCTGTGCACAACTACGACTCGACCATACCAGCTATCGACATCACCCCATCTAGCTGAAGACCCAAATACAAATGCCACGGACTTTACACACGCGCTTGTAAACATGACAATAAATTGTCATCTTTATTATACTTGGTACCTCGCCTTTGTTTCCTTCATTGTCTTTGGCTGTCATTACTCGCACGCATTAAACTTAAATCATTTGCAGGGTCGACATGCTTATCGGCTCTACAACACCCTAACCAAATATGGCTTACTACTAGATAATTTCTTAGCTGGGAAGGGGTTATTCAACTACTGTAAAAACATTCGACTCTAAGTAATTTAGGTAAAATTGTACTAAGACAGCGACGAGCATACGTATACTTTTGTTAATTTTTCGTATGTTTAAAACCTAAAACAGAATATGAATCAAATATTTTTCCCAACCAAGGATAAGTGTGAACCACGACACTAAACATTTCTTTTCTTAGAAACATTGGCATCATCACATGGCTAAAATAACGGTTGCTCAGCATTCCTTCTTCCAAGAAGTTCGACGAAAATGAATTCTTCAGCTCGTAAAATAGAAATTTCATCTCAACAAAAAAAATCGCTAATATAGGGGAAATCATTGTCGCGTATAGACCTAGCAGCATCTATGGTCACGAATATCTGTTCTACCATATATCTTTCGTCCAAATATTCACTACTGAGAATCTCCAAGGCTATATCAAAACTTTCCGTCGAAATGGAGAGGTGATTAACGATTTTCAAGCCATGACCCCTGAGATGGTTCTTTAATATTAACAATTTAAGTGCCTTATTGTGCATGCCTAACACACAATTCTCAAGATACATCAAAAAGCTTTTATTGGCTGACTTATCACTAGCCAGACTATTGGGGTCGAACACGGGACATTTTTATTCAGTAGCCATGTCATACAGTAGATATGGCAGCTTAACTTTAGATGGTGACCCACCATCACAATCATTGACAAATTTCTCCTCGCAAACTGAGAGGTCGTTGAGATTGTGAAGATTGAATAAAACTTCTTTCTCATTCTCCTTATCAATAAGTTCTTCATCCACCTCATTTTAAAAGCGTTAAATCTTTATAAAAAAACGAACCCTTTCATGTAAAAATAGCACTTATAAAAAAAAAGAAAGGAAAAAATTAAAAGATAAACGTGCCTCATGCGTACAACTAAGAACTATTTATTACCAAGTAAATAAAAATAAATAAAAAGGAGTTACAAACTTTTGAAGA
Source organism: Sepioteuthis lessoniana (assembly GCA_963585895.1). Lineage (NCBI taxonomy): Eukaryota > Metazoa > Mollusca > Cephalopoda > Myopsida > Loliginidae > Sepioteuthis > Sepioteuthis lessoniana. The sequence goes on from OY757909.1 coordinate 72,424,103, forward strand.
AAAACACTAGTTGCTAAAATTAATTGCTATTAGCAAGTCAAAAAAACTGAATCAAGTAACAATGATACTGTAGCAGCCACAGATCTATTTCCTTTCGCGAATCAATGCCCCTGCTAAGAGAGTCGGTTACTCACTGACTAATCAACTGGCAGAGCGCATTAATTCCTTCTCCCTCTCAGGAACTATTTTTCTTGTCCCTTTTCTGTAGAACAGACAAAATCAGAGAGCCCTGAGCCAGCAGAAGAAACACATCTCTCTCACATGACTGCCACTGATTCCACTTGGAACCCTTCGCTCGCTGCTAGCTTCAAATACGCTTCCTACAAACCCAGGACCAGCATACTGACCAGCGACACAAAAGAGACACTTCCTCACTCTCACTTCTTTATGCCTGCTACTATAATAAACCTTTCTTTGTTGTGTTGTTAAAAAGAAGTTTCGTTATTCATTTGTGTTGCCTAAAATAGTGTTAGAGAAATTAACCATTTCTCGAAACACTAAAATACAAATTGTTTCGAAAAATACACTGAGTCACTCACGAATTACAAGGAACTGATATGTCTTTAACAAACAAAGGAGCTGATACTTACAAATAAAAAAGGGGGTGTTATATTGAAGGGAAAAAAAGATTTGGAAGAGTCTCTTAGGCGAAAAACAACTCTTGGGAAAACCTGTTCACTTTTCAGTCAAAAATACAGCGAATAATGCAGACACATGGGGGTTCATTCAGCAATTCTTTCAGCACTTGAATAGGACAGCAAATTCAATTGCTCACCACATGGTTTGAGACGAGACAGCACAAATTCTCAGATATAGGCAACAGCATATTTCGCCAGGAAGAATACAGTACAGCAAAGTAGTTCTGGGACATCTCGTGGTTAAAGTCGATACAGCGCAAATTCTCAATTATAGGTTACTGCATATTTCGCTTGGAGAGATCCAACACAGCAGATTTACTCCCTATTCACTATTTTCACTTAACTGTAGGGAACAGCAATGTTTAAAAACCAGCTCATCCTGCGAAAATTCACAGAAATACTAAATTGACGTCTTGGCAGCATCGTGGCTTGAGCAAAAAAGGGCTATTCTCTCAGCAGGCGGTGTCAGTTCCAAAAAATCCCGTCATTTCCTTCCGTCGGTGACAACTATAAAAGTCCCTTCCAAGAAGATGTTCCCATTAAAACAAAATAATTCCAACAATACTCAATAAATGCGTCAATAATTTGTTCATTTAAATGAGTCACGATCGAAAGCCTTTCCTTGTCTAGGTCTTTCTGTTCAAGGAAAGAATTTTTTACTAAATCTCTCCCTGTTTTAATACAACTCATAACAGAGGTAATCTTCCTGTTATAAATGTCTCTCTTTTTAATAAGAGTAGTCATTACCGGAGATACAGACATTTTGGAAATAAATTTCTAAATAAACTTGCCTTAACTCAGGAAATTCAAAATAGCCACTCACTCTCGCGCTCAAATCCAAGAGGAGATGCCAAATTCAACATGGCTACACAAATGCGCGCCAAAAACAAATAATGACTCAAAAACCTGAAAAGAATGCTAAGCCAACTGAGAACAAAATGGGATACGCCTCGAAATATAGTCATTCTACTATCAAATTTAAACGAGAAAACTCTTAGCTTAAATTTTCACAGAACTTCGAGACCCCGAACGTGACAAGAAAGAAAGGCCACTGAATAGACAAATTTATGCAAAATTTTCGAATTACACCGAACTCGTCACCGATGGGTTTAAAAACAAGGGGAAGGAAGTTAACAAAACCTCGAATGTTGTCGTCCAAGATAGTAGTAAACCAAGAATCTTCGTAGGGAAGGAAAAGAGAAAGAAAAGTAATTTAAAAAATGCGTATAAGTACAGGGGAAGGGGAGGAGTAACTTAACTATTAATATAGAAAAGAAAAACAACTATATTTCAGAGACAAACATTTATACCATTACAAAGAATTTATTTCGAAGAAAATAGATTTAACACATACGTTTCCACCGATATTGCACAAATTTCGCCGTGCATAGTTGAGCTAAAAACACAACATTTGGTTTAACACAAAAACATAAAATAAAAGGATAGAATTGGAAAGGCAAATGGACTTACTCGCCGTTGGACCGAAACAAGATAAGTTGAACAATACAAAAACAAATTTTCGAATGAAATACCCATATGATGTCTGAATTCAAAGTTCTCTTTTCTTTTTCTTTTCTTTCGTTTCAAATTTCTGGCGCGTGGTTGTCATGGGCAGGGAATAACTTTTTTCACACGCCCAGTTGGATTTATCCTTTTCACCGTGGCTCATAGAAAATTCTGAAGGATGGTGCTCTGATGAATTTAACCCTTTTCGTTAAATTTCTTTCATTGTCTTTTCCTCTTGAAAAAATTGTTTCTCAAGACTTACTCGCATGGAGTAGGGATAATTCAGCAACTTTTCTGTTTCCTTCGGAAAGCCACAACTTCTAGGCTTCCCTTCTATTGCAGAAACAATTTACTCTCACTTTGTTAATTGTAAATTTTACACCGTTCCTAGTAGACCAATGGAGTTTGGGGAAAAGGCAGACCTTGCTTCCAACTTTTCACAAACTGACTTTGGGGCCTATGAAAAAGCAGACCTAATCTTCAACTTTTTTCTTATAATCTGTGGAACTAGAGAGAAAGCAGACACTGCTTTCAACTTTTCACCAACTGACAGACTAAGAGACTGACAAACGGGTATTTGTCACACGACTCACCAAACGGGCGAGTGTGGCACAAGGCCTTTTTAATGTGGGTCCGAGCGCTGGACCGTAGGTCAGACACGCTCGGCTTTCCCAAAAATGTCTCGGGCCCCGTCGGCATTCCCTTAAAAAGGGCAACTCAGACGCGATAAACCTAGCCTCTCTGAGAAGAGTTAGAGCCTGGGGGACGGCCTCGACCGACTGCCACCGAAACCAAGACACACCCGACCTGATCCGTATACTTGTGAACACGGCCGGCCGAAGTGGGTCCCAGCCCAGCGGCTAGGAAATACTACATCTCACAATGCTACATTTCACATACCGACTAACAGACTAACGGAAAACCCGCCCAGTCGTATAAATACCCACAAAGGGACAGTAACGGTCTAACTTTGAAATAAGCCAATGACATTCGTGTTATTTTCAACATCTAGTTTACAAATCCCAAAAAATGTTCTGTATGACTTTAAAGCTTGCAAGGTCCTCACTGTATTGTCACGTGTGTTTTTTAACCATTTATTAGGACAGAGAGCCGCAGAACCAAATTTTTATTTGTAAATTTTGATTGTATTGACCACCCACTCTACACACCCTGCAAAGACAAGATGAAACATTAGGTTTATTGCAGTACTCCTGATGCGTACATAAAGGTGGTGACAACAGTTAATCAATCCTGTTAGTGTTCTCCTTGGTAGGGCGACTTAGACATCAGGGATTGAACAGGATCCATCTACCCCTTTTACTACAATGGCATAGTTGCAGCCGTGTTTGTGACGAACCTTCACCCCTATAGACTGGACTTTGAATAAGTTGGCACATCCCCAAAAAATAAAAAAATAAGAAGAAATGATTTGCGTTTACTGATAACGATTTCCTGATATTCATTTCTGGGAAGTTACTGATAATTATTCATTCCTGAGAATATATCTGATTGAATCCTGTTTACTAGGGAGATAACAGTTTTCTATTGTATTATCTATCAAACAATCAATAAAATCTCCATGAAATTTCTTTTTTGAGTTAATTGACTGAAAAGAGATGATCACTTTAGTCAGGTGTCTTAAGCCTCGTGTTCAGCTCGCTAATCGTTCATCATATCAAATATAAGGTTTATTTTTGTACAGTCAGTTACTCCTACGAAGAGTGAGTGACTAATTCATTTCGATAACAACAACACTACAGAAAGTTTCCTTCTTCTTGCAATAATGCCTCGTTTAGCTGGTACCGTCGCGGAACCTACAAAGTCTCCTCCTCATGTTCACCAACGTAAACTTGTAGTGCTTGTTGATATGGACATGGTTTTATGCGACTTTGAAGCCTATTTTTTGGAAAAATACAGGGAAAAATACCCTAACGAACCATTTATCCCGTTAGAAGAACGATCGCAGTTTTTTATTCGAGAACAGTATGCCACGATCCGCCAAGATCTGTCGGTAAGTTTTCGAAATGTTTTGGGGATGTTTCTTTAGAGAATAGTCCACTCGTAAAAATTTTGTAGATTAAAAAAAAGAAAAGATGATAATGATGATAAAAACCTAACCCTAACCCATCGAAAAATAGTAAATATAAACTGGACGACCTGTGAACCCCTTGGGTTTCCGTTGTAACAGTGATCCATGATAATATTGATGTTTGTTTGTTTGTTTTGGGGGTGGGGGTGCTGTTTATTTGGGGTTTTTTTTTTTTTTTAGAAAGGAATGAAGGATTCTATTTAGCATTTCATAGATATTTTCGTTATATCGAGAGTTTGGATGATTAAAAGAGGACGTGTTTATCGGCTCCGCAACAAATGTAGACTCCTCAAATTTACCATCCAGTTGCAAATAGGTCTGGAAATAGCTTTATTCTCTAAGTTTGAACATTTTTAAGTACTAATAAGAATCTCACTGTGCCGTTTTCTACTTAGTTACAGTTACAATATACAAACTAAACAGAATGAAAATGTTATTCTTATTTTATAGATTAAATATTTGATAAAAGCTTTGACTCTAATGGTGTATAAAGTTGGTGGATTATTCTTAGAAACACCGTTTTTGGTTTTATTTCAATTTTAATTCATGTTGATGCGATTTTGATGCTATACATCACACGTGTTTCAATTGAACACTGTTAGAGTCTAGCAGTAAAATAAGATTTTAAATGGAAATACTACTACTAAGCATCTTTTTGCACATTGAGGATCATATTTCAGCTGCTTCTATCTATATGAGATATTCATCATGACTACACCCTGTTAAAAATATCGTTGATGCTTCGTTGCATAATGTTTCTCTTCTTCTTAGCAACAACAACAACAATTATTATTAGTCGTCGTTATTTAGGTAAATCATCTCATTTTTTTTAAAAAAACATTCAGAGCACTAAATTTGCGACGTAGTTAGTGTGAATCTGGTATTGTTCAATTTTAAACAATAGATTATTTAGGCGGTTGTTTTTGCCATTTCTACATTTAATTTTGGTTCATAAAATGATTCGTTGTGATGTAATAATAAAATTATCGAAAAGTTTTTTGTTACAAAAAAGGAGTATCTTATCAATCAAGTTCATTTTATTTTATTGTAATAACATTTTATTTTATTTTATTTTATTTTATTGTAATAACAGCAAAAATAGTAGTTACTGATCAAAAATTTCGAATCAGAATTTAGGCCAATTTTCCTATTAAAAAAAATTAAATATTTTCATAAATTTTTCTTTAAAAATACAATTTGCAAAAAAATTTCTTTTATTAATTAAAAAGTTCTGAATATTTCATTAAAATCTAATTAGTTAATTTTTGGGAGACTTTTTAAAATCTGTGTTATTATTTCTATACAAATCATTATGATTCACCGTTTTACAAAATATAAACAACTTTTCCGACACAAATATCTCCGGTTCTGTTAGGAGTAAAACATAAAAATATACATTTCATAGTTTTATCCAATCTTTCTTTTAACTACCCGCACAAATTTGTACAAATATTTAATTTGGATAAATTTCTGGCATTTTTTCTTCATGTGTCGTTTTTTCATAAAATGTGCATTTATGTGTCTTAACAGGACTCTTTTAAGTTCAGAAATGTTGAATCAAAACTAAACTTATATTTATAACGTCGGTGTTTAACATTTAGAAATTGTTTTACTCTTTGAAGAGTTAAGGGTTCAGTTTATTACCCGGTGCCTGAGGCGCCCCACAAAGAGAATGCCGACAGAATTTTAAGCAATTTTAAAACCCACCCCTACAAGAAGATGCTTGCTTCCTGCGTGGAATCCCACATTAAAAATAGCTTTGTCTCTATTTTAGCTAGGTGGGTAGTTTTAAAAAAATCCCATTATCAAGTCTCTTTTTTTAAAAATGTTTTTCTGCTATCACCAAAGTTAAGCAACGATGAAGTATTTCAGTACTTAGATGAGTGACCACTAAAGAACAAAAAACTAAACAAGTTGTTTAAAAAAGTTGTCAGTTTGTTCAAACTTTTGGTAAAATAAAACATTGTTTAAAAGACGTTGTAAAAAAAATAACTAACCAAAAATAAAAAATAAAAAAAAGAACCTTTTCCAAATTTTCACAAAGAAATATATTTTAGAAAGTTACCTGTTCATATAAATTTCTAATTGTTTACATTTGATCAATTTTTGTTTTTTATTCTATTTTTAGTTTTACTTTTTATTCATTACCCTCAATTCTGCATAATGTTTCGATAAAGGCTAATGAGTGCAGTCAAAGGTCACGTTTTTCTTGACGACTGTGAATTTAGCTTCTTTTTTTTTTTTTTTTTTTTTTTTTTTTTGACAGTTAACCATACTGGAACAGATTTTAAAATCGTCCAAACACCGTCAATATTCCTTCCTTTGATAAGTTTGACAGTCAGTCTATTACATTTGTTATAAGTAATAGATCTGCTGATTTTCTCGATATGTTTGTTAATCCAATTGCGAAATGTTAAAGTAAATTATCTTGTTTGTATTAAGAATCTGAAGTTGCTTTATTCATTCTAAATAGTCTCAAAATATTTACAAAATCATTTGAAATTAATGACTATGAAGGGGTACTCCACACTCGTTAGAGCTCCCAAACTGGAGCCTCACCATCAGATGTATTTTAATGTCATATCCAGAATGCTCCATTTGGAGTGGGTGTCTTACCTCTCTTCAGGGGATATGTTTTGAATTTTTTTCCTAAATGATAATTTCTTGTAATAAACAAATTTATTTTCTTTATAAATATAAATTAATACATTATGGATTATATTTTACTAGCATAATGCAAATCAAAAATGACCGGATTAATTATGTATAAATTGGCGCTTATACTGAAGATCTAATTATCTGTGTGCTCTCTCCAGAATACAATATCTGTGCCCTCTATGAAAAGTCTTATGTACACATGCACACATACAATATAACTATATATATATATATATATATATATATATATATATATATATATATATATATTAGTATTAGATTTTTGGATAAATAATGACCAATTTGATTACATATTTAAATGTAACACCAGACATTATTTTCCAATCAAATAAGAAAAATATTATTAAAACTGATTGTATCTTATTTATAGCCTATTGTTTTGATTGATTATTTGACTGATTTTAATGCTATATCAACCTGTCTAAGGTTATTTTATGCCTAGAGGTTATGGAATCCTATCTAGTGTACATTCTAATTGCATTTTTTGTGTAGTTGTTTCTTAGGAGTGTTTTTTGGGGGGGAGGAGGGTGTACACAGTTATGTGATAGCAAGTATTCATATGTAATAAAAATAATTTGCATGCAGTAGTAGGGTTTCAATTAACTACTAATGATAATTCTTTGTAAATGATTGAACTGTTCTATTTGACCCCCAGATGAGACCCAAAGAGGTACTACCTCTCCAGGTCAGAGTGGATCTGAAAATAATGACAATGAAGGGATACTCCACACTCGTTAGAGCTCCCAAACTGGAGCCTCACCATCAGACGTATTCTAATGTCATATCCAGAATGCTCCATTTGGGGTAGGGTCTTACCTCTCTGCAAAGTATACATATTCTAAGCCCCACCAACCAGGTAGCCTATTGTTTTGAATTTTCAAATTATATTCTACATCATTAGGGCTGATAGATCCTCTACATCATATAATTATATCAAAATATAACCAATATTTTTGGATCACAGAAATTAACATTTTATGAATAAATGTTAAAATAAATAAAATAATGTATTCTTATTTTTATCTGTTTATTTTTTTTTTAAACAAAACCAAAAAAAACCCTACTAATTTCATCCAGAAAATGTCTTTAATGATTCACCTTGAAAATTAGTTGAAATCAACTATTAATAATTAATTTTGATTATTTTTTCTTTTTTACTTTAAAAAAAAATTCTTTGTTTTTATATGGTGAACATCTGAAACTTGAAAGCTATGATAATTGTGGAATTAAAATGTGCTCTTTAAGCCAGTAAATAAAACTAAAAAAATTACATCTACAAACCAACATATCTCTAACCTAGTGTGACATAATGACCCCCAACATCCTTGGTCCTTTGGATAGTTAATATTGATATATTAACATTTTTGAAGGCATAATTGTCAGATGATAGATCAAAGGTTGTGACCGCTGTAGAAAAAACCTGGGAAGAATGGAAACTGAGTGGGCCATTATTGATTGGCTAGAGGCAGTAATATTGGTTTCAAGAGATATGAATATTAGGCCGTTGAAATCAGGCTTTCGAAGACTAAAGTTGTACTGTTGGAATTTAAGTGAAACTGCTCTTCATTGGAAGTGGGTAACAGCTATTAATTAGAGAGTGTTTCCTTTCCTACACTGACTTCCATGCCTTCCTTTTGGGTTCAGTCCAAAGAAATATTCAAAATCTTAAAATAAACATAAATGGATTTTGTAACCAAAGTATATCTATATCAACTTTTAATACATTAAAAAATCATTTTAACATAGAGGCATTTTTTTTCTTTTTCTGTTTATACTCATTTACTACATCCAAATAAAGAAAGAGCCTACTGTGAAATGATGGTTAGCAAGCTTATCTTACAGACAACTACTAATATGATTGATTTTAATGACATGTCAAACCACCTGGGATTATTTTATACTGAGAGGTTAAGGAATCATGTTCATTATATATTTGTATTTACATTTTTGTGTAGTAGTTAAATTTTTTTTGCACATGGTCCTATCAAATAAATATTATTTTTAAACAGATCTACTTGACCCATAGATGGACCCCTAACAGGCACTACTACTCTAAGTCAGAGTGGAGTTGGGAGTAATGATAATGAATAGGTACTCCTTACACCCTAATCTCCATTACTGGAACCTCACCATCACATGGAGTTTAGTGTCATACTCAGGACACCTAATGGAGTGGGGGCTCTTATCTCTCATTCAACATATTCTAAGTCCCATTGACAAAATAATTGAGTGTGTTGTAAAATGATGGTTAGCAAGCTCATCTCTTAGGCTATTGCTAATAGTAAGTACATAGAAAACATTCAATTCTAACTGGATATGGCAAAATAGTAATGTGGTACCAAATCCAGACTTTGTACAGATATTTCTACTACACCATATACTCATAATGCATATATAGTATATACAACATTAATTATGAAAAAGGTTTCAAATTCTTTGAAATCTGAAAAAAACACTCTGGATTTTTTGCCCTTATGATAAAATCAAGAAGTCCAAAATTTAGATCTTCTTCATTTTGGGAAGAGGTGTTTAAAGTGGGGTTGATTTTACTGTTCAGTTTTTAAATGAAAGTTGGATTTTATGGCATAAGTCAGGAGTAGCCAACTTTTCATATTCTGTGTGTCAGTTTTCTATGCAGGAGTTTAGAGGTATCATATCAATACTATACTCTCATTAAATCTAGTAAAAATGTTTATATGAATATATTTAGCATTTCCATTTAATCTATTGTGTTAATATAAAAATAAGATGTGCATTAATCAGTTGATTTTGTGGAAATTTTAATGTTTGGTGATACCGAGAATTTTGATTAATCAATTTCATTTTGTTTTTAATTAGTCAATGGTGAAAATGTTATTCATATTCGTAGGGATCTCTAAAATGGCAAACATAATTCTGAGCAAATCTGAAAAAGGTTCACATTATAATGATTGCCAGAAACGAATATTAGGAACATACTAAATTTCATTTTCAGTAAAGAATCTTTATAAAAAATACAAATTTTCACAAAAAATAATGTATAATCTACAGTCAATGATTGGTTGATTGATTGATTTTAATGGCATGTTAACCCATCTAGGGTTATTTTATGCCTAAACATTAGATAATCATGTTCATTGTATGTTCATATTTATATTTTGGTGTAGTTGTTTCTTCAGAGTTTTTTTTTTGCACTTCATCCTATCAAATACAAATTATTTTAAAACAGATCTACTTGACACATAGATGGGACCCTAACCAATGTTGCCCATCCAGGTCAGAGTGGACCTGGGAGTAATGACAATGAAGATTACTCTACACTCCCCATATCTCTATAACAGGATCCTCACCATCAAATATAGGACACTAATTTACTGTCAAGTCACACTTAGAGGATTGATTCTCACCAAATCACAGAAATTAAGTCGCATTGAGCGTATTCACACCATAAGTTGGTGGCCAATTAGAAACAGCATATAATGTAAGCAACTTTGTACTAGACTTGATAAAGAACAAGAATAAACATAAGTAATTCACAATTCCCAATTGTACATGTTTGTTGAAACAGTCTGGTATAGTGGCTCAGGGCAGGTCCTTGGTCAGTTCTCTGGGACAAATAACTGTTTAAATAGAGTTCATTCTCCTGCTGCTGTTGCTGTTAGGAAGTCCATTAAGTTTGAAAGGGGGAATAACTATATTAGTTTCAATAGTTAACAGTACAAGTGTAAACTGATTGGAAAAAATCATAAGAGTTTAATGGATCATTTTTGGTGCATGTATTAAGAATTGACCATCCCTAGTGTAAGGACTGTAGAAATAATTTGCTGAATTTCTCTCTTAGACTGAAGCATAAAAAATTGCCAAATATCTCTTGAAATGATTGCCTCTAAATAAGATACTATCTTTTCATTAGTTAGTTTTATTGTTTTATATGTTTGATTATAAATATATATAACAAGAAAAAATTATATTTTAAAAAAATAGAACTTTATTCTTCATTAAAATTTTTAACATTCAAAAACTAAGAAATAGTTCAGATAGTAAATAGTTTACATATCACTTAATACTAATATCTTTGGAAAGGCACAAATCCTCCTCTTCTTCCTCTAGCTATGGATAAATAGTGGAATAGACTGGGTTCTTTAGTATTCATTAGGCAACCAGTCTAGAAGAAAAACTGGGAATTCAAATCAGCTTTACTCCACTTAAAAATTAACATTGTATCAGATCCTGCCTGTAGTGAGGGAGTTGAGTAAATACATACTGTGGGGAGAGGTTAAAAATCAACTGGTATTATCAAACAAATAATAACCTTCTCAATAAACTTATTTGTAAATTTTTATAACTACTGGTAATATATATATACAGTTGTATATGGAGAAATGGTAGATTTTGGTGAATCTTACAAGATGATAAAAATAAGTGGAAAAGTGGATAAATCAAACACTTACAATGGGTTTAGTAGTAATATTTCATTCTTTATTCAAGGAAGAACTTCTTCAGACTAAAAATTTTTTTGAGTTTTTCTACATTTTAGCAATTGAAGAAATAGATAAGATAATGATGAAAATGTAAAAAGGTATAAAGGGAGGAAAGGGTCTAAAGACAAGAGGCAGACAAGGAAAGAACAAGGAAGGAAATAGATCTAGGCTTGAGTAATGGTGGTAGGGGTTATTGGTTTTGGCTGTGATCATCTGGGTAGATGATCAAAACTAAGTACCATCAAGTGTATCAGGTTTCATCAAAGATTTGAACAGTATTCGATTTATCCATTTTTCCATTTATTTTTATCTATATATATATATATATATATATATATATATATATATATAAGCCAATGTCTGTTGCTTTGCAATGCACAAAATATGTTCATCATAGAAATTTGATATGAGTGACGGCTTTTATACCACTTAGATGGACTTTATCCACCCTGGTATAACAACTGTAGGAAAAATTTGATTCTTACCTTTTCCAAAGATGGATAGTGCAAAACTGACTCACTTCAGTATTCCATTCTCTATGCCACTGGCATCAGCAGGCAGAGATAAAATCATAGAAATTATTGACCAAGAAAAAAACTAGAAGAAAGAAAGAAGGGAGATAAGGAAAAACCCAGGAGACAGAAGAAAGATGATATATAAAAGAAGAATCCAAAATGTGGAAAAAATATAAATATAGTCAAAGTTTATCTAAATGGATATCCATACCTTACAACAAGGTTTTTCTTAGTAAACTCATGTGGGGTCTGTTTAGAATGTATTTTGAATATATTGAGAATCATTTACATGGCCTTGGTGTATCTTAGCAGCCGATCAAAGGAAACCTTACTGTGTATGTGTGGACACACATTTTCTCGTGGGATTACTTACTTAGCAGGAAGATCCTATTAAGTGAGATTGTGTACTGTGTGACCATTACATTCACAATGTGAATAGATTCTTCATATGTTAGGCAGGGTTTTTAGCAAAACATTGATTCACCCAAATTTGTCTGCCTTCTAAAATTCAAATTTGACTCCCTGCAACTTATGGCTTTTTCCAAAACTATTGAAATGTTGTTGTGATCAAGGAGAATGTGATGAGACAATTGATGGTTATCTTAAAAGAGAACTTTGCAGACTATTTTAAAAAGTCTAAGAGACACTGTGTTAAGTGTGTGAAGCCCCAAGAAAACTACTTTAAAAAAGGGCTAAGACACAATTGCCCTAGGGGGGTTGTTTTCATTAAATTGCTGAATACTTTCCAGACTGACTTTCCTATCACTACCTACAAAAACTGTGCTTCTTATCAATACTTTAGAAAGCATTTTACAATCAGCAAACTACAATTTTTGGTCTCACAATTTTTTTTACAAAATTTTTATCTTTGCTCTTTTTCAGCCAAAGCAAAAGAATGATTTGAAAGATTTTATTATTTTTACAAAGAATATACATTATTTTTTAATAAGTATCTAAAAAATGCAGTTTGTGGTACCAAGAATATCCTGAATATGATATGCAGAGAAGTAAGACCCCTTTCAAAAAAAGGAGGTGTCCTGGGTATGTTCCTAAACTGCATCCAGTGGTAAAGGTCCAGTTCTGGAGCTCTGGGGACTATGGAGTACATCTTTGTTGCTATTACTCCCAGGTTCACTCTGACCTAAAGTTAATATCTATTTGGGTCTGATCTATAAGTCAAATAAATCTACTTGAGATAATGTTTAAAATGATTTTTAATTACATTAATATGTTAGCTCTTGACGTTGCCACTAAGTACTAAGTGTTTACCTATTAAAAATGTGAAAAAGTGAAGATACATTTTGTTCTGTATATGATTAGAGACCATAATTTAACTATTATATCTTCAACAAAAAGGCTCTAATAAGGGTCGATATGCTGTATACTAACGTGTGTGTGTGTGTGTGTGCATTAAGAAATTCAGCCTGAAGTCTTGAAATATGATGATAATACTGCTCTTTTAAACATAAGTCATGTATGAATTTGTTTTCAGGTGAAGTGGCTGAGTCAAGACTAGATAGCATTGTTATGATAAGCAAATAAAAACTTGTAAATTTCTCTAACTAAAATAGAATGAATTTAATCTTATAAAGAAAAGTAATGAGATAGGATTTTTCAAAAGGAAAGAAATGGAAATTCAAGAAAATAATGTTGATGCTATCTGTTAAAAAAAAAATAGAAAAATGAAAGAATTCTGGTTAGAAATATAAACTGAGACGGAATTATTTACAGAAAGATCTCTTCAAGTTATCTGCCAGATTAGTCATAAACCCAAATGCCTTTTAATACTGACATAAAATTGGAGATAGAATATATATGACTACTATCAAAGATATCATTGTTTATAGTTTCATACCATCTGATATTTACTATCAAATAACTAAGTTTATTGAGCACCTCATTATAGTGTAATGGTTAGTTACCTAGACTCACAGATGTATTACTATTAATTAGTGAGTCACTAAGTTCCCACTACTTCTGGCCTTGTGTCAAATATAAACTATGCTTAGTTTATGCCTTATGGTCAAGTCATACTGAAAGCACTGGTTCCCTCCAGATTACTGAAGTTAAGCAGCAATGAGCTTGTTTGTTATTTAGATGAGTGACCACTTAAGAATAACAAAGCCACCTGAGGCCTGTGTGCCAAACGAAGCTAAGTTTAGTAAATATTAAGGGAATTGATTGGATAGTGACATGTTATAAGATAAAGAACTGGAATTTTCTTTTCAAACTGTGTAAATTGTGGTAACATGTTCAACTCGTTTTTTTAGTTTTATAGCAATGTCCAGGTATTCACTTTCGTTTATTTTAATTTTATAATCAGAGTGAAGTCTACAGTTTAACAACTTCCTTTCTTCCTATTGGTTACAACTACGTCTGATCTTCTAGACAGGATTGGATTATCTATCTTTATCTCAAGGTCCTCAATATTATTATTAGTAGTATTATTATTATCATTATTATTATTATTATTATTATTATTTACCTTACTTTGAAAGGATCAAAGGCGATATGCTTAGCATAATGGTCATCATTGTAGGAAATGTAATTGGCAACCCAAGTTCAAATCTTGCAGGAAACTGCATTTTATTTTATGCTAAGGCTCTTGAGTCCATTTGTTTTCCCCCTACTATGGGTGAATAGAAGGGCAGACTAGGCTCTTTAGTTTTGGTTTGACAACCAGTCTATGAGAAAGAAAACTCAGAATTCAAACTAGCTTTATTCTACCTAAAAATTGATCTTGTGTCATATCCTGCTCATGATATAGGGGTTGGATAAATACATACTTTAAAGGAATCGATATTTGAATAATATTAATCCTGTGATTTTATCTACAAGATAACCATACTAAGAATGAAGTGTCATGTTGTAAAGGAAGCAAGGAGTTAATAAACTTATTTTGATATAAATCAATCATGTTTCAATAACCTTATCTCCCGGTGGGACTTACTGAAGGATTGTAATAAACATGATCTAACATGATCATCTGACTTTTGATTGATGAACTACTTGGATATAAGTGTTCAATTTCCTGCTGTTGTTATGTAAAAAAAGATATATAATATATATGATATTTTTAGTTCAAAAGAAAGTAAAAGTTAGTCTTTCTTTAAGAAATTATGTGGTGTGGTAAAAAAGAAACTACTTTTTCCAAAAACAACTTTGTTGCATTAACTCTTTAATGGTTATCACCATCAAAATAATCCACCCATTGTTGGTATAACACTCCCTGCTTTTTCTTTTCCAGTTCTTAAAATGTGTTGTCATTTACTAAGCTGAACCTAATTTGACACAAGGCTTGAAGTATAGAGAAACTTAGTGAGAATCAAACTCACTAACAACAATCTTTCAGCCTAGCTATCTAACCAGCTGCCAGTCCTTAGAATGTGTTGTGGAAGTTATTTTGAGGAATAGTGTGCAAGTTTCATAGCTCATTTTCTTTTCTCTTCTATTATCTTAAATTGATGACCTTTCAAGGTGAATTTCAGCTTTGAGGGGATAAAAAGACTCCATCTCCTGACTGACTGTGACACCATTCTATTTTTGTTCATCTAGCTGCCTGCATGTTACAAATTTTATTGTAACATGATACTTTATCAGTTATTTTCAAATCATATGACATGATCTTTTACAGGTTCCTACCGCTTTGGTAATCTTATTGAGAGTCAAGCAATGTTTTCCATGGATCACAGCATGTGTTTTCTCAATGTGAGAATTGTCCATTGATGTGAAAGATTGTTTTGATTTGGGATCATCTAGCTGGGAAAAAGTAAAAAAAAAAAAAAAAAAGATTGGGAATTGTCTCATGTTTTGCTAAAAATTCTTAATGTGATTGTCATCAGTTAATGTTGGAGAGTCATCAAGATTTTGTATCTTGTCTGGTGGATATTCCTTCTAATTTGAGATGCTGGTACCATTTGTGACATTGCACACAGCTCAAACAATCCTCTCTATTGCAACAGGAGAAAAATTTGGGTAAAGATTTTCTCTAATTTGAAACAGAATTTCATTCAAAAATCTTTTATTGTTCAACTTAGGGAAAAAATAACAAATATACTACACATAAGTTCACTTCAGTATCTCTAATAATTTTTTAATTTTTATCTTTTTAATATGAAATGTAGCCGTGACCTTCTGCTATGCAACATTTCAGTCATGACCAAATTAAAATGACTCATTGGTGCTTTGTTTCAAAAGTTTAGTTACTTTTTGAACCTACCCACACACACTCACACACAAACATATATATTTTCCAAAGTATCCAATTCTTCCCACTTCCAGAAAAAGTATAGTTGATATCAGTCCAAACATTTAAGAAATGTGAGCGTTCTTACAGATTTGATGCTTGCAAGACTAAATAGTTTTATCAAAAGAATTCAGAAGATTTGTTTTGCTTCTACATTTAGATGTGCTGCAAATAATATTAGCAGTTCATTTCAGCAGTTGCAATTCTTTGGTTCCTCCCATTGGTTGGTCAGTAAACATAATCCGAAATTTAACTATATCTCATAGGAAAGCTACTTACTTTGTTTAGAATATACATCAGGCCTGCTTTGTTCAAACTGAAAACATTAAATGGATTCTGGCCAATGTATATTTTTAACTAAGGAAAATAGATTATTGCTAAAATGTCATATATATATATATATATATATATATATATATATATATATATATATATATATATATAATGTATATATTGGTTTTAAATGACTAATATATACCTACACACACATCCATATTATATACTGAAATGACTATTTTTTATTTAATTATATGAAGGTCAGCTGAAAAGTTCATTGGCTGACTAAGATACTCTCATGGGACATGACCAAATGAGGTTTATTTTTCAATATAGTCTTCCTTGTAGTCTACTCACTTCTTCCATCAGTGTTGTAGTGTTTCAATCCCATTGATCAAAAAGTCATCAACAGCACATTTGATGTCATCATATGAACTTTTCAGCCCATTTTTGTAACTTTACTTTTATTAAACTTATCAGATTTTGTGGTCATTCTCTAAGATTAGTTTGACACAAGGTTAGTAATAATGAGCGCCCAGTAAACATACTAGTAATGGTCTTTTAGACTAGCTTGCTAAACATTATGTCACACCAGACTCTCAAAAGTTAATGTAGGGAAACTGATCCTTTTTTCTTAATATTATATTTTAAAAGTGATATAAAATTTGTACCAAGTTTTGAGTTAGCTATAGAATTGAATTAAATTGGTTAATCATTTTTAATATAGTGAGATTTTTGGCTATCTGCTAAATTGAAAAAGACCCCCCCCCCCATGAAAAAATGGCTAATTTAGTAAATCCGTGGTAATCAGATGATTAAAAATCTGTCACATGAATAAAAATGAGTTTACAACATAAGTCAGAACATAATAAAACCCATGGGTTTAACCCTTTTGCAGACAGATATTTTTTTCAGTTCTTGTAGAGTGGAAAAATTATTTTCAGAAAACTAGCAAAATAGAGGGAATGTTCAAACAAGTCAATTAATCATGTATGTATATAAACAAAAAAAAACAAAAAAAAAAACATGACAATTTTATTAGCAATTGTGTCATAGTACAATAGCATGAAAACAATTAAGTACTCTCTTTTAAATATGATATTTTGCAAAAAGACCTTTACACAATCCTACAATACAATGGGGCTTACTAGCAATGTTTTTATATATCAATAGTGAATCAATCAATTGGAAAATGCTTTATATTGAGCAACTATAAAACAACAAAAATGTTCTAACTTTGAGTCACTCTGCCTGCAAATGGGTCAAGGTATTTTTTGTAAAAGTATTTCAATGTGATACTAGAGAAAATTTGTTAAAAAAGAAAAAAAATAGAATTTATATTTTCTTGACTGAGCTTTCTTTAATTCATAAAAAGGTTTGTGATAAAAGTAATCATTTTCTCTAGTGAAAATAGTCTCAATACAAGACTGACAGATTTTTGTTAAAATTGCGTATGGTATGAATAGGAAATGTTTCCTGCCTGTGAATTTTTTTATTTAAGAAACTCTTGTTCTTATCAGCAAACATGCCAACTTCCTCCAAAGTAGTTTAAGTTGACATTTATTTGATATCTAAACCAAATTTTTGACTCTTTAATACAAATTGTAATATCAATGCTTTGGTAACAAACCTTTTTAAACAACCATAATAATATCCTTATTGGGTTTTGATTTAAAAGCCCAAAATCAGTATAAAGTAAACTTGGTGACATTAGTCAAGGGTGACCCGAAGACTCCCTTTTCAATAGCTATTACACTGAAGTGTAGGGGAGGGTGCTACTCCATTCCCTGGATTGCTCCACTTTAGCCTTGATGCTTACCTTATATTGCAGATTGCAAGGCAGCAACAAGTACCATTATTTGAGTCTTTGGTATGAATTGATCTGGGATTGAACCTTGGTCTCCTGGACCATTCATGAACACTCTACTCATTAGGCCAACAGCCTGGTTAATATTAGTATATCCTTGATAAACTACCACCTTAGCATGGAAGAAAATACAAAAATGCATAGATATGTTAGAAATGAATTCAAACCAGTGCACAGTGCACACTTAGTATGATTCACATAATGGTTATCTTCATAGAAAATGGAATCAGAGATGCGAGTTCAAATCTTGGATGAGGCTGCTTGCATTTTGTAATATAATAGCCAAGGGATTTCGGTTCATGCCTTTGGGTTTAATTAGGCTGAGAACCTTTCGGCTCAGCACATGGGTTAGTTAGGTGCAACCTTGATGCAGGTGGTAACGTGTGCGCGTGCACAGAGCAGACATGTCACTCAGAGATGTCACAATAGCCTGATATGATGAAACGGGTTACGGGTGCGATTGACGTCACGCACTGGAAGCGTGCGGAGGATTTTGGGGATTTCGAAGAAAGTAGGAGAGTCGAAACTAGAAGCCAGATGAGATGGTCGAGTTTTGGGGCTCGCGGAGGCGAGACGAATTTGCGCGCCATGGGTGCCGCACAAGATAGGGGCCAGATGAAGAAGCCAGCATAAAAAGATTGTGTCTCTCTCCTTATGTCGAAACCTTTAACTCAAAAGTAATAAAAAGGTTTCATACCTGATCAAAGAAGTCGTTACGTGTTTTCGAATTTTGAGATTCTACGTTATGTATATATGTTACCAACATTCGATGTCCATTTCACCCATTTAGCGCATAGCCATATCATGGATATGCAACAATTTCACTTCAATTTTAATGCCCTTGGAAAAGCATGAATCCATTTGTTCTCTCTCCAGCTATGGGTAAATAGTAGAGCAAACTGGGTTCTTTAGCTTTGTTTAGACAACCAGTCTAAGAGAAGGAAAACTCTGAACACAAATCAGCTTTACTTTACTTAGAAATTGACCTTGTGTCACATCCTACTTATGGTAGAGGGGTTTTGTAAATGCATATGCAGTGCACACAAGTTGACAAATAAAAGAAATGTATCCAAGCTGACAAAATTTGACTCATGAGTTTATCTAAACAAGCAGTATATGGAAAGGGATAAAAGAAAAGGACTTACTTGTTACTTCTTCGGTGGGGCACTGAAAACAGTCATGAGTGTCTATTACTGCTCCTTATTGGAACTCAGAGATGTACATCTTTACTTATTAAAAGAGGCTGTCAGTTGATCTTATAGATCTCTTGCAATATACCTCAGTTCTTGGACAAAGTAAAATAATTATCTTTTGTCACTCTATAAATAATCTTCAGTTTTGATATTTAGTAATCACATCTCATGTATGATATATTATTAAGATTCTGAGTTTGTTTTGATGAATGTTATAAGCTTATAGAATTAAACTTATGATGATGATAACATATAAAATATAAACTTATCAAAAATTTTTATAACTGTTGTTACAAACTCAGTATATCCTTGCCCAGTTGGCTGGGGCTGTAAAATACACTGACTGCACTTCTGCAGAGGGGTAAGACACCCCCCCCCAACGAGTGTCCTAGATATGACACTAAACAATCTGATGGTGAGGTTTCAGTAATGCTGGAGCAGAGTACCTTTTCATTACTTTCGCTCCCAGGTCCACCCTGGCCCGGAGGGTTCAATCTGTGGGTCAAATAGAACTAAACTGCATACTTATGCTAAACTGAATTTATCGAAATAGAACTGTTTTTGACATTGAAACTGTACTTATGCTAAACTGAATTGTTTGAAATAGAACTGTTTTGACATTTAACTGTGTGTGGACAAAACTATACTGATAAGAAACTGAATTGTTTGAATTAGAATTATTTGACTTAACTGAATAGCTTGAAATAGAAATGTTTTTGGCAATTAAACTGTGTACACATGCTAAGCTGAATTGTTTGAAATAGAATTGATTATTTGCATAAAAATAGATTTGGCATTAAATAACCTACAAAGGTTGATATGCCATAAAACCCAAACAACCAACCAATCAGTATATCCATATATTATATATGTATATATCTATATAAATATTGATTATCTTTTTTAGCTGAAATGCAGAGAAATCTATTGTGGAGAAGGATTTTTTCTCAACATTCCAGAAATTCCTGGTGCTGTTGCAGCAGTCAAAGAGATGAGCCAAATAGAAAAGTAGGTAGAATTTTTTGAGATCTTTTAGATTACTGGAATTTCCACATAACTATAACTATTCAGTTGTTAAAGTAATGTATGCTCTATTGATATCTTCACTCAAGTTGACCAAAATAAATTCATTATTCCTAAACCTGATTTCCATATCCTGCTCTTTTGATTTTTTTCACAAAAAATATAAAAAGAATATCTTGATATTCCTTTCAAAATTTTCCACATTTCTGAAGAAAATGTTTTAATTTATAAATTGTTTTGAAGGTTTTTATAAAAGTTGTACTTTTATATCAGAAGAGAATTTTTTTTAATTTTTAAAATAGACAATTCATAAGAATATATAAATCGATATAATCATGATATAATTTCTGTAAGTTTCTTGTGAAACAGCAGATTTGACATATTCCTAATTTGTTTCTGTCATGTTTTTGAGAATCAGTTGTATTTAAAAAATATATATGCTTGTCATTAAAATGTTTCAGTTTATTTGCATGTTAACTATTATTGCAAACTCAATCCATTTTTTTTTACTTTATACCAGCCAAATTTTTTTTAAATCTGATTTCTGGAATTTAACTGAAGCAAGGTTGCCAGATTGGCTTTTTCTGAAGATCTTTTATATTTGTGTATGGTAATACAAGGTGTATGGGATGTTCAGGGAGTGGTCAGTACCTTTGGTAAGGGGGCTCGCCATGTCCTTTTAGGACAGGTCGTCTGCCACTAGACCTCCCCTGGCACTCAGCTCTCACCTGTGGCTCCCCATAGCTGTCGCGTGCAACGGAGGCCACACCCTGGGTACTGGCTTTGGCGAGCTTGCTAAACCAGGTGAGGGTAACCGACGGGTCTCAAACCCTCAGTGAGTTTGAATTGGGCAGTGTCAGCCCTACTGCATGCAAAGCCTGACTTCTGACAGAACAAGTGGAAGAGTTCACCTGAAGAGCCAACGGTTGTGAAGGCAGTGGCAGCAAGTGTCGTTGGAGCGCCTAGAGCAGGATGTAGCACCCAAAGAAGTCCTGGTCATCCACTGCAGCCTGGCAGTCTCCCGTCATAATGGTTCTTCATGCCACTGGATCAAGACTTCTCAGGCCGAGACAGTAAGATTGCCCCTGTGCACCAGTCTTCTCCCTATAAAACTTTCACGCACAGGTCAGTTTTGCAACTCATCACCGATTACCAATCTGTCTACACACACTTTCAACTCCTGCGGCAATGGGCGCATGGCGAAAGCAACAGGTGTAGGTGAACACTGGCAGTTGTAGTCACAAACCTGCACGTAGGCGGTCCATGGGCAAGTGGTCGCTCTTTTTCCTGAATCCAAGGGCAACAGGAGAGTTCGGCAGCACCTGTGAGCGACTGGGCAGCCTCTTTAGGACAGCACTGCCCACCCTCACATGAGGGAGGGGGTTAGAAAAGGTACCCCAGACAAATGCTTGCTCTTCTAGTGTCTGGTCAGCTTACCTCAGTTGACGGAACCATCCTCATAGCGGTCGAACAACAATGCAAAATGGAAAAGACAAAAGGATTATCCTTGGGGCATGGAATGTCCGAACCTTACTGAATAGAGCTATTAGTTCAAGACCTGAAAGAGGAACAGCGCTTGTTGCAAGGGAACTCCAGCGTTACCAGGTAGGTAGATATAGCTGTACTCAGCGAGACCCGGATTGCGGAGGAGGATTCCCTGAGAGAAGAGGGAGGTGACTACACCTTCTTCTGGAAAGGAAAGCCGCAAGCAGAAGACTGGATTCATTGTGTTGGGTTTGCCATCAGAACAGCTTTGCTGAGGAGCATGCCTGTGTTACCAGTTGGAATCAACGAGCGCCTCATAAAACTGTGCATCCCTCTCAGCAGGATCAGATACCTCACAATTATCAGTGCTTACACTCCTACACTTACAAGCCCAGATGATGCCAAGGAACAATTTTATGAAGAGTTTGACCAAGTCATCAGGTCAACCCCACCAAGGGACAAGTGTGCAGAGCACAGCCTCTGCATCACCAATACTTTGTTCAGAATGGCAGACAAGTACAAGATCATCTGGATGCACCTGAGGTCAAAACAATGGCACTTGATAGACTTCACCATCATCCGCCAATGAGACATCAGGGACGTCTGTGTGACCCGTGTCATGAGAGGCGCTGAGCGCTGGACTGACCACAGACTAGTCAGGGCTGTACTGACACTGCACACTGCACCGCCTCACGGAAACCGACCCAAGACTGTCAGGGCCACCTACAATATCGCCAGGCTGAAGGACCCATCCTACCAGGCACGATTCCAGCAAGTGCTTGACAAGAAGTTCCAATATCGTGTGACCACTGAAGGCAGCACTGAGAAATAGACCTCTTTCAAAGAAACAGTCAGTGAGACTGCAAAGGAAGTCCTTGGAGTGAAAACCAGAACCCATGAAGACTGGTTTGATGAGAATGAGGAAAAGATCAAAGAAGCCATACATGCCAAGAACAAGTCTTACATAGAGTGGCTGAATGACCCGTCCTCCGTCTTCAAGTGCAAGAAGTTTAAGGCCCTCCAGGCCAAAGTCCAGACTGATCTTCAAGCAATGCAGGACCAGTGTTGGTGGGACAAAGCAGCTGAAGTCCAAAACTACGCTGACACTAACAACACCAAGAAATTTTTCAGCTCTCTGAAAACCGTTTTTGACCCCTCTGCCTCGGTCAGCACCCCACTACTGTCATCAGACGGGAAGACGCTCATCAAGGACCAAGAGGGTCTCAGCAAGCACTGCGGGAGTACTTCAGCACTCTGCTGAATTGGCCCTCATCAGTTGACTCAGACACCCTGAATTAGGTCCCCTAACAGCCCGTACAAGTTTCACTCGCAAAACCCCCTACCATCGAGGAGATCAAGAAGGCGACAATCTTCGGCAGAGCATTGGCAGAGCATCGGGAAAGGATGGCATCCCTGCTGAGATCTACAAGGCAGCTGGCCCCGACACCCTTGGGGCCTTCCACAATGTCCTGCTCACTGTCTGGGAGGAGGAGATGATGCCAGTAGACTTCCGCAACGCCCCGATCGTCTCCCTTTATACAAAAAAAGAAAGTAAGTCGGACTGCAGGAACTACAGGGGTATTTCCCTCCTCTCAGTTGCAGGAAAGATCTTTGCGTGAGTCATCCTTATCAGACTCATCAGTCTCCGAATAGACCCTCCCTGAGGCACAGTGCGGCTTCAGGCCTGGCTGGAGCACTGTAGACATGATATTCGCTGTGAGACAACTTCAAGAGAAGTGCATTGAACAGAACAAGCCACTCTACTCAGTATTCATTGACCTGACTAAAGCTTTTGACACCATCAACAGGGAGGCCCTTTATACAGTCCTTAAATGCATCGGGTGTCCTCCAAAGTTGGTGTTGATGATCAGCCTCTTCCATGACGGCATGACTAGCCGGGTCTTCTCCAATGGCAATGTAATGGATGCTTTCGTGATCAGCAATGACGTGAAGCAGGGCTGCGTACTAGCTCCGGTCCTCTTCAATGTCTTTTTCACCGGTATGCTGTCCCATGCTGCCCAAGATCTGGAGAAGGGAGTCTACATTCGTTACCACTTGGACGGCTCCCTCTTTGACCTGCGTCGACTCACAGTAAAGACGAAAAGCCTGCAAATTCTCCTCCAAGAAGTTCTCTTTGCCAACAACTGCGCACTAATGGCCCACGCAGAACAAGACCTGCAGCGGATGCTGGACTGCTTCTCCAAAGCATCCAAGCTCTTCGGCCTGACAATCAGTCTCGGAAAGATGGAGGTGCTCCACCAACCTGCACCATACTCCCACCATCACCATTGACAACAAACCACTTGCCAACATAGAACATTTCAAATATCTGGGGAGCACCATATCCTGTGATGGCTCCTTGGACAGAGAAATTGACACTAGAATCAGCAAGGTACTATTTACCAACCCCTCCGCTCGGGCAGGATATGACACAAGGTCAATTTTTTAAGCGGAGTCAGGTGCTGGGCAGTCTCCGCAATCAAGTGCTCAGTGAACACAACATCCGCCTATCTATGAAACTGAAGGTCTACAATGCCGTGGTTCTTCCCTCCCTCCTCTATGGTTGTGAGACGTGGACACTGTATCGCAGGCATATCAAGAAACTGGAGCTCTTCCACATGCGAGCTCTCCGCTCCATCCTAGGAATCAGGTGGCAGGACCACATCACCAATCTGAAGGTCCTCGATCAAGCTAAGTCCACCAGCATAGAAGCCACCATCATCAAGGCCCAACTTCGATGGGTTGGACACGTGATTCGAATAGAAGAGTGTCGGATGCCAAGACACTTGATGTACAGGGAACTCCAAGCTGGCAAAAGAAACCAAGGTTGACCAAAACTGCGGTATAAAGATACGGTCAAAGCCAATCTCCAGTGGTGCCACATCAATCTGAGAGACCTGGAGGGATATGCCATGGACAGACCAAAATGGCGAGGCTCGGTTCACAGAGCTGCTTCCAACTTTGAAGAGGCTCGATGCCAGAAACTCACTGCTGCCTGAGAGAGACACCGCAGAGCAGCCTCGGCAGTGATCACAACAGCTGACTTCCAGTGCCCCCACTGTTCAAGACTCTGTGCCTCTGGGCTGGGGCTGTGGAGCCACCTCTGTGTTCATAGATGATTTGTAGAATGCAAACGTCATCATCGGATCCAATGGACAACCACTAATACAAGAAAGGAAGAGAGAGTTGAAGAATAACTTGCTGATCAGAATGTCCTATTACCTGCTTGATAGCAGGGGTGGAAGAAATAGTAAAAAACAACAATATAATCAACAGACTGAGTAGAATTTATATACAGAATATACAAGGAAGTTCTCTTTCTTTATATTAGTTTAGAGGGCTTACAAAGAAGCTAATTCATTAAATGTCTATTCTATGGTGTTGACTTCTCAATAATTTCATGGGTAACTTTTTTTGGTGGGTAACCTTTGGTGTGAATATGAGGTGAGTTGGTTTGCTCTCAAAAGAATTATGTTCTGAGAGTTATATACATGCCTGGCCATTGAGACAAGCAAAGGAACTATTGTTTGTCAAAGTTGTGTGGTGGCTACAAAAATGAGAACAGGTCATTGTGGCATCTGAGTTTTATTTATATACTTTTGATGTGATCAAATAAAAACATCTTCAGCTTTAGCCTGCAATGCCTTCTAATTGGTTAAAAAAAGCTTAATTCCTTGTCATGTGATTGCTCACCACTATATCTGCCAATCAAAAAATAAACTAAAATGGTCTATTTTTCAACCCTGTGACGAAGAGTTTATAAACCAAAATGAGATTTGACAGAGTGTAACAGATCCAACTCCTTGCCCAGTCAGCTGGGGCTTGTAGAATACACCGACTACTTCTCTGTAGAGGGGGTAAGACCCCTGCCAACGAGTGTCCAGGATATGACACTAAATGATCTGATGGTGAGGTTCCAGTAATGCTGGAGCTTTGGGGAATACGAAGTACCCCTTCATCACCATTGCTCCCAGGTCCACTCTGGTCCAGACTGGTAGCAACTGATAGGGCCCTATCTATGGGTTACATAGAACTAAACTGTGTACTTATGCTAAACTGAATTGTTTGAATTAGAACTGTTTGACTAAACTGAATAGCTTGAAATAGAAATATTTTTGACAATTAAACTGTGTACTAAAATGAATTGTTTGAAATAGAACTGATTACTTGTATAAAAATGGATTTGGCATTAAATAACCTACAAAGGTTGATATGCCATAAAACCCAAACAACTAACCAACCAGATCCAACTCCATTTCTGAATTCACTTCAATTAAACTACCCTTGGAACAGTTCAACTCTGAATGTCTTTTGGTTTTGTTGATTATTTCCAATCATAATTTACAGTAAACTTTCTTTTACTTTCAGCCTTTGCTTGGGAAAGATTTTAATTTTTATTGATTAATTTTCATTAATTTTGCAGTGTTGAAGTGTTTATATGTACCAGTCCACTAATTGGCAACTATCGATACTGTGTAAAGGAAAAGGTAATTTTTTTCTTACAATTTTTCTAATTAGAAACATCTCCTACAAAAAAATAAGATTCATGAACAGGTTTGGCACATTAAGATTGCAAAGATAGGATGAGTACATGAGATAATTTTTGTAATCACTTTTATAGATTAAATTCCATAATTGGCTTGGATATAAAGTTAAAGATGGAATTATGAAATCTCAAATTTTATTAAGACCAATTAGAATTGTGAAGATATTTGAATCAAACTTATTTCAAATTTTGGTTAACATGAACATTTAATGCCTTTTTCTAAAATCAAATTTTATTAAAGACATGATATAGCAATAAAAACAAAAAAATTATCTATAATTTTTAAAAATGCCATGTGTATTTATTTTTTCTCAGTAAAGCTAGAAAGTGAGATTTTTTCTCCTGTGAAGCATTCTTAACTCAGTCAGAGATAGGTTAGAATTTGTGGTTGTTGGATTCTTGGTTAGTTAAAATGGCTGGAATTGAACACAAGCAAAATACTGGATTCACAAATGAATTACTCACTCCAATAACCTTCAAGGATTTTGTTGTAGAGTGGCTAAACACCCCTTCAGCACTCTACCAGATAGATTGGCTCATAGCCATAAATAGCCTATGATTAAAGACTTTGAGGATTGATTTGATAAGCTGGATCCAGTTGATGGGACACACTTTGGCCACCAATGATATCAGTGGCACAGATCTAGCCGGGTGTGTCATATCTCGGGATACAGTAGTCAGCCAAGGCTGCCTGGCACAGGTGTCGAGGAAGCCTAGCATTCACACCATGCGGCCAAGATTGACATTCCTTGAACCTCAGGGGTCCGTCCTCCCAGGCTCTAACCCTCCTCGGAGAGGCTAGGTTTATTGCCTGGTACCTGAGGTGCCTGTTTTTAGGGTAATGCAGACGGGGCAAAAAGCATTTTTGGGTATGCTGTGCGTGTCTGGGATACTACCGGACCCACCTTAAAAAAGGCCTTGTGCCACACTCGACCGTTTGGTAGGGTGTGCGACAAATACCGTTGATTTAATAAGCGGATTATATTAGGACCAATCTTTGTTTGGCTATATCGCATTTTGACCCTCCTCAATTTCTTGTAAATTCTCATTAATTGTTTGTAACTTATTGTACTGTTTTTTTTGTATATATCCGTGAGCACTGGATACTGGTGCTGAATAAATATATTAGGCACTCATTTTTCTCTGTGTATCATTCACCTTGATGATACAACAGATTTAATAACAGTTTATTGATAAAACAGATAAAAGGTTTCAACTTCAGTTTTCTTTCTTTGAGGCTTGAAGCAATCATATACTTAATGCTATTCTTCTAATATTCAGAAGTAACACTCATAATTTCATTTGCACAATAGTCATGTGGTTTGTAGAAGCAGCATGAAAGTCTTTAGCAGCACAGTAAAACCAAGGCAGCACAAAGAAAGGAACTTTGGGCCAAAAATGGCTGATAAACATAACCATTACCAACAAATTTTGATATTAATGAGTAACTGACTCTCCTCAAATAACACTGGTCAACATGGTTTTTTTTTTTGGCCGGACAAAGACCATCTGTTCAAAACAGCATCGTTGTATTATTCCCAGATATATTTATGAACTTTTGGCTACTTAGTTATCGAAACTTGAATAGATAAGTAATTTAATTGAGATCAAACTAAGTATGTTTGCTTGAAATTAATGGATGATTTTTAATCCATTTTGAATAACATTGACCGAGTTATTGGCCGTGCCGGGCACAAGTAGCACTAGTCCCATCTCCGCCCCTGTCTGCCCTTTCAAAAGAAAAAATCATCTGCCATCCCTTGCATATAAAATTAGGATTAATGAAACATTATGTAAAATCACTCAACAAAGAAAGTAAATGTTTCGAGCATATGTGTAAATCATTTCCAGGACTTAGAACCGAAAATCTCAAAGCCAGAGTATTTGATGGTTCTGATATTAGGAAACTCATTAAGGATGATGAATTTGTTAATTCAATGAATGACTTGGAATTATGTGCTTGGACATTGTTTTGTGATGTGGTGAAAAACTTCTTAAGCAATTGCTGGACCGAAAACTACAAGTTAATAGAAAAGCTATTGAAAAGTCTACATGACATAAGCACTAATGAGTATTAAGGTTCATTTTTTACATAGTTATTGAGATAAATTTTTGAATAATTGCAGCAATGTAAGTGATGAGCTAGGAGAACAATTCCATTATAGTATCAAAACAATGAAAGAGTGCTAACAGGGACAATGGGACAAACGAATGATGGCTGACTACTGTTGGAGCATCAAAAGGAACTTAAATAATATTAAACATGACATAATCAAAAAGGAGAAAATTTTTAGTTATATGTTTTTATAGTTCTTATGTTCATGAAGGTTTTATTTCTGCTGCTTATTAAATGATTTGATGAAAATACTTGTTGGTTTTGGTATATTTGATTGTGTTATTTTTAAAAACTTAGGGTGTATTATTTGTCTGAATTTCTGTGACAAAGCTTGATGATTTTTATCTCCGGCCTTCTTCAGATGTTTGTCAAACTCAGCAGCCTACAAAGAACTTCGAACCATGTCCTTTATTTAATCCATGGGGGTAGCTCGCTCTGATTCTGTTAACCATAACCGGGTATAAGTGTTTATTTCTGTATTGGTACTCGCCTGCAGTCAGGATTAGACCTGCAACCTATGTTGACACATGGTGTAAAGTTTAAAGGCATTGGTTCCCTAAGCTTCTAAAGAGACAATCATTTGGAGGTTGCAGGTTCAATCCAGGCTACAGGTAAGTAACAATACAGGAATACTTAGCACTTATGGTTAACAGAATCAGAGTGAGCAACCCCCATGGATTAAATAAAGGACATGGTTTGAAGTTCTGTGCAGCCTGTTGAGTTTGACAAACACCTGAAGAAGGCTGCAGAACAAATCAGCCTAAACATTGTGAATCTAACAATAAAAATGAAGACAATAGTCCAAAAACCCTAGATGATAAAGACTTAGGGTCTAATTGTTATTGCAAAAATAGTATTTCTCAATAAGCAGACCAATATTTGTTGGTTTAAATACGAATTGAGAGGTTTCTATAATTCTACTTTTAGAAATATTGCCGTCAGTCAATATCATATATACAGAAAACAAATGAAAAAAATGCTTTTTTCTAAAAATGAGGCATTTCTGTACAGCAAAAACAGTAGCTAACCAAGAAAAGTAAGACCATTTTCAAATTCAGCACCCTCAAATTGGCTAAAAAAGATGTTTGTTGCTTCAATACCCTTTCAAAATATTTTTTTGTTGACCAGTGTAATCAAGTCTTCTTATAGTAAAAAAAAGCCTTTGGTGCTGATGAGATAAAATTTCAATTTCAGTGTAATTTTTTAATATCACTTAGTCAACTTGAATACATAACATTTGGTATGCTTATCATAATGGTTATCATCATAGGAAATGGAATTAGAAACCTGAGTTCAACTCTTGGATGAAGCTATTTGGGAAAGGCATGAACCTGTCTGTTCTCTTCACAGCTATGAGAAAATAGTAGGGCAAATGGTTAACCTTGTTTAAACCATCAGAAGGAAAACTGAATTCAAACCAGCGTACCTCCATTTAAAATTGACCTAATATCACATCATGGTGAAGTGGTTGGATAAATACATACATCCTAATTTTTGGCCAAGCCTGCAAATTCTATTAAAACCCATTAATCATGTCACCTGCAGACCAGAAGTGTGAAGGGAGAAGAGGATGAAATTCAGTTAGTTAGATCAAGTAAGATATAACATGAATTTAACTGTTTGATTTTTAAAATATTGCATCAGAATCCCCTTTATGGGTTAATACTGATATTTCTGACTTGCTTCTTTTCTTATTGACATTTTATCAATCTGTATGGATTTTTTTGATCAACAATGGTTAATTTATTGCCTTAAGCCCTCCAAAGGTGTTTTCATTCACTAGCCGTGGGGGTTGATTTGTTGCATTATAAACAATGTAAAAAAAAAACAACATGCAAACACAATTGTGATTCCTTTTCATTCAAAATAAAAAGAAATTATATTGGAATTGTATTTATTTATGAAAATTTATTTCACAGAATATAAAAAATTTAATGCTTCTTCAAACAAAAATAAACACAAAATAAAGAAAACCAGACATAAATTATTATTTCAAATCGTAATTCATTTTTTTCTAATATATCTAGTTAAATTTTCAGATACTACATTCAGATCTTAAGCAGAAGTACGAGGAAATACTTTGATCTTTGGTGGGGAAAACATACTATCCCCTCATCCAAGTAGAAGTCATAGACAAAGAAAGAAACATATTATTATTATCATCATCATCATCATCATTGTTGTTAGCAAAGTAAATGCACCTTGAAATAAACCTTATAAAAATTACATATATATTCAGTCATAAGTATCTAAACAAAAAAACAAAAACAAAAAAAAAAACAGATACAAATGAGATGTTGAAAAAATTTATTATCAAAGTACATCATCAAAAACATGTATTGAAAAAAAAAATGTTTTTCAAAGAATTAACTTGAAATTATACAATTATAAATATGTAATGAGTATGTATAATCTACCATTAATGATTCTCACCTCTCACAATAATCTCCAAAGAACTTAAACTCTGTGATAACATATACAATTGATGTAACTGCCAGTCATTTTATTCATACTTGTTTCTGGACCATTAGCTGTTGATGCATAGAAGGTTGTGTATATGTAGGACAAGCCTATACCATCAATTTCTTTTGTTACCACCTTTGTACAGATATATTTTCTCTTACATCTACATTTTGGAGAGATGGCCCACTTCTAGCAATCATCATATGTTATTTGTATACACCCACATACACATCAAATATTTATATCAATTTAGAAATATTAAAATATTTGATATCAAACAAAATTTCATGTCAAATTATTTTCTTTTTCAGTATGAATGGGTAGAGAAACATATGGGTAACGACTGGGCTGGCAAGATCATTTTAACCCCAGATAAAACTTTGGTTAATGGACATCTACTTATTGATGACAGACCTAATGTAAAAGGTTGGTCTTTTGGGGTACATTTAAGCAAATTGATAATGGTTGGTTCAAATTTAGAAAGAATTTATTTTACTGTATTTTAATTATGAGCATCAGTTAACTCTTTGAACTTTTAAACTGAGTACTATTTTACTACACACTGTAAGCCCAATATTTTGGATTCAAGATAATATCAGATGATAATAATAATAATTAAAAAGGTTTAATATAGCAATCATTTACAGCTTTTTTTTTTTTTTTAAATGAAAACAAAGATGTCTGCCCCATGAAGTTTAAATCCATTTTGTGCTTGATATTGGGTTCATAAAATAGCACACAGCCTAGAATTATAAGTTCAAAGGGTTAAAATCATTCAGTAATTAATATTTGTGTTATAGCTCATGTCTGTTCTATATAAACAATCAACTTAGGTTATTTCTTATATAATTGAATTTTTACAATTGTCTCAATTTATATTAAATCTGATTTCTCGTTCTTTTTCAAACAATTTTGCATGATTATAATAATTATGTTAATCAATTTAATAATCATTCTTATAGTTATGTTTACAATTGTTATTTCACTTTTATATCATTGCAAAGGCAGTATTTTCATTGTGAGTGATGATATGAACATTTTGTTTTTCTTATCTTAAAGTATTTGAATACTGACATTTTTTTTTTTGTTCTTAAAAGCTTTATATTTTTCTCTCTTCTGCCAATGATGAGTAAAATTATTTGATTATAAAAAGACACAAACATGATTATGCCTCTTTTTAACTTTATAGTTGAAGACAAAATATCACCTTTTAGTTGTTTTTCTTTTCTTGTTACTCATAACCTGTCTTCATTATTAATTTTATTTTAGAGAAGGAAGAGACATAATTGGTTATCAGAACACACACCAAAAAAAAAAAAAAAAAAAAAGCCAAAGTTGTTTGTGTTCACTTTACACTAATTTTCTTAAAAAGGCATGAATCCACTTCTCCCTAAGAGCTATGGATAAAAATTGCAAAGCTGATTGGGTACTTTATCTATGATAATAAAACAACTAGTCAAAAAGGAAAATTTTAAATTCAAACTATGGAGAAGGCAATAAAAAATCCCTTTCACTCATTCTCCCAAGAACATTTTTCAAATGAAGAACCATGATTGTCTCAAAAGAAGACTGCACTTTCTATTTCATTTCATCTTATTGTGTTTATAAAAATAAATAAGCAAGGAACCAATTAGTACTATTCTCAAGATGAAATGAATGATAATGTTCATCCATTAGCATTGATGATGACCATTAAATTGACCTGAAATTTAGCAAATAAACTATATATATATATATATATATATATATATATATATATATATATATATATAAACAGATTATTTGTTTTATTAGTGAATGATTGTGTAGAGCCAGCCAGATTTTTTAGAAAAGTTGATATTAAAAGAAGAGAGAACTAGATTACCAGATTCCAAACAATGTCAGGTTTTGTATTCAGAATTTTTCTTTCTCAACTAGGTAGTCCAGTCTATCCAACTATTTTACTTATACCTGTGAGATGCATATCTTTCCCAAGGGCATTAATTTGAAGTGAAATACAAAAATGAAAATATTGACAAAATTAAATGCTATTTTAAAGTTAATTTCATTCCTTATATCATGCAAAATATTTGTTAAATATATTTCATGTTTGAGTAAAACTTGATTAAAAGGGAACTTTTATGATTTATTTATTTAAATTTTTTTTCTTTTTTTTTAGGAGTGATCAAAAAGCCTATTTGGGAACAAGTGTTGTTTACTGCCTGCCATAACAAGAATATAACTTTACCAGCAAAAAAGAAACGCCTTGACTCTTGGATAGATGAACAATGGAAAAAATTAATAGAAGAGTTTAAAAAAAAATTAGAGATTTAAAATTTTTTAAACTAAACCAGGAATTGTTCTTGATCAGTATTATATAATTCTAGTAAAATAAGTTCATTATATTATAATCCTGGAATTTCATAAAAGATCTTTCTTATATGTCTGTTTTAATTTCAATTCGTCATTTGATTTTATTTCATTTCAAATTTACTTAACTAACTTAATTTTTAAAAAATCATAAAATAAATGTATCATTTTTAGCATAATTAATATTTAATAATTTAATTAAGCAGATTTTGTGATCCAAGAAGAATCCGTTTTATGGATGGATGGATGAATATTTCCCATAATCAAGCTGTCAAAGGTGCCATACTAAGAATTTTCCTTTCATGGCATTTCTAAGTATGTATAGGGGGGGTAATTGCAATAAGTTGTATTAGGTTACATGGTACCAGCAGTAAGGTACAATTCCTTATCTCATCTATCATTGCTACTTAGAGATTTAAAAAATTGAGTCCATTTATTACACTTTATAGACTTTAAATCTATTTTATATTTATTATTCAAAAGGTAAAATATTTTTTTCAAATTGGAAATGTTGACTCAATTTGTCCTATTTAATATGAATAGAAAGCGTTTGTTTAGAAAAAATTTGACTACAAATATTTGAAGATGATATATCTTGTAAACTCAATCCTAAACTCAGTTTTTTTTTTATTCTTCTTTCAAATTGATATAAACCTTACAATTTAATATTTGATTAAAGTAAATCTAAAACTGCTTTTTTTAATAATACAACAGCTTTTTGGTTAGAAAGAATAAAATTAATAGAAAAATGTATTTAGCCTGTATGCTTAAAATAGAGATATTGTAAAACTAATTCCAAGGAAAACGAAGTCTCTCTTTTTTTTCTTAGATTATGAAAGGATGAAAAACGAACCAACCAATACATTGTGTTAATAACGTTAAGTATAGGTTCAATTGTTCAAACAATTTCTGATTTATAATTCTGCAGAAATTCAACTTAATTTAACAGAAACATAAAATAAAAGAAAACA
This sequence comes from Sepioteuthis lessoniana, assembly GCA_963585895.1. NCBI lineage: Eukaryota > Metazoa > Mollusca > Cephalopoda > Myopsida > Loliginidae > Sepioteuthis > Sepioteuthis lessoniana. Next base: position 72,458,525 of record OY757909.1, read on the forward strand.
ACCATTTTAATTTTTAATCAAATGTTTTACACTAATAAACTAAATTCAACACACTTGGCATCAATCAAAAATTTTTCAGAATTGTCATAAAGAATTCAATACATATAACATTTTTCTCCCACTAATATTGATTTTTTTTTAATAGGGTATTTTTAAAGAAAATATATTCAAAAATAATTTTATTACAATATTTAAAATTTTAATGCAACAGAAATTTTATATTTGAAGGCATTTTAATTTTTCATATTAAGAATCACTTCCAACAAGTTTTAGCAAAATTCGTCGATAATCTCCACTGCAGTCACCCTAAAATAAAGAAGAAAAAAATGTTTAGTCTTTAGAAAAATTATATCTATGGAAATGAATGAAACTAATATCAAATAAAGAAGGATACCATCTTGAGTGATTGTGATAAGTAGATTAGAAATCAGTTTTAACAGTGAAGTTAAAAATCTTAATTTGTAATTATATTTTAGAGAACTGTAAAAATATCTATATTATTTTTTTTCTTAGTTGAAAACAGTGATTTAAGATTGCCAATTCCTTATATGTTGAGTTCTATGAAAGTAATGAGAATTGTGATCTTGTGAAAAAGAGAGAGTGAAATTTTTGTTAAAATCAACTCAAGTTTTACATACAAAGCCATCATGATTTATTCTCTATTCCTAAAAATAATAATTTCATTGTAAATGATCAACAAGGTTGGCACTAGGGTTCCTGGTGTCTGTTTAATTATTTCATCAATGTTTTATGTGGAGAAAATAAATGCATAGGAATAAAAGTTTATAATAAAAATAATCTGGTAAAAGAAAATAGTTCCAGTATATCATTTAATGAATATGATTCATTATTATAAAAAAATTAAGTGTCCATTTACGTGACTGACTAATAATTATTATCTTTACATGTTTTTATAACCAACAAACACTAAACAAAAAAATAAGAGCATCACATAACATAAAAATTTATATATTACTACTTTATAATCAAATTCAATGTAGTAGTTCATGAATGCTCACAAATTGACACACTTGCGTATCTTACTGTCTCAGGATAACTATTGATGTTGCAGGAATTGAGTGTGGATGGGGGCATGGTGATTTTTGTCAAGAGTGTCCTTTAAATGCTAACCTTTAACCAGACTTGATTAATTCCAAATTAATTTTAATATAAGAAAAAAAATTAATCAAAAAGTTTCTTATTTAAAATTATCTTAGTTTTTTTTTTTTCTTTTTTTTTAATATTTGGGACTGATTTTTTAGGCTTACTAACAAGTCTTTTTAATCAACAAACAAAAGGCATTTAGAATACAAATTGAAAAAAAATATTTTGTATTATTTCATGAAATAAAAATTATATAAAAAAATGTTATATATTGTTATCTTACCTTTTGCTACTTTTCATCTTCTTTATTTAAATATCAAATAGTAAGTTTAGATTTTATGAGATGAAAATAACAGCTAAATTGCAAATATATTATTTTATAAATATTTAGATAAATAATGTAATTGGACATCTATCTATCTATATATTATTAAAATTCTCATTATGTTTGTGTGTATATCGATATATAAAATTGTAAGCCAACAAAAATAGCACAACATCGTTGATTTTTATTACAGCGGTAGACTTTAAAACATTCTTAGAGAATAAAGCAATTTCCAGTTCAATCTACGAGAGCATGATAAATTTATGGTGTCTGAGCTCATGCTAAATCTTATTAATTTAATTATTCATATTTTTCATATTATGGAAATAAGTATGAAATGCTAATTAGAATTCTTCACTCCTTTCAAAATAGAAGCATTAATATAATCATGGACTATTGTCATAATGGGAACCCAATAAGTTCACAGGTTATAGAGTTTATATTTAAAAATTTAATCAGTTTTTATTCTAAAACAGTTTTTTTGACAATGAATATACTTTATATATTTGATCAGCAGTTTATATATAAGTATGTAATTGAATTTTTCAAAAAAAAAATCATCCCACAGATATTCAAATATATTAATGATTATATTTTTTCACATGCAGACTAGATTGACTATTCAGCCAATACTTATATATTTTCAACTCACCAACATGACTCAAACTCATAAACAAGTAAAAGTGCTGATCCATGTATATAATCCCATCATTTATAATAGGAATTATGATAATATTGTTTTTATAAAGTCAGTAAAACGTAATTACAATTAATAAAATTGAATAACTAGAATAGTTTGACTACTAAAATGATAATTTATTTATTTATTTTTTTTTGTATTTCCAGCATTAAATGTAAGTAATTGATTTAGTACCAAACATTTTTGTGTTTTAAAAGTATTTGACAAAAATAAAGTCTTCTAAAAATTAACAACCTGATAGCTCAAAGGCAAGTATATAATTAGTTATGTAATTAAATAATCTTGTAATTAAAACCTGAAAAGAAAATCATATCAACATTGAAAGAGGAAAAGAAATGAAAGGATTACTAATTGCTTCATTAAATAATTATTTAAAATCTTTCTTCTTCCCTCATGATTTTCTCCAGTTTTACACTGAAATAGCAAGTTTAATATTAAAATAGAAAATATTTTGTTGAATACTCATTATAAACTTATCTTCAAGGTAAATTTCAGAATTGGACAATCAAACAGTAAAATTCTAAACTGAACCAAAAATCTGAAGTGAATAGTTTTGAAAGGTTTTTTTTAAAGTATTTTGATTGTGTCTTCTTTGAAATAGCTCTGTTTTATAGTTTTAGCAAAATTCTAAGTTTGTTAACATTCCATCAATATTACAATTCAATTATTTTTTGAATAATTATATCATAAATTCTATAAATATAAGTTCTATAAGTTGTTCTTAAGGCATATCAATTTTGCAGAAAGCTTTGGATTATATCATAACATAATCCAAAGCTTACTGCAAAATTGAAGTTCAAAAATTTAACTGTACTATTAAAAAAAAATCAAACAAAAAGACACTTACTCTTATCATGTCCTCCAAACTTTTCCCATACATTTTTTGAAACTCTTGTTTAATCTGTTTCATGTCAATTTCACATCTACTGATGATAACTCTAATCAGAGTGGAATCATTTGTACCAGCTCCCTGAAAATAAATACAAGATATAAATAAAATCATTTGTCAGGGATGTTTTATTATTTTAGTTTTTATTCATGTTTTATACTAATTTTTAGTGTAAAAAATTTTAGGATTAAATTCGATGATTTCAGAAAAAAATACTAAGAAAAAGAATTGAAGAGTGTTTTGGAGAACTATTGGTTGAGCTACTTAACAGAATTTGATTTATATATAGATATTGTATTAATAGTGTATATGTTCTGTGTAAATTTTTTTTAAAGGTTGATATGAGTAGATAGTAAAAAGTAGAGATCCCCAAGGAGGCATAACAAATAAAATGATACATAACAGGTTATCAAATAATTATATTTGAAATATTTTATTTCATTTTTGTTTTTTCACTGGCTTACAAGAATATTATGCATTCTTAAAGATATTCTATTTCTTTTAAAACCAATGAACACTGATAAAAGTTAAATGTTATTTGAGTAACAAATTTTTTAAAAAATGATAAGATATATTACAAATTAAAATTAAAAGGTTTTGTTTATGACAAGTATACAAAGTTTATCAAAATTACCCATTTTGGTTAAAATTTAGGCAAGTGAATTACTGTACTTGTATACTTGTATTTGGATTGAAAATAACCTACATTTGTGGCACAATAATGTGCATTCGTGTGTGTGTGTGTGTGTGTATATATATATATATATATATATATATATATATATATATATATGGATGTATGTGTGTGTGTAGGTCTCTGTGTGTTGCAGATGACTGTCGGAATCAGAGAGATTTTTATATTCAGCATCTTTTAAGCAGCATCAGATTGTCTGGAAAGTAACACCACACTAAGAACTGGGCCTGTGTGAACTCGTGAGACCAGAAGTAGGGGACCAAGGACATTGGTCAGTCAAGAAAAAGACACAAGGCAGTAAAGTCAAAGACACAGGATAGTCAAGTCCAAGATGTAGGCCCGAGCTGTCAAGGATACCATGCTAAGCCTAGCAGTCAAGTCAAAGACATGGTACACTGAGACACAGGGCCGAAGAGACTAGCAGCAAGTTGAGTCTAAGACTTGGAGCAAAAGAGTCTCACAATCAAGAGAGAGATGCAGCCAGAGAAATGGAAAGCGATGACCAAGCAGAGACCAAGATCTGAGTAGAGAGATGAGGCAGCATTCTTGGTAGCTGTTTAGGATTTTTGCTAAGTTCTCACGATAGCCACATATACATACAGAATGCTGAAAAAATGCCATAGACCTTGCCTGTGCTGTCTCAAATCCATGTTTTGTCTTTTCTTCCTTTCTTTCTCGCTCTGTTTTTCGTTGCTTTTTATTTTTTTTTCAACTTGTGAAATGCCCACATGGCCAGGTGTAAGAAGAAATAACGGGGTCCTCACCAAAAGACGATCTAACAGTCAAGCCACCATGAGGGTTATTTCATACATTCCTCTTGGGAAATTTTTCCTTCTCCAGGAAAATTAAGTTATAATGTATTTTGATTTTGTCTTCAATAAAATGATTATCTTTATAGTTATTTACTATGCTTAGTTTTACACAAGGTTAAAAGTAAAAGGCACTCAGTAAGGATTGAACTCACAACTCAATAGTAATGATTTTAGGAGACTAGTACTTAAGTGCCTCATTATGATGCTCTCATAATAAAATTAATGGAAGGTTTAAGTCAGTTTGACAAAAAGAAAATGAAATGTTAAAATCACATACACAAAGTGTAGGAAAATTATAAATAAATCTTAAATTGGATTTAAGAGGAACGAAACATTACCTTCATAGATTTATAAAGCTGTTCAGCAAAATAACCATGCTTGTTTTGAATACATTTCACTGAAATAAAAACAATAATAAATGTATAAATTCATTCTTTGCACTAAGTAAATATAAAAGTTATCACATATCCATAATCAGAGCAAAAAATATAACTTTCATTTGTTTTTATACAAACATCTGGGATGGCCCAAATATTGAAATTCAAATATGATCCAACTTCTGGGATTAACTTCCTTGCCTATTCCTACAACCAGTAGAAAACTTTACCTGTTACTTTAGCAACATCTGGATATTAAAAAAAAGCATCAAGATGAATCTTCCTTTTTTTTTCCTCACTGAATGTTCTGTTCTCATCTTTCTGGGACATCCAACACCAGCAGACTTTGTGGTGCATTGAACATGGCACTACACTATGATAATACCATAAGCTTATGTATATTTAGACCACAACCTAACCAACCAACAACTCAAAGAACTCTTCTCAAATACATAAATCTCTTTCATAGATGCATATGTACTGGCAAAAAGACTTTTCTACATACACAGTTTCATTTACTCTTTTTGTATCAACATGGTTAAAAAGATATAGCAGTCTGAGTCCTGAGTCCTCTCTCTCTCTCAATTTCAGACCCTCTTGAGAAGTAATAAAGAGAGAGACATATATTTTTGTAAAGAATGTGTTATGGTCTCTTCATTATGGTCCTTCATTCATCACGACTATACAACACCATTTCTTTATGTATCTTTTTTTCTGTTTAGTTATTCTAGTCATAAAACTTGTTGAGTTGTACATATTGTTTTTATATTCATAACCCCCAACTAATGACTTCAAGTTTACCATAATGCAATTGCATCTTCTAACAACAATGTTTGTTAGAAATTCTTTTTGGAAAGTCACTAAAAGCTTTTGACATCCAAATTTTTTTTTTAATAATGAAGTAGTAGTAGTAGTAGTAGTATTATCATCATTTCAATTCACACATATTTATTAAAAATAAACATTTATCAGTGTTTATTTATCCCACAGATGGGGTAACAACAATATTGCCATGGACAATAACCATAATATATTGCAACAACTATTCCACTTAAGGTTTGTTCCTCAGATGAGAAGCCTTTCTACCAATGTTTTGAAGTAGAGTGAAGGAGCACAATCCATTAATGCCCAAAATATTTATAAAATCTATATTAATAATTGGGAAGATAAACAACCAAAAAGTTTTAATAGCGTTACCAAATTTAGAATTAAAACCTTCCTTAAGTCCAAAAAGTATTAACATAAATAAATTATTTGTTCCTAATGATGGAATCTCATCAAGATGTGGTCTCTAACAATAATCAGTGGGAAGCTATGTTGCTGCAAAATGTAACTAATCATACAGAACTCAAATTTCCAAACTTCAAAAAAATTTTAATTATTCATTAAATAATCATTTATATCTAATTAAACATTACCAATTATGTTTATAGATAGTTCTCTAAACTGAATATATAAAATAATTTCATAGCATTATTGCTTACTTAGAACTAACAATCTGCATAAGAAATAACCATGTTTAAATTGATAAGTCTTTTAAGTGTCATTCACTTTAATTAAATACATTATTAAAAATTCAGAAATGTTTAATTTCTTAGACTTTTTATTTCTTTTATCATGGTTTGACACCTTCTGGACGTCTTAACAACTAACCAATTACCTCCACATTGTTATGATTCTTTTAAAAGGAAGATGGTTTCTGGTATTGGTCAAAACTACAGAAGCCAGAGACAGGTTCACAACGGAAAAGAAACAAAGCCAAGAATAAAGTCACACAGCTGTCTTTGATGACAATCATCACTGTTTCACTCAGACAAAATGTTAGAGTAGTATGTGTGTGTGACACTTTCAACCAATCAAATGATACCAACTATCATGATATGAACCCACAGATAGAGATGTTCCTAAACTTTGTAACTGACTACTTCTGCAAAACCTTGCAGAATATATGAACTTCAGAACAGATGTTCAAAACTTCCAAATGCTAAAAAACGAAAATAAATATATAAATTGTCTTCTAACTTATGCTCTTAATAGCAAAGATACTTTTACTCTATGATAGTAAAAAAAATCCTTTTTTCTATTTTATAATCCATCTTTTAAAGCTTCCTGATTTCCTAATTGTTTAGTTACCACTTAATACTATTGTTCACATGCACTCCTGTGTGTGTGTGTATATATATATATATATATATATATATATATATATATATATATATATATATATAGTACAACTATATGTATGCAGTCACACAGATATGCTTGCACTTACATACATATGTATTATTATATGTAAATATGTGAATCTAGGGACAGAAGAATTTATGTCATGATGATATTGGAAGTTATATAAGGCTACAATATAACTAAAAAGAATTTTAGTTATATTGTAGCCTTATATAACTTCCAATATCATCATGACATTATAAATTCTTCTGTCCCTAGATTCACATATTTACATATAATAATGCATATGTATGTAGGTGCAAGCATATCTGTGTGACTGCATAAATATAGTTGTACTATATATATATATATATATATATATATATATATATATATATATATAAAAACTTAATTATCTGTAGCAACCCAAGTACAATGTATCTTGAATAATGCTGAAGAAAATTTATCATTCGAAGATGTCATCAGGGTGTGTACAAACAATGATTTACTCCGCCAAATTTTACAACATTTTTGGAATATATATATGTAGCAGAAAGAATTGCAAACCATTATTTAGAGTGGGAATTGTTTTGCCATTGGAATTTTGAAATTATACATTTCATTCAATTAGAACGACCCATGCCATTCTGTCCGGGCACAACTCACTGGGCACCATAAAAGGCAGTGCTAAACACGTGTGACCTCTCTTTTCTTTTCTCATTCCTCAAAGCTGGCAGCTAGGTAAGACCAGCCGACACGAGAGATGACATTTCTCTAACTCAGGACGACTCCAACAGCAGACAGGGACTATCCATCACGAGAGAGCACACTTCAACAATTGTTCCTCTGCATACCTTGGGACACCATTTCCTGGTCAAATATTTCTCCCTCCTAAACCAAATGGACCCGATGCCTCTGGCTAAGCACTAAACTCCTGCATAACCATTTACAAGTGTTTTCCCATTATCTTCAACTCATGGCATAAGGAAAACTTCCTCTCAAGCAGTCATTAAACTACTAGATTGAAAGCCATCAGTATCTACGCGTTCATTATTTGTTTCTTTTCTATAAAGTTAACAAGAGGCAACAGAACGATACTACGTTAATTACCATTTATGCCAAAATGGTAATACCATCTGCCCTCTTGTTTTATATATATATATATATATATATATATATATATATATATATATATATACACACACACACCCAAGTTACAAAGCTTGAATATGATGGAAACAACATTTACTAGCTCACCATTATTTAAAGAATCATTTGAATATCATTAGAATTAGCTATGATCCAAGTCTTGATGATGTCTTGTGTAGACAATTACTTCAATTACAATTTGATGCTTTGAAAAATTCACTACTACTAGTTATGACTAGTGAAAAATCAGAGAATTACAGAAATGATTAATTTGGTACTTACCAATTGATAACATTCCAGTTTTCAAATCTCCTGACATTTCATTTGCAATAGCCTGTTGTATGTCATGATTATAAAGACGTTTGTATGCATCAAATATGGCTTTTAACTGTGGAATACTTCGTAAAGCCAAAATAGCATTGAACTGTGATTCATCTGTTCCCCATCGATTTTCTCCTGCTTCATACAATTTCTAAGAAATATCAAGAAAACAAAATAAGTTGCAATGAAGCATTTTGTTCTTGCAATAGTGATCACAAAAACTTGGAAAATATTCTAATCCCTTTTATGAAGGTTAAAATTTACTTATCTTTATCAGAAAATGAATTAAGATTTTTGAATACCTTTTAAATAATGATATAATGAAATGAATGGTGCTTTTGATTCCCAATGACAGGCATGTTGGTCACAGAAACTGAAAATTTGATCTTATATATTTCTTTTTCTCTTGGACTAGTTTCAAAAGGAAAGTAGAGCATGGCTTTGCACAGTCTATAAAGGAAAGGAACTACTCTTCATTAATAAGCCATTGTTCATCCTCAATTAATAAGCCATTATTCACCTGGTAATTTTTTTTCTTGAAAATCATAGAAATGTATTGAAAAAAAAAAAAAGTAACCATATCTAAAAATGTATTCTATCTACATACCTTAGCATCCATTTCTGCTCCTTGTTGGTCAACATGCGGATCTTCTGAACGGCCAGCCTAATACAAAAATATAAATATGATTTTATTTAGGCTCAATAAAAATGTATTTGTAAGCTACCCTGAAATCTGCAATAATCACAAAATGATATTTTGGTCTCTTTATAGAATAGTGCATCAATAGAACTTAGAAATTCTAAATGAAAACACCTCTATGTTACACAAAAAAAAAAAAAAAAAAAAGCCAAATTCTTTAAGCTCTCTATATAAAGATTAACAAATCTTAAACAAGATCAATTTTGAATGTAGCAACTTCATTCTGAAATGCCATTTTTTCCATCAATTCTTCCTCTACCTTCAGAAGAGTTCTTCTCTTTCATAAATTCCTCTTTTTACATGTTCTTCCTCCTACTTTTTAAATAAATGCATATGACTTGTCATTGTGCTTCTCATTCCAAATGTTTGTTCCTTTGAAGATCTCTCCAGCTGAGGCTAAAAGTACTTTGAGAAAAATATAGCACCTTTTTGAATTTGTTCCATCTAGATGTCAGGCAATTCATATGAAAACTTAGATGGATCACTGATAGAATAAGCAGAAGTGAAAGGTTTGTCTTATTCAATTAGACATGTTTAAAAGAGAAACTGCTGCTTGACTTATAGACATTATAACAGACAGCATATGGAAATGGTACATTTAAATATAAATAATCTTTTATAACTTATCTATAATCATCTTGTATAATTATAAAGGATTTGAAAATGAACACACTTAATATCATAATACAACACAGGAACATTTATGAAAACCTAACACTGATAGAACAAGTTTTCAGCTATGAAACACTGTTTTTCCAAAAGTTACCACCAGTGACTATACAGGCTATGCATTTTGACAGCCATGAACAAGCGCCTGCATGCTGTCATCATGTAAAATAATTTTGTCACTAAGAAATTAATGCAAGATTCTCAACATTATGTAATTAGTCCAATTTCAAAGGGAAAAATAATCAATACTTTTATAGAATAGTCTATCCATTTTATTAAGAATAGGGGTTCACCAGAATATTTTCTTTATAGAAGAGAGGGGTCCATGAGTTTTCAAAGTTTGAAAACCTAGATGGTTAACAATTTTGCTTTTTCACAACTTATAACCAACCTAGATATGTGATTACTATATATGATGTGAGGCATTCAGTTTACATTGCATAGGACACAGTAAGAGATCTTCATTTAATTAACACAGAAATTCTGACTAAATTCAATATACAACATTATAATATCAATCATATCCAGAGATCTACTTAATAATTAGGAAGATTTCATCAATTTTTTTTTTTTTTGTAAATAATTTTTTCTTTTTAAAAGAAAAAAAATTATTCAAATTCTGACCCTTCAACACTTATTTTTCATTTTGAAATACAATCATTTAATTCTTAATATAAAGTACTTTTGTTTCAATCAAGATTAACTAAAAGATAGAAAATTTAAGTTTCATTTTTATGAAATAGATAGAATTTTTTTTTTTAAGTTTCACAAAGTGCAGGTACTAGAGAGTCACTTTGCAAATCCAAGTTTCTTGATTAAATAATTTACAGTAAATAAAGTTAGGTTTATCTCTTGGTCATTTTATCATTGGTAACTTTATCAAACTCCTTCCTCATTCTTTTTATTTGTCTCATTTTCAACCTGATTTTCTTTTTTGTGACATCAGAAATTCTTGTATTTAGCTGCAACTTTGCCCTAGCAACTCTTTGTACTTTCCTTAGACAATATTAAGATCGAGACAGGTTAGATGTTGCATGTTTTCCATACAACCTTGCCAAGGCATACACAGAGATCCATGGTTTCAAGAGACTCATGGATGCCACTACACTAGCACTGTAAAAATGCTATCATTTAATTTTAATCTAATCTCATACAAACTCTCCTTTCATGAAAAGGTACTTTGTCTATCATAAATATGTACCAATCTTTCATTATAACTTGATAATTAAATGCTGGTAGATTTTTTTATATTCAAGCTCCTGTTGTAATGTATTAATGGACTGTGTGAATTTACTTTGATATGTCCAAGTGAAAAAATAAAATAAGCTGAACTAGTTTTAGACAAGTCAAAGCAAATAGACTTAAAATATTCTAAGTTCTTAAAAAATCCAATGGTCTGAGAAAGAAGAAGACAGTTTGGAAAATCAGAATGGCATGTTTTGCTAATGGTCTAGTGTTATTTTGACATAGGATCACAAGTGAAACATGTCATTTTGATTTTCCAAACTGTCTTTCTCACAGGATTTAATATTTAACTAAAATGGAAAATAAGAATTATCATATATTTATATAAAAAAATACTTACTGTTGATAGAGAAACAAGTAATCGACAAAAATGTCCAGATGTTTCACTTTTTATCCAAGTCTCTAAACTTTTACCTGTAACTATAAAAAAAAAAATTATTTTTACATTGCAGTATGCAAATTATTGAATTAAACTAATACAAAGAATGAATAAAGATAGGTTATTTTCTATCTAACAAGGAAAAATATCTATAAAAAAGAAAGTTTAAAAATTCAAGCATAAAATTGAAAAAAATTACTCCCACTAAAGAGTTATCTCCCATCTTGGATTTACTCGTGTACAATGTGAGAAATATAAAAATCAAAGTATAGCATTATATTCGAGTATTAAAACTGATAACATTTTTCTTCAATTATGATTAAAAAAATTTTTATAAAATTTGGATCTTTATTATACAAATTCAAAGCAAATTTTAAGAAAAGTATTTGGCATATTTGAACAGATTTAAAACAAACCTACCACTGCAACATCTAAGCACTAATTTTGTCTGTCAGTCACGAGAAAAGGGGAGAATTATGTTTCTATATCAGTGATAATTTTTATGAAATAAAGACTAAGAGGAAAGAAAAAAAATTATATAAAAGACTAGGCTGAAAAGTTCATACAATGATGTCATATCTGCTGTTATTTATCATTATTATTTGTTTGTTATGCCTCCTTGGATATCTCCATTTTTACTACCTGCTCACATCAAATTTTAAAAAAATCTTTGAATAGAATATACACACTATTAATACATCTATATACAAATCAAATTCTGTCAAGTAATTCATCTGATAGTTCCCAAAAATACCCTCTTAAATTCTTTTTATTTCTGAAATCATCAAATCTAATCTTAAATTTCTTACACTTCCCGTTTTTGATCTGAAGATGCAAGATTTTTTTTTTTTAAATATATAACTATTAGCAAAAAATTCACAGTAAATTTCCAGTTCTAGCAGAAATATTGAAAAAATGTCTACCATAATTAAAAATTCCACTAATTATTTCAAAGTTTCAATTAGACCACTTATTCTTCTTTCTAGTAAAGTAGTTAATCCTAATTTCTCCAATTTATACCTGTAGCTGTAATCTTTTACTCTTTTTATTGTCACTCTTCTTTGTATGTCCTACAATTTCAATATTACATGCTAATTTCCATAGGGAGATGCTGGAGCCCAAGCCTGAGTACAGTATTCTATATGAGGTTTATTCGCCTCCCATGAAATAAAATTTCTAATCCTCCAGTCAAACATTCCATTTACAATAGACAAAATATGATTGTCAGTTTTAAATGTATCATCAAAGCCAACTCCTAGCTTGCATTCCTCATTTACTTTTTTGATTTCCCTGTTGCTTAATTTATATTTACTTCCAATTTTTCATACTCATTTTACTTAAGCATTTTGATAGTTTTTCACATTCAGATTATATATATAAGTATAAGATGTTAGATAAAGGTTTCAAAAACACAAAAAATACAAAATAAAACCCCAAAAAACAACTTATGCTTACTTTATTGTTTTTGTTATCAATTTGACTTTCCTCTCATTATTTTGAGTGTTCAAGTTTAACTATTTTTCAATTGAATTCTTTAAATTTTGTTCATTAAACAAAAGATAATAAAAGAAAATTTGAAATTCAGAGATTAAAAAATACATCCATTTCCTTTAAAATCAAAGTTGTTGATGATTTCTTTGTCCAATGTGATACAAGCACAGCAAACACTAATGGAAAAAGCGTGTGGACTATATTGAAAAATAAACATTCCATGAGAGTATCTTGGTCAGCCTGTGAACTTTTCAGACTACCCTTGTAATGTGTTTTGAAATTTGCAGTGATATCATGTTATATATCTATTAACAACCATATGTAATATATTAGTAATTTTCATCTTTAAAAAAAAAAAAAAAAAAAAAAAAAAAAAGGCAAGACATATTTTTGCATATTTTTTAAATGGATTTAATGTTGTCATTTTTTGGATGATTAACTAATACATAATGGCTTCTATGTGAACAGGCAGAAGCTTTTGTAATTACTCAAGTACAATGCAAGCTCAAATGTACCTCTACATGAAAAAACAAAGTTTGAATATAAACTATTTTTTAAAAAATTTGTTCAATCCCACAGTAAATAAATAAAAGTCTATAAATAACTTACTTTGTTTAAAACAGTTACTCATTTCCATGATTTCTTTATTTGTTCGTGAACATAAGATTTCAATTAACACTTCCTCATTGGTTCCAAGACCCTTTAAGAAAACAAATTACACTTTAAATTTCATATTATGAAAAATCTAATTTTGTCAAATTTTCCCAAGCTGAAAGTTATGCTCTTAAAGGCAATTATATCTAATAAATTGTAAGGAAATAACACGATGTAAAAAAAGAATAATAAATTTAAGTTTTTTTCCACAATTGCTTATTCCTAAAAGACTTTTTCTTTTTTTTAAAATTTACTTTTGTGACCTGGGTAACATTTTCAGATTTACCCATTTTTCAGAACATTCCAGATTAAGTACTGAGTAGCTGATAGAGAATTTTCAAGAACTTTGAATTTCCAAAAAAGAGAAAAGAACTTGGGACAACTTTCACACAGTAATTTGGGCCCTCTTGAGAATTAAAAAAAAAACAAAAATTATGAGGAACTGGTTGAGGTTTTGGTGAAGAACTACAGCAAAATAAGTTGCAGAATACCTCCAAAAGTCCATATCAACTCTCATCTTGATGAATTCAAGAACATGGGAGCATACTCAGAGAAGCAAGGTGAGTACTTCTGCCAAAATATACTGGACTTTAAATACTGCTATGAAGGAGCATATAACAAAAACATAATGGGAGACTATATTTGGGGGCTGATATAGGAAAGTGATTTTCATTACAGCTGCTAGTTTCAAAAAATTACACAACTTTTAAACATTTTGTATAACTTTAGTATAAATACATGTAGATTTTGGTTCATATTATTTTATTTAGACCATATGTAAATAAAAAAATGAAAATTTACTCGTTTTTACAGAGAAAAAAGGTCAATTTTTAAATTTCATTATCCAAGGTACAAAAGCAAAGTTTCAAAGGAATAATGGCCATTTTCATTACTTTTACAACATAAGCAATTAAAAAGTAACACATACTATTCAGGAACAAAATTTGTGTAACACAGCAAAGAGTAGAAAGTAAACACTTGTATAAAAAAAAAAAAAAAAAAAAAAAAAGACTAGCATTTTTAATTTTCAAGCTTTAACAGAATAAATGTAAATGGCATAAAAATCATTAAAATATGAATTTATATGAGTTTAATAAAGAAATTGATTCATATCTAAATAATTTTAAATAAGATACAAGTTAAAACTTCTTCATAATTTATCAAGTATTTTTATGAAAAAAATCAAGAGTAAAATTTTACCTTCATAGCATGTAACAACTCTGTGGCGCTATACATAGCTGGTGTGTATAACAGACCAAGAGTAACAGCTTCAAACTTGCCTGATAATTCACTCTTTAATTCTTTCACCAGGTCCTTGAATACAAAATGAATAGTGTATATAGATAGAGAGAGAGAGAGAGAAAGTCATTCAATATATTAGAAGAATTCTATTTGCTTCGATTTCTAAGATGAAGCTTGATGATTTTTATCATTTAGCGTATTCAGACAAGTGTCTTCATCTTTATTGTTATATTCATGTTTTGGCTGATGTATTCTTCGGCCTTCTTCAGATCTTTCATTTCGAACTTGGGAGCTTACATGGAACCTAAAACTGAACCCTTTAAGTCCCATAAATTCACTCTGAATTGTCCAGCATGACAAATGGCACAACAAATATAGGTGTTTGGTTAAGAGTGATTATAAGTAAAATCATCTAGAGGTTGCAGGTTCAATCTCAACTACAGGAAAATAACAAGGAATACTTACAATAGCTTAATGCTAATACTAAGTCATTGTTTACAGAATTTGAACACTCTTCTACTGTGGATTAAATAAAGAGCTCAGTTTGAATTTTTGTGTGGACTCCATGAAATACCCGAAGAAGGCTGAAGGATACATCAGTCAAAACTTTTTAAATATAACAATAAAGATGAAAATAATAGTCTATCTTTTAACCATAATCTTGTATGTGGTTGATTGGTTGGGTTTTATGGTATATCAACCTTTGTAAGTTATTTAACGCCAAATCCATTTTTATGCAAATAGTCAGTTCTATTCCAAACAATTCAGTTTAGCATAAGTACACAGTTTATTCATCAAAAATATTCCTCTTTCAAGCTATTCAGCTTATTTGAACAGTTCTAATTCAGCCAATTCAGTTTAGCATAAGTACAGATTTTGTTTACACACAGTTAAATTGTAGCACTATATGGGTGGCCCAAGCAGACGATTCCTTTGTCTGTTTCGGCGCGAAACCAGACAAAGGATTTTTGGACCTGAAATCTCGCCGTATCCGGAAGTGGTAAGGGGACGTGAGAGAGGGTTGATGACGGGACCCGGACGAGAGGCAGTTGGCGACGGGACAGCAGAGAGGCAAGTCAGCAGAAGAGTTGGCGGGGAACCACGGACAGATGCGGTCGACTCCGGAGACAGTAGCAGAGAAGATAGGGTCCAGCAAAGAAGATTGAGGCAAGATGTCGGGATTCCAGTTGCTTGTGGAATTTTCACTAGTAACCCACGCTAGCGTTAGTCCGCACATGCATGTAGTGTTGCATACTCCTCCTTCTGCTCTTGGTTAACCCCAAGCTTTGTTCGTGTTTGTTGGTCTGTTTTATTTTCTCCTGTCCCCCCGATCGTATTCTTGTGGTGACAAGAAATGTGCGTTACCCCCCTCGAACCACTAGTTGATCACCGGCCAGGTGAGAAGTGGAATGGTTCGAGAAAGAGGATGAATGCGTGTGGGGAAGAGGGGCGTAACGTTACAAAATGTCAAACTGTTCTATATTAAACAATTCAGTTTAGTGTAAGTACAGTTTCAATGTCAAAAACAGTTCCATTTCAAACAATTCAGTTTAGCAGAAGTATGCTGTTTAAATGTAAGCACAGGTTAATTGTCAAAAACATTTCTATTTCAAGCTATGCAGTTTAGTCAAACAGTTCTAATTCAAACAATTCAGTTTAGTATAAAATATGCAGTTAGTTCTATTTAACCCATAGATAGGGCCCTATCAAATGCTACCATTCTGGGCCAGAGTGGACCTGAGAGCAATGGCAATCAAGAGATGCTCCACATTCCTCAAAGGTCCAGCATTACTGGAACCTCACCATCAGATTGCTTAGTGTCATATTCAGGACACTCATTGGGAGCAGGGGGTTACCCCTCTGCAGAGGTGCAGTCGGTGTATTTTGCAGCCCCAGCCAACTGGGCAAATTCTATGTAGTATGACGGGTGATAAAAAACAGAGTTGGTGAATATGCACCTGACCATAACAACTGCTCAGGCAGTAATAACTGAAAGAATTTTTTTCATCCAATATCAACTATGTCAGAGACATATATATATATATATATATATATATATATATATATGAAAGTAAATATGGATAAAATCCGATAGTATGAAGGTAGCAGGAAAAAATATAATCCAAATAGGTGAATATGTCATGATGTGAAGTCGACGTTAACGTTTCGGTTATAATAACCATCGTCAGGACTTGGATATGAAATAGTTCAACAATATAGATGGGTGATTGTTGAGATGACAGGAGCAAATGAGAAATATACAACGAAAAGATAGATAAACATGCACATAGCGTTCAAAATTCAAAAGTCATCAGAACGTGTTTGGCACGTGGAAAAATATTAGAAAATGTAGGATTTTTCAAAGAAACGAGACAAAATCTCCCGTTTATTGAGAAATACGCAACAAATAAGTTTTCATATGTATAGATCATTAGGAATCATCCATGTTAAATGTTATGTAAGAATGTGCATGTTTATCTATCTTTTCGTTGTATATTTCTCATTTGCTCCTGTCATCTCAACAATCACCCATCTATATTGTTGAACTATTTTATATCCAAGTCCTGACGATGGTTATTATAACCGAAACGTTAACGTCGACTTCACATCATGATATATTCACCTATTTGGATTATATTTTTTCCTGCTACCTTCATATATATATATATATATATATATATATATATATATATATATATATATATATATATATATAATTTTGTAGTAGAAACTAACTTAATCACTTATTCATTTCAACCCTAAGATAAACGTAATTATACATGCCATTCAATATTTGTTATGTTGCGCTGCCAGCAAAAATCTCCCTAACCCTCTCTCCCCACCCATCTATACCATCCATCACTCCTGAAAGGTCTTCCAGGCTACATCCTGTATTGGCACAGAGCTGCTGTACATAGGTTCTAGCTGGTTGTCCAACCTTTGCTTGTCTGCATGAAGGGGGTCCACAGAAGTACATCCCTTATGAGTTCGTCCTTACTTCTCCAGCAGTGCTCTGCATGTCTGGTTCATCTAATTTGGAAAGTTTTTGTGATGGGTGGTAAGTGTCTGTACAGCTGCTGCTTTGTAAGGTGTTGACTCCAGGACTTGTTCAATATAGCTCACAGCATTCTTGTGTAATTGTCATCAAGCTTTTTCTCCATACATTTAATTAACGTCCATGTAATTACATCCATATAGCAGTATCAACATGACTGCTGCTTGGAAAAAATTTCTTTTTTTTTTTTAATTGGTCAGGTCTGAATTCCATATGACTGATACCCTATCAATAGCTGTCCATACCTTTGCTTGTTGCATGTTGATATCATTCTCAGTTGATGAGACACTGCTTCCGAGGTAGATGAACTTGTCCACTAGTTTCAGAGGACCACCCTTTAGTGTGGAGATGTCGCCTCTTTGATTAAAGCACATGTATTCTGTTTTGTCTGCATTGACATGGAGGCCTATGCCACCTGCTGCTTGTTCCAGGCTATGTAGCAGGGATTTGGCTTGGCTGGGTGAATTTTCCAGAAGTGTTATGTCATCGGCATAGTCCACGTCTGTAATGGTTTGTGCAGGGTATCTTCTGCTTCTTTCCTTTGCCAGCTTAAAACCGTTTTCTTTCATTAAATCTATAGATGCTCTAAGCATGTAGTCTAGGCAGATAATAAACAGGTATGGGGCTAATGTATCTCCTTGCAGCACACCTGCTAAAATATCGAAGTAGTCTGTGTCTCCATGTGGTGAGTGGACTTTAACTTTCATGTTTTTATATAGCATCATTATGGCTGTAATTGGGGTGGGGGGCTGTAGGCAAGAATTATTTGCTCCATATTCCCTCTGTGTATGAGTCAAATGCCTTAGAGAAGTTGATGAATAATAGTGTTGTCTTGAGAATTTTTGCACGAACACCTTCCAGTATTCAATGGATAGTCAAGATTTGTGATGTCGTGGATTGATTTCTCCAAAAGCCATTTTGGTTCTTCCTAAGTATTTTCTCAATTTTAGGTTTTATACAGTTGCATAGTAGAGTATTGTAGATCTTGGCTGCTATGGATGTAAGGGTTATACCTTTGTAGTTCTTGGCTACTCCAAGATCACCCTTTTTGGGAAAAGGAAGGATGCATCTGTATTGTGTTCTGGCTATATACGGCGTTACAGTATCAGAGCAGTATGTCGTTGAATTCCCTTGTCTTCCATACTTCAGAGGATATTTCATCAACCCCTGCCGCTTTTCTATTTTTGATTTTTCTTAGTACACAGTCGAGTTCTTCAAGTGTAACCTTTACTAGTTTGATGTCTAGTTGATTACTAATAATTTTTGTGATTGTTTTGTCCATAACATTTGGAGGTAATCATGTTAAAAAATTTAGGTGAACATGAACAATAAAAGTGGGGAAATATGTGGGTGATATTTTCACCATAGCAGAACTTAACAAGGAGTAAGACTTTCCATAGCACCTATAACAACAGTGGGCTTTTGCAAAACAAATCATGACTAACACTGACACGAATTCCAGTGACTTTACACAAGGTCATTTTATAGCGGGGACCCATCCCCAAATCAAAAGTCATGTGTGGCTAGACCATAAAATGCTTTGTCCTATCGGCATTCCTCTTTTGGGGTACTGAGCAACAAACTTGGCCCTGCAAAGCCTGGTACAGCCTAGGAGAAAGGCACCCTGAGACCAGACAATTATGTTGTTTGTCCTCCACACTTATTCATTTATCTCTGCTGACTGCCCATCTAGCACCTGCATGCATCCAGTGAAGAATAAAACTGTCTGACACAAGAAACCCCTATGTCAAAAGAAAAAAAAAATAACATTTTATTTTTGTATATACCTCCTCCCCTTCCTGCCACCCGAACAGCATACACACACACATTTCCATATCTTCTTTGTGAGCCAGCATTTGACTCCTTGCCACACTCCTCATTGATATCTAAATCACATGTGTGGCATAGGACATATGAGTGGTACTTTCACCATAGCTGAACTTAATGGGAAAGAAGACTAAGAACAGTGGGCTTTTGCAACACAAACTGCAATTAACAACATGAATCCCAGTGATCTGTCATCATCCTCTACAATCATTTATTTATCTTTGCCAACTGCCCATCTACTACCTGGATGTATCTAGTGAAGACAAAAATTAATTAACACAAGAAACATCAATGTCAAAAGAAAAAAAAAAAAAACCTTTCATTTCTGTTTATAGCCCATTTCCTGCCTATCAACACACACACAATCCTGTCTTTTTACCAGGCCAGCATTTGACCCTTTATCACAGAAAACTTCAAAGAAAAAAAAAAGAAGATTATTCCTTCTTATTTGGGCCAAGAACTTTTCAGCACTCCCTCCTAGTATGAGTAATTTGAGATTTTATTGGGTCGCTTATGTGATTTATATTTTGAACTAAAAAAAAAAAAAAAAATGTTTTTAAATATCCTATTTGCTTTTTTCAGGAAAAAAAAAATCATTCCATTAACTGAATATAATTTTAAATTATACTTTCCAAAAAAGATTATTGATTCATAAGATTATATTTTTATATAAAAATGACATGTTAATTTTATATTAGTAATAATGAACAAAGAAATTATGTCAGATTTTCTTTAAGATGAATATATTAACATTTTTTACAAAATTTTACATCTAATGAGGATTTGGTAGGTTCATTTTTTAAGCATGTCAACCTGTATTAGGTTATTTAATGCCAAAATATTTTTGCAAGTGATTATACAATTTCAAGTAACTTCCTATTTAATAATAATATGATATTGTGTTAGTATAGTGTTCATTTGAAGGCTAACAGCAACAAATGAATTCATACTTTGTTCAATTCTAACGATTCATTAACTAACACATGAAACAATCAATAACAATATACAGTCCTTCCTGTGTTTAAAGTTGAGTTTAAGGGACTTACCAGTGTGCTGAAGAAGATATCTGGTATCTTAGGGTTGTCTCTCTCAGAGCTTTTAATGTCACTACCTCAGTGATTCCTGGTGGAATCTATCTGACTAGATTTTGGATTTTGCACTAAGACTTCTGGGCTCATCAAGTAATTAGTATATCTCATCACAGAGAGCCTCTTCCTCACTTACTCCATACACAAGAATTACCATTTTACAAACCCAACAATAACAATAAAATATCTTCAATCAACTATTCCTATCTAGTGGCCTTTATATAGTTTTGGGTAATTATTTCAATCTAATACAAAAAATTTGTAGACGATTATGTTTCAAGAATCCCTATTTAATACTTTGATATTTGCAAGCAATTAAATATAGTTCACAATTGTTTTAAACAGGTGAGCACTTCATACTTATTTACAATATTAATATTTTAAGAGCCAACATATTAATTATTCTTAGCATCTCAGGGGTAGTCCCCATGGTGGAGTGACTAATGTGCTGGACTGCAACATATTAGTAAGCTAGTTCAAACTCCAGTTGCACTATTACATTCACTTTCAGTCTAATATGCTGGGGAAAAGTAGGAACTCCCTTATCCTCTCCAGTTATGGGTTAAATCATACCACTACTGTTCTTTTACAAGGATGGCTTTGGCATTAAATAACCCATGAAGGTTGATATGTCATTAAACATAGAAACTGAAAACTCATAACATTCCAAACAGGTTTATTTGACCTATAGATGAGACCCTAACAGATACTACCACTCAAGGTTAGAGTGAACCTGATATTAATGGCAATGAAAGAGTCATTCTACACTT
The DNA here is from genome assembly GCA_963585895.1 of Sepioteuthis lessoniana. Taxonomy (NCBI): domain Eukaryota; kingdom Metazoa; phylum Mollusca; class Cephalopoda; order Myopsida; family Loliginidae; genus Sepioteuthis; species Sepioteuthis lessoniana. Next base: position 72,480,182 of record OY757909.1, read on the forward strand.
CTCAGGGCACCAAAACTGGAACCTTACCACCAGATGCAGTCTAGTGTCATATACAGGACACCACTTTTTTGGGAGGAGGTGGGGATTCACCTCTGGCAAGGGGGTATACAATTGGTGTAATCTAAGGCCTAGCAACAGGGCATTTTTTAATGGAATTTATTCATTAAACCATTCAACAATCTACTTTTTTTAGTTGAACAAAAAAAACAACAAACATTTTCAATTGACTGTAAAACATTGCATTAAAAAATTTGAAAAAAAAAACCCAAAAAAAAAACAAGTTTATGCTAAAGAAAACAGAGTTGATAAGAAAAATGCGTCTGCACATTGTGTTAATATTATTATAATAGCTAAAACATAGAAAAGATTTTTTAATAATTGATACAGGGACAAAATTAAACAATTTTGTTTTACAAAGTTATCGCACGAAATGCTGAAATACACACTGGCCATATTATTTCTCAAGTTTCTTTAACCCTCTTAAAAAGAATTAAAATAAAAAGGGGCATTACCTCCTTGTTTTGGCCATGAATATTTTAGCACATTCCTTCTTGTAATACAAGTAATTTATAATTTGTTGTTTTTGTTAGGTCAAATTCTTTTAATACCTTTAAACCATCCTATTTTCTTTATTTTTTTTACTATTGTATTCAATGATTTGATAGAAATACATGTAAATTTTGGTTTCACAATAGCAACATATATAAATGGAATAATAATACAAAAAGCCCTAACATACAAAAAGGTAAAGTTTTGCAAACATACCTTTCCACAGACAGTCTTGAACATTTTCACTATCTCTTGTCGCTGTGCATTTGATCTATTTCCTAATACATCAATAATGGCTTTTTCATCAGTGCCTATAAAAAAGAAATTCAATTAGTTTTAAGTTAAAAATCTTTAAATGTTTTTTATCTGAATGTATTGAAAAGAGAAAGAAATGTTGACTTAGCTATGAAGTCATCATTGATTAAACTATATTTAATAAGTGATTTTCCCAAGGTACAATTTAACCGAGTTTCAATCTTGTTCTTATTTTACTGTATATCAGGGAAAAAAAAAAAAGATAGACAGGGTGTTTCATAAATGACTCAACCCAATAAGAATAACAGAAGAATAGAGTATATAACCTTACAAACATGTAGGATGAATTTAATGTGAAATTCCCAGGCTACACTTTCAAACAAATTAACCATTGAATCCAGATGATAAATTTTGTAAGAGTGAGTGTGCAAACACTGAATGCTGTCTAGAGGACTTGCTAAGAGTAATCACCAATAGGGATGGATGGCATGAGAGACTCAAGAGAATCCATGTTATCAGAACGACTTGATGATGATGTGTGTGTACAGGATTGATTGTTAATTGTTGAAGTGCCTGCTGTGTCCAAACTCACTTAGCCAGAAAATCTCTAAGAAAACTCTCTTTGCAGAGTGTGTATATATAAATAGTTTTTAGATTTAAAATAGGTTATCAAAGAGTTGCATCCTTTTTGAAACACACTGTATATCAAAAAGTATTTTTGTCATAAGATTATTTGAAGTCAGTTTGTAATCACCAAATCACTTGGAGTAAAATATAAATAAATATAAAATTATTTCAAGTTAAAATGTATTCACTAAATTAGGTAAAAATTAAAAAATGCAAACATTATGATACCTAAATTCATCTACTTGAATCTGAAATTATTCACTAGGCAAGATCAAATTCAAAAATTATTTATTACCTCTATAGAAATGAATAGATTATTCTGGTTAATTTTTACTTTAAGTCTCAGTTTTAGTAATTGTTGATTGTTGAACTTTAACATAATAAATAAGAACGTAGAGAAGTTAGGATCAGGAAAGCCAGATTTCATTAAAACTCTTATTTTATTTCAGTATAAATTATTTTTTTAGTGAAAAAATAAGATAATTTCTTAATTAGTATAATTATTTGGAGTTGGTCATAAACCCTTTGAACCTATAAACCTTTTATTTGGAGCTAATCACTATTTTACAATACATTGTAAGCCCATTATTTTGGGCTCAGGAAAATCATGTCAGACATTAATAATAGAGCAATCTGCTTCGACCAAAGTTTGAATTCATTTTGTACATAGGTTTTAGTAAATTTAATGGGTTAAAGGTTCAAAGGATTAAAATATAATTAAGGAAAGGTCACCTGACTTTATTAGTTAGGATCATTTTCTTCTATTAGGCAGCCATTAACTCAAAACTAGAGCAATTTTGCTCCTTTTTGAAAAGATAATCTCTTCCAAATAATTCATGATTCTTAATAAAAGCCTATTATTTTCCTTATTTTAAGAAGATTATCAATGAAATTTAAATTATTAGATTTAAAAAAAAGAATCAAAAGAAATGAAACTTAAGAAAAAAAATGTTAATTTATACCAAATCCTTTCATTGCTTTCCTTAATATTTGAGCATCAGTTTCTGCATTAAATCCAGGATATGGTTTAAGTGTTCCTTCTTCCTAGAAATAAAACCAATTCTTCAGGCAAGTTAAGAAAAAAAAAACATAATAATAATTAGCAAATGAAGAAAGTCTATATCTTTTAATAAAATCTTTTAGAGATTTTCAGTTTTTAACAGCCTCATTACCAAAGATGATTTTTTTCTAAGAGATTAAAAAAACTCTAAGAGGTAATTAAAAAAATTGGTCAGTACGTAAGAGATTACAGAACTAATTTTTTTAAAATAGTAATAAGTTATATAGTGACTCAAATATAACTAGTGTATAATGAATTGATATTTTATATATTTTTCAGTGATACTAGCAAATTTGTAGATCAAATACAAAGATATCTACTCACTAAGTTTCATTTAAGCATGATCTTTAATAGTTCCATATGAATTAAAATAATTTCTATAAAATCTATGAAAATAAGATATTTCATCACCTCTTGTGATTCCTTATATAAAAGGTATTCATGTATGAGAAACTGCTAGATTCTTTTAAGATGTTATATTTCAATGCATATATTTGCACATTAAATGCAACCATTGGGTCACTGATTGTATGAGTAAGCTGAAAAATCAGTACCTCTGCACAACTTGATATCTCCCCTACCAAAGTTTTACAACTAACTGAAACCTAATTTTCCATCATATTATAATATCAAACTTTCTTTGTGCCTCAGACATAAGCAAAAAAATAAACTATTGTTTTTAAATCTTTCCATCATTTCTGACTTTAGGACATTTGACTACACAAATCAAAATTTTGGCCAAATAAAACTTATGAACTGTACTAAATTTGGTACATTCATAATATATTAAATACCTTTTGACTAGATTACACTTTTGGACAATTTATTCTATCACTATAATACTCTATATTTGGGATCAAAGAAAATTATTCTTCATATGTAGAAAAAAATAAATGAATAAATGGATGAGACTCTAAAAGAATGTGCCAATTGCTTTATGCTATGATACAATGCCATGTACATATCTATTTTTGTCTATAATGCTTCAAATCAAAATTTCAAAAGGAAATAACTCAAGAAATAAATATAGTTACTTCTCTTAAACATACCATTTACAAGAATAAATACAAGTGAGCTGGATGTGGACTAATGTTTAGCAAATAAGTATAGCTGACCATTACTACTGTAGTGAGTTTAATTAACACTAGATGCTCTACACTTATGCCATAATAGATATTTATAATCATATTATAAGTGATTACACTTATAACTAGAAAATATATCTTAAAACTTACAGTCTTCAATACTACAACCTAAGAATAGGCCATGCCCATCTTTTTATTTTTTGTGCAAGCAGATTACATGAATTTAATCTAAATTATGAAATAAAAGAAACCTTTAGCTGAATATACAGCAGGCTCCCATAACTCTCAAGGATTTAAGAGCACAGTTAGTAGGAATTTGCTGTTATAACAGATGGATTTCATCTAAAGTGTATTAATGATACTAATAATACTATTAATATTAAGTGAATAACTAAGTTGAAAAATAGTTATAGAATTGTTATATTTGACAGTATTGTTCAATGAAAGAAAACATAACACAAGAATTACAGTTTTTATAAACAAATATTAGAAAATATCAAAAACCTTAAAAATATAGGTTTTTCTACCTTGACATGTATATTGTGTCCTGTTTCTTGTTTTGGATAAGGATTTTGTTGTTGAGGGGGAGGCATGGATTTTTGTGGATAGGTTCCTTGTTGTGATGAAGGGTAGGATCCCTGCTGTTGAGGTGACGGGTAAGCTCCCTGCTGTTGAGGTGACGGGTAAGCTCCCTGCTGTTGTGGTGGAGAGTAAGCTCCCTGCTGTTGTGGTGGAGGGTAAGCTCCCTGCTGTTGAGGTGGAGGGTAAGCTCCCTGCTGTTGAGGTGGAGGGTAGGCTCCCTGTTGTTGTGGTGGGGGGTAGGCTCCCTGTTGTGGTGGAGGGTAGGCTCCCTGTTGTGGTGGAGGGTAGGCCCCCTGCTGAGGAGGAGGATAACCACCCTGTGGAAAGGGAACACCTCCTCCAGGCTGAAAAAATAAAACAAAAAACATGATTAAATGAAAAGTGAAAAAAAATATCAGTTTTTTTTTCTTCCCAAAGCATTTAAATAAAAGACCTTTTTAAAATTCTTGTTAACATTGACAGAATTTGTAGTGTAAATATGGTGATATTCTCAAAGTCAGTCTTTAATTGAAACATGTATACTACCCACATGATAGTCACTAACAATGGCTATAACAGCTATTTTTTATTATTGCCAGGGGAGAGTAGACAGTTCCCATTAAATGCATGTGTTACAGAACATAAAATTTTCTCTGATCTAATGCCTCTTGTGTTAATTAATAATCATGCTCCTGCCCTAGGGTATATCAAAACTGCCTTAGATGAAGTAAACATGAGACAGTGTAATATTATTTACATGTACAGATATAATTTCAGCTGATTTTTTACTGTCTCTATTGAAGTACTTTTAAAATTTTACTATCAAATGTAATGCAGTTGACAATGTGTACCTGTGAAGATTGCTAAATATTTTCAAATACTTTCATTAATCATTATCATCTTACAGTCCCAGTGGTTATCCTCCAAGCAGCATTTGTTCCCTTATCTAAAAGGTCAGACTAAAGCTTGAGGTGCTCCCATTAGGAGTAATGCCAACAGAACTAAGAAAATTGAGTCACATCCATGTTAAACTGACCTTGTATCACAACTTGCCACCATGATGAAGGTGGGAGAAACCCATCATCTTACACAAGATTTCTTAATTTCAAGTATAATTTAAAGATAGATAAGACAAAAATATTTCAGAAATGGGGGTGCCAAAATTTATTTGCACCCAGTAGTTGAGAATCCTTGTTATACCACTGCTGACTGGTCAAAATGACTGGCAGTAATACTAGTCAGAGGGACAGTTAATTTCATGCTTTAGAGGGGAAAAAATGACATAGTGATAAACTTTTTTTTATCTGAATAAGGTTTATATTTTTATAATTATAATCTTTTATTTTGATCTTATTTATTCACTACTTTATCAAACTTGATTCCTATTGCTGGTAGAATGTATTGGTAGAATAATGTCAGATTAAAGTCAATAAAAAATGAAATAACCAAAAAATATTTTTAAATAACTCACTTAAAGGCTGTCTTTGAGAGGTATTAAGCTCAGTGTCAAATTACATCTTATCTATGGAATTTATATTATAATTAATTACAAATAACTAAACAAGTATTACTCTAAAATTACCATTAAATTGTTGTCTACTATGTGATATCATAACAATAGGGATGACACCATTGGACAGTAAATTGCTTTATACTCTGTCAGGATGCTTGGATTAAGATATTCTAAGAAAAACTCACTATGATGTTCTATTTTTGCAATGTTACATGCATACATACAAAAATCTGGTCATCATAAATTAATTTTTATACAAAGGTAATAACTAGTGTTCATATGCATATTTATAGGAAAATATTCCTTTTTTACCTGTGGGTAAGCACTTTGGTTTGGCATTCCAAGCTGAAATATAAAAAAAAATTCATAACGCTTTATCAAAATTTAAAGACAATTATACATATGGACTTTTCTTAAAATATACCGATACACTTGAACTTTTATTTAAGCATATATGGTAGAATATTGCTAATTGGGTCACTAGTTAAAGGATGTCTTTTTCAGGAGTGCAAAAATCAAAATTTATCCAATTTGGTCCTCTTTGTCATCTTCATTAACTTAACTTTACTCAGAAAACTTTCATGTACTTGTAAAATTCATACTAGTTATAGTGTCAATACTACTTTGTCACTACAAAAATTTACCTCTACAACCAAGAAATTTATCCCATGAGATAAGATTACCCCAGATTAAGAAATGCTTGTCTAAAAGTGTTATATTTTCTGATGCTATCATAAATCAGTAATTTAAGGTTGTTTTGTTTAAAGTAAATAATTTACTGATAACAACAAAGAATGCAGGATTATTTTGGGGCTCTAAATAATCTGGTTCCAGAAGAGTAACTAGATTAGTGTTGTATCATGGTAAGGAAAAGATACACAGTGAAATAGGGTTAATTATTTATTAACTCAAGTGGTACAGTCCGACTAGTATTATAAGTCTCGTGCTGTTGGTGTTACATCTGAAGTCGGTCTTACTACAGACCGACGTCCTTTCAGAGCTGTCTCTCTGTTTCTCCATACTTGAGAGACATGGCGTCTTTTATACCTCTGCGATACCGGAAGTCACATGGTATGAGCCACTATACAACAATTAGAAATCACTCTGTTGTCTAACAATATTGTGATGAGAAAATGTTAGCTTTTACAGTAGCATACAAAAGTCTCATTACTACTGTATGGTTGCACAGCAAGAAATTTAATGAAACACTTGGAGAAATAAAAGCTAGATGGGAACTTATAGGATCCGCCCTTTTTTAATTTTTAGTTAAATTAGCTAAGAACACATAAATCAGAGTATTCTAGAGAAAAAGGACCCAAACCTCACTTACTTAGAATAGTTTTAAGCCAATCAGCAAATACATAGATTAGAATATTCTAGAAAAAAACAGATCAAACACTAAGATTTTTCATAGGACCAAAAAATAGGCGCTTCAATAAATAATTTCTATGATTCTCATAGGTTAGATCAGGTCACGAGTTGTATTTACTCATATGTCCACACATTTGAACTTCAGTTGACCCGCAATAAAATCTACCAGCATAAACTTAAAATATATCATTTCAATCCACTCAAAGAGTATAAGAACCCAAAATTTTTTAGTTCAAAGGAGAGATGGCACACAGATGATACAGAGACGACACACGTTGAACAGAAAATCAGACGCACTCAAATACACTAACACATCAACAGTGGGCTTGAATAACAAATAGATCAAGTGACTTATACATACCAGAACTCACACATACCCCGCACACACACAGATTTATGTAAGTACCAGGTGACCGCTCTCTTTTTCCCTGTTATTCCCGACTAAAAATATTCTTGTTTTTACACACACACACAGACAAAACTATACATAACAAAATTTATGAACATTACCACCTGTGTATTTTTTCATTTGTCCAGTTGTGATAAAGTAAAAAATTGTTTGTTTTTTTAACATTCTTGTTTTTGTCAATTTTCTTTTGTATAAATTGCGTTGTATATTGTGTAACTGGTACTCAGAGTTACATCTTAGAGAAATACTCATTCCTCCACAAATTACACAAGAATACTGCATGCTATTTTCCACAAAGGAAGTAATACCCAACAAAACAACAGTTGTACAGCCATTCACCTTCCATCTTGCAAACAATCCAAGAAAGACAAACAAGATATATTAGGCACTGCAGAAGTAAAGATGAACTGATAAGAGACATTCTCCTATGGACTCCTACACATGGACACACCTGTATTAGCCGACCAACAAAAACTTACATTCATCATCTCAGGGTGAATATTGTTTGTTTGTCTGATGAAACCTTCCTTCTCAAAATAAAGGATTACCTCAAATTCTTTCTATGTAGCATGTTAAGTCTATTATCTTTTTATTTAATTCATATTCAAGCATTATTTTTATTATTTTTTCGTTTTTTTTTTGTTTTTGGTGGGGGAGGGTTATTGATGTTCTGATGCATATACATTTTTGTCTACTGCCTTATTTTTATTGGGTGCTCTTTTAAATCAGATTAAGTAAAAGGGTTAAATCAGGGAGAGATGTTCAGTCGCTTGTCTTTTTTGTCAACGTTTTTTCTACATGTTTTTAAAATGATATTAGTTTTACATGAAGAATGTCATTAAAATAAGAGTAAAGACATTAATATTGTTAGTAGTACTACTACAAATACTATTATTACTTGTAGTAAATAGCTATAATAATTGTCATTTCTTTATATTGTGTACATATGTGTGAATGCGTGTGTAAAAAGAAGGGAAATATTACATTTTGTACCATAAAAACTTGTGAATGAAAAGTAAAGGTAACTATCATTTCTTTCTCATATAGAAAAAATCCTGTTATTTATTCTTTTTTTATTTATTTAGCTTTTTCTTTCTTTCTTTCGGGGTGTGGACTATAAACTGGTTTGGTTCTTATATTAGTTTTGTGGTACACAATTGTATAACTCAGAACTTATCTTTAAAAAAAAAAAAAAAAAAGTATCTCTAAACAACATTTAGTAAACGTAGTAACAGTTGTAGTAGTAGTAATGATAATAATGATAATTTATTTAACATTACAATCCGTTTACTTAATCTATGTTTTAGTTTGTGTGAACAATTCGGGGTTAACTTTCCTTGGTTCAGTGATTTTTTAGTTGAAACCATGACTGTTGCTTTCATTAATTATCTATTAAGCACTTAGTTCTTATTGTTTGCTAAAACCTCTGTACTGTCACGTAAGCTGTTTTTTTTCTATCTTATTCAATAATTTATGATACTCCTGAAACTTAGGGTTGAAATCTAACCTTAGATATTCATTCCACTGTCATTGGAGACAGATGCTGAACTTAAATATGAATTAAACTTTCCCCAGGGGAAAAAAGTTTAGAAAAAAAGTTTTTATTTATTCATTGATAGATTCAATTTAAAGAAATAACTAGTTGGGTTCCCACTAGTGGCACGATGTGGGCATTCGTTGTGTGGGTGTGGGTGAGTGCTAGTCAGAGGATCCCTTTGTCTGTTTTGGCGTGAAACCCACACAAAGGCCTGCGCACGAGATCTCCCACGAGACCGGAAGGGGACGAGGGAAGGAAGGTCCCAGGGAGAACAAAAGGAGGCAGAAGAGGGCAGTTGACATGAGAGAGCAGTCGATAGAAGTCAGGGGAAGCCAACCGCTAGGATGTGTGGACCTAGAAGCCAGGTTGGCAAATGTGAGAGGACGAGTCAGCATTTCTGGTGATTTTGTGGGAATTTTGCTTGAATACACGCTCGCACTAGCCCACAGAATGCTAGGAAAGTATCACAAACTTCTCCCTTCTTGCACTTGGAGCTAGCTCAAGTCTGTGTTTGTTTGTTCTCTTTTCTTCCACCCTCTCAGTTGTGTATGTTGTGTTTTGTGTATCCATAAAGAAATGTGAAATAACCCTGGCCGGAGATGAGAGAAACCACCAGACAATCCATGAGTGGTTTGGAAGGTTGAGATAGTGGGGGGTGGCCAGCAGTGTATTGTCACTCGCTGTAACAGTCTCTAATGATAATTCTAGGAATAAAGGATTCTTATTCACTTTTCATATTTGTGTTTGTTCGATCAAGAAATTGGCAGAATCAAAAATTGACATTCAGCGTGAATGCTGGCCCACCCCTCTAGAATTTTCGTTCAGTAGTAAATTGCACTGGGAAATTGCTTTGCTTTTAAATTTAGATCATTTTAAATATATTTCTCTAATAAGAATCTTCTTACAATGAGTCATTTTTGCTGGGTAATGGTTATCCATTTACAGACATAGGAAATGGATTGTATTTTACTTTGGGCAAATGTTCTGGCACGAATCTGTTTTTTCTCTACCCTCAACAATGGGTAAATATTGGGATAAATTGGGTTCTTTAACTTTGTTACAGCAATAGGCCAAAGAGAAAGAAAACCCTGAATTCGGTTTGCATAAAAATTGACCTTGTGTCACACCCTGACCCGGGGCAGAGGTTTTGGATAAATATACATAAATATGTAATGGTAATTTTAGTGTGCATGAAGTTCACTTATACTTGAGTTTCCTAAAAGTGTGTATTTGTAGCATTGTAAAGGTGGATACAGTCTTATTAGTCTCATTTTTGTTTGTTGAATACTGGTGATCTTCACTTCACCTCATCTAAAAATTGTACTGTTAACAAAAACCCTCATCAACTTTGTCATAAATTAATCAATAATTTTAAGCTAATATTTTAATATCTAGAGGGTAGAGTGTTGCCACTGGTGCGGGAGACTGGGGTTCAATCCCAGGTTGAGTCATGCCAAAGACTCAATAAATGGTACCACCTTGCTTAATACTAAGCATTATAAGGTACGGATTAAAGGTAAAGTGGAACAATCCAGGGAAAGGAGTAGCGCCCTCCCCTACACTTCGGTTTAGTAGCTATTGAAAAGGGAGCCTTCAGGTTGCCCTCAATTATGGTCACAACTTTACTTTTACCAAGTGCAATGGTCGATAGGAATGGATGGCAAGAGAGAGTTAAAGGAATCTGTATAGTAGGAACACCTTGATGATGACTACTTCGTTTATGCCTTTTTGTGAGAGATATATGAACAATATCATAATTGTATAGTATAAGCCACAATTGAAAAGTATTAAAAAGAGGTGATTTGGTTTGGTTTTATAGCATATCAATCATTGTAGGTTATTTAATACTAAATCCTGTTTATACATATATATTACATATATATATGATTCGGTTTGGTTTGGTTTTATGGCATATCATCCATTGTAGGTTATTTAATGCCAAATCCTGTTAATTCATATATATTAAACATATATGATTTGGTTTGGTTTGGTTTGGTTTTATGGCATATCAACCATTGTAGATTATTTAATCCTGTTCATACATATATATTAAATATGTTATATAATTGTGGAAGGATTTTCTTTATATCATCATTCTTCATTTTATATATCTTATCTTTCGGTTTAGTCAGGCTTAGAACCTTTCGGCTTAGTGCATGGGTAGGTGTAGACATTAACACAGGTGTTCCTGCGCGCGCAGTGGGAGGATGTGACAATCACAGATGTCACAATAAAAACCCCAGAGAGGAAATGGACTGGGGATGTGAATGACGTCATGCCCAGAAGCGATGGGCTGGGATTCTTAGTGATTTTGAAAAAAACCAGTGAGTTGAGATTTGAACTTAGACGAAGCGAGTTGATTTTTCGGACCTGGGCAAGGCCAGGCCAGGCCAGTTTGTGGACTGTGGGGTGCGTGTGCGCATTGGTTGGGTCAGTGAGTTGAGAGCTGACGATGGACGAACAGTCAGCATAGAAAAATTGTGTCTCCCTCTCCTCATGTCAAAAACCTAAACTTAAAGAAGGTAATAAAAGTTTCGTACCTGAACCAAGAGAGTCGTCAGTGTTTTGCGTGTTTTTCGGATTCCTATGCGTATGAACAGTATGAACATTTTATGCATGTGAACGTTTTTACATATTCGTATCTTGGTCATATTTTTGGCCCTATGTTACATATATATATATGAATTGTAATCACATTTTGTTAATAACATTTTAGATGAGCCTAAGCTCATTCTTTGCACACAGTTAAATGTTCCAAGTATTTGTAACATAAATAATTATATTTACTATTAATCATTTGTTTGTATACAGTTAAAAAGATATACAGATGATTTGTAAATGAATAGTTTGTTTGCACACTAGTATGGCTATTGTTTCTACACAGTTAAATGTTTTTAGCTATGGCTATCTAACACTTATAAACTCTATTCAATATTAATCATTTGTTTGCAGACAGTGAAGTGGTTACAAGTATTGCTATTTAACACTAATTATTTTATTGAACACCAATAATTCAATTTAAGGACACAAAGAGTTTCAAGCATTATCATCTAACACTAATTATTTTATTCAACAATACTCATTCATTTTGCACACTGCTAAATTGTTCTAAGTATTGTTATGTATCTAATAATTCAATCAAAGATCAGTCATTTGTTTACACACAGTTAAATGATCAAACAGTTCTATTTCTAGCAATTCAAATGAGCATGAGTCATTTATTTGGTTACAGTTTAAATGTCAAATGGTTCTATTTGACCCATAGATAGGACTCTATCAGGTGCTACCACTCCGGGTCAAAGTGGAACTGGGAGCAATGGCAACAAATGGGTACTCCACATTCCTCAAAGTTCCAAGACTGGAGCCTCACCATCAGATGGTTTAATGTCATATCTAAGACACTCATTAAAGGAGTCTTACCCCTCTGTAGAGATGCAATTGGTGTAGTCTACAACCCTAACTGACTAGCTGTAAAAAGAAGTACAAACCATCACTTTGTAAGGCTGGTTTGTTAATGGTTACAGTATAACAAGCTGCGTAATTAAATGAAAACAATTCTTAGTCACATACATTATTAACTTCACTTGGAAGAAAATTGTAGCTGGGGCATTTATAAAGTAATAAATTTCTTAGGCACTTATCAAAGATTACTGGATAAACACAAACACTTACAGTGAGACAAACGTTTTCAGCTGAAAGTAAATACAAAAAAAAAAAAAGATCAGTAAAACATTTCAAACAAAAAAAAGATTTAAAAACAACTTACATTGAAGCCTATGACTCCAGGATTTCCAGATGGTTGGGCACTATATGCCATATTTGACATGTTGTCATAGCCAGAAAACTGATAATTATTGAAAAAAAATTTTTTTAGAATATTATCAGAATGTAAATAATTCGAAAGATATTTCAATAAAGAGGATTTATAGAATAGTTAAAATATAATATGTAACCAAAATTTCAATATAACATGTACATAAAATCACTGCCTTGAGTTAAGGGCTCTATAACTTGGCAATATATGTTTGTGTAGTTAACTGCATATAGCACACTATCCAATCATATACAGGGTGACCCAAAAAAACAGAACCCATATATTTTTGTAGAAGTAATATGGGTCCTGTTTTTTGGGGGGGTCACCCTGCATATAGCTATAAATACATATCAAAAAGAAATCTATTCATACCCATAGTTTCATATTGTATGATTTCATATCTTCACAATTATATATTACTAGCAAGAGTATGTGGTATTACTCAGGAAAAAATGGTAAGAGATAAAATATTTCTATGAAAAAATTCTGATGTTAACAAGATTCTATGAATACAGAAATATGATAAATCATACAAAAAACATTTTTTTTTAAAAACAAAGAAAAATTCAGACTAGTTTCTAAGAACCTTTTTCTTGTTTTGCTACCTTTTACAAAAAGACAAAGTTCATTTTTCAGAGGTTTATTTACTTGTAACCAACCAGCATATGTGCGAAACATGGATCTGACCTCAGCTGTCACCCTATTTATAAAGACAAAAAATATTTTAGTACTTCATAGTAAAGTTTCCATCTTACTTTGTTGGACCAGAAATGGTATATTTTGCTATCTGGTGATCTTCAGAGGTCAATATTGTCTAGTCAGTATTGGAGTATGAGGTCAGGTGAATATCCATACAAAACATCGTCCTGAGAGCTTTCTGTTTGGCTGTGACTTTAAGACAAATATGTACATAAACTACAGCCCACTAGTGTTTTTGCTTAGGTTTAATTTTTTAGTTATTCACTCAGAAACAGTGCAGATTGAAAATAAAGTTTAACTTTGATTTATATCAACCAATGTTTTCTTATAGCTCAGATGATTAGGAGCAGCAAGGGTATTTACTCATGCTTCTCAAAAGGAAAAGGATACACATGTATTCTTTATTTCTAATGTCTACTGTTTCCTCAACGAATCCACCTTTATTCCAAACAATTGATCAATATAAATGTGAACATGTTGGAAATTTAATAGAAACAAAAATGAAAATGGTATTAATTTTTTATATTTTTTCTTTGTTCTTTTATCAGAGGTACTTATAGTGCAATGGTTATCATTGTAGGAACTAGTCATGGTGATGGGACTCTTTAACCTTGGTATGACAGCTGGTTTAGAAGGAAAACTCTTAATTTAAACAAGTCCTGGAGAGGGATGGGGGCTTCACAAGGTTATTTCTTCCCAAGACACACTACATGAATAATGGTCCCACAATCAAACCGGGTTATGGGATGAGTCTTCTTTTTTCTCACTTTTATCAGAACTCATTCAACAACAATTTACAACACCAAGGAAACAGTATAGATGGAAAAAAAACATAAGTGAGATTTGAACTTGTGTTCACTTTGCTTCAGAAAAGCCTATTTAAATGCATGAGCTGCTCTAATCATTTGAGCTACAAAGAGGCAATGATTGGCAAAAGATCAAATTTAACTTTTTAAACTTATTTCTTTTTCTCAAAAAATATCACAAACAACTTAGCCTTCATCATTTCGAATCAATACTGTTTCTTTGTTGCTGTAGACAGTCTGAGTTGCGATAAAATTTTTAAAAAAGCAAATAAAAATTAGGACACAAGAAAATGTCAAAATGAATAATAAATGGCATAGTTGATTATGGGATTATAACAGGTTAATTAAAACTGAAATGTTTTTTCCTTAAGTAAAAAAAAAGCTAGAATAAATGAATTTAAATCAAATTAAAGCAAAAAACTTTACTTTTGATAATAAAATAATTTCCAACTTATTTATATCAAAATAAGTCTAATCATTTTTTTGTTTGAATTTCAGAAATTCAGACAAAAAATAAAAAATTACTTACACCTGGATAACCCATTGAAGGATTGGGTTGTTGTGGTTGTCCCATGTAGGGTGGATAGTTTTGTCCAGCACCATAGTTAGGATAACTCATTCTGCCTTAAAAAAAAAAAAAACGAAAATTTTTTTTCTATTTCCTTATGAAATTAATATCAAATGAAATATATTCTTAAAATTAAGTTTATTTCAAAATAATTTGCACAGAAAATCTCAAAAACTAAACAGACATTTAAATATTTTTAGATTGAATTTTTCTCTGAATTCTTGAGATGAGAAATTATCATTATTATACATTTGTGACGGCAAATTGACTAAAATCCCAAAACGGGACTTTATTTTTGCACGTGTGAAGACGGGGCAGGTTGGCACTTGATCCCTTCTAGAATAAGTCCTCGTTCAGAGTTTTTCTCTCAGGCATATAAGAACTGGCATATTATGTGAGGGATTAATTTAGGGCTAGACTGACCGCTGCTGGCAAGGGGTTCCAAATTTCACACTATCCACACACCCACCAGGTCGCTTTGCTTCCTTCCCCTAGACAATGGAAGATATGGACCTATAGGTTTAGTCGTAATAATATTATATTGTAGTAGTCAGCAACTCCGGTTTCTCGTGTGATATTTTAAAGGAATTTATAGGACAATTCAAAGCAAGATAACATAAGGCGAATAGAAGCCGAAAAGGAAGCATGAGGTAACAAATTCGTAGAAGACACGGCAAAGAACAACTTCGACCACGTGGTAACATAAAAATACATGAATCCTTTACTATACAAAGAGATACACTTTCAAAGTGTCAAATATATAATGAATTGAACAGTCCATGGACATAAATGTCTTCTTTTCTGTTCTTTCGTTTTCCTTCAAATTGAGAGAGAGAGAGAGAGAGAGAGTGGTATATAAAATTTGGGTATAAAGGAGAAATAGCCCCAAAGTTACTTATCTTATTTTTCGACAGGGTTCCACTGGAGAATCTTTCTTCTTTCACGGGCTAATAGACTTTATGCTATTTTTAACACTGGCTTGAAGAACTTGGGTCCCTCGTGTCCGAGATATGTTTTTGTCTTCTTCACCCAGAGTAATGGCTATGGGTCTGTCTGCCACAAACCCCTTCCAATAACTAACATTTCTTCTTGTTTTTTTTTGCCGACGGGGAAAAGGTGCCACTTCCGTTTTAGGGTCCCAGCCAATCATTTGGCTTCTCCCTCCTTCCCCCTGGTGTCCGGCGACCTGAGGTTACTAAGTACCAACATCTGTTGGTATCCCCTGTGACCCACATTCCCTCCCAACGGCCACTCTTCGATGGGTTGCCACCGCTCATTCCAACGGGAGGATAGTATTAATCTTATTTCTATCGTCTCCGTGGGATATCACGTGACACATTGATGTACTTGGACTAGTTTCCTCATCTTGGTTGTTGATAATGTCATACTGTTTCAGCTGTTGTACTTTTGGACTTCTTCAGATATCTGTCATAATCATTAACTTTCTGAGAGTTTTTAATGTTCAATTAAAAACTCTCAGAAGGTTAAAAATATATATTTATATATTTATATAATAAATAATAATATATATTTATATATTTAATAATATATATTTATATATTTATATAATCTATAAACTACAAAGAATAAAAAGAAAAACACAACAAAAACCATTTTATAGGCTCTGTGCATACACAAAGAAATGAATGAAAGAGATATAGATTTAAGTAAGAAAAATATATTACAATAGACAGAAAATATACTGAAGACTATTTCACATAGTTTACAGTATTAACAATATATTCTTAAAATTACAAGAATGAGATTATTATAAATAAGATATGGCAGTAATACAAGAGAAAAGATGGTGGCTTCAAGATGGAATTATAAACCTTTAATATACAGTAGGGATGAGGCTACATTCTGCCATAGAATCAACACCCAATGTATAAGCTACTTTTATATGCACTGGACAAGTTCAAACTAACAAAGCAAATCAGTACTGCTCTACTCTACAACAGTTATGTAAGAGTATGAGAAAAAATTCTTCTATTTTACATGTTCTTATATAAGCAGTAGTCAGAATTATTCTGACAAGATTTGTGCAAATGGCTACAAATTTTTATTTTTCTATTATTTTGTTTTACTTTGTATTGGACTATTTAAGATCCTATGAAGAAGAATGAGATGTGTCCAATTTGGAGATATAATACAGACTTATCAACTGAGTTTAAGTTGAAACTAAGTTGATAGCTCTGTATTAGATCTCCAAATTGTCCACATCTCATTTTTCTACATATACTGGAAAATGTATAAAATATTTAAATTGTTTTTGAATACTGAAAGTTGATTTGAGTTGCTACACATGTAACATGATGCACTTGTTCTTTAGTTTTTATAACAAAAGCATATAAATGATTGATTTTAACAAGTCAACCCATCCAGGGTTTTTATTCGAGAAGTTAGGGAATTGCATTCATTATATACTCATATTTACATTTTTGGAGTAATTGTTCGAGTGGTTCTTTTATTTTTGTACACAATTGTATCAAATACAAATCATTCTTAAACAGATCAATTTGACTCCTAGATGGGACCCTAATGAATACTCTAGGTCAGAATAAACCTGGGAGTGATGGCAATGAAGAGTACTCCACACTTCCCAGATCTCCAGAAATGGAACCTTATCATCAGATGCAGTTTAGTGTCACCCAGGACACCTTACCCCTTTATAAGGGATACAGTGTTTTCTAAGCCCCGAAGATAGGGAGAAAAAGATGTAAAGATTAAAAGATAATTATTTGTTGGTAATATAAATGGACACTAATAATGATAATAAATTCGTTGTTCATCAAATGATGATCTGAAATGATAATGTGTTGGAATTGTTTTTGTTAACATCATTGTAATAAACTTTTGGTCAAAATATATCTGTTATAGGGGTAGTTTTATATTTGTCAGTGTGTATGCCTCCAAGTCCATATTGGGAGGTAGCGAACAATAATTTTTAAGTAAAACAAAAAGTCAACAACAGTAAAATAGCAAAAGCAATAAACAAGAAGGTTAAGTGCAATAAAAAATTGTCTTTTAGATATATTATTATTATTATTGTACAATTTATACAGGCAATAAAACAGTGATAACCTTATTAAGACAGAATATCTTCAATTATTTGCTCCTAATGCCTCTTTCTCTGCAAACTGCTTACTTCTTCTCGTCCAACTAGTTTTCCAAATCACTTCCAATAGGGGTTGGTGGTCAGGAGCTGGGTAATATTTTTAGACTGTGCTTTTTCGGCCACTTACACCACGGTTTACACATTCTCACTTCATGGGCAAAATTTTGTATGTTGGTTCCTGCAATATGGCCTGACACTTATTGGCAATGGACTGTCATGGCCTTATTTTTCCTTACAGTTTGTTTGGGTATTATTTCTATTTTCTGTAGGCTGCTGGATGATGAATGCCTTACCGTTATCTAGTAACACCATTAGTCCATCCACCAACCTACCAAGTTGGATAGGATTCAAGTCTTTTTATGGAGATATTGTTGATGGCAATTTCTGAAGAAACTTGTGCCTTACTATATACTTGCTAATTCCAATACATTTAGCTATAGATAACATTTTATGCAAACATGCTGACAGTCATTCAGAAATTATTGTTGCTGACATTAATTTTTCAAGGAGCTCTGGTTGGTTGGGTTTTATGGCATATCAAACTTGCTAGGTTATTTAACACCAAATCCATTTTTATGTAAATCAGTTCTATTTCAAACAATTCAGTTTAGCATAAACATGCAGTTAAAATGCAAGTAAAGTTTAATTATGAAAAACATTTCTATTTCAAGCTATTCAGTTTAGTCAAGCAGTTCTAATTCAGCTAATTCAGTTTAGTATAAATACAGATTTTGTTTACACACAGTTAAATGTCAAAAAAAGTTCTATTTGAAATAATTCAGTTTAGCATAAGCACACAGTTTAAATAACAAAACAGTTCTATTTTAAACAATTCAATTTAGCATAAATACGCAGTTTAAATACAAAAATCAGTATTGTGAAGGAAGCACGGTTTAGTTCTATTTAACCCATAGATAAGACCCTTATCAGGTGCTACCACTCCGGGCCAGAGTGGACCTGGGAGCAATGGCAATAAAGGGGTACTCCGCATTCCCCAAAGCTCCAGCATTACCGGAACCTCACCATCGGATTGTTTAGTGTCATATCCAGGACACTTGTTGGGGAGGGGGTCTTACCCCTCTGCAGAGAAGCAGTCGGTGTATTCTACAGCCCCAGCCGATTGGGTAAAAGGAGCTCTGGTTTCATCCTTTTGTGTGATTCTATGAGAGTTCATTTTAGTTCCTCATAGTCCTGTGATTCTGGAGTAGCATTCGGTAGTTCAGCTACCTCCTTGGCTAGTAGAGACGTGCATACAGTGTAAAATTTGGTCTTGGGTGCTAATATGGTAAATCACGCGTTCACCATGAACTCAGGTGCTTTCACGTTGACTTGTTGAGTCTGTTCCTCCATAGTCTGCTCCATTTTACTTTCAAAAAAATTTTTTTTGTGTATGTTGAGGTTGCATTTGGTTCGTTCATTGGGGTCACCACTGTTATAAATAAGCATGTGGTTGCAAGAGACAATGGACAAGAAGAATAAATTTAATTCCATTTATTTTAAATAAATGAAATTTGGTATGTCAGGAGAGATGCAGGCCTTCTTTCACCAGATAACAGGTCAGGAGGAGAGTGGGTTGGTATTATAGTATAATGTGTGACATTGGTCGGTAAGCTGTCAGTGGTAGTGTTAGGATGCGAGTTTGATTAGTAGGGCGTTTGGTTCTTTGTTCTTGTCTGAATGCAATGAGTGATGATCTTATCTCTTGAAGTCTCAGAGCAGACTGCCCTTTTAAACTTTTGCTGACTATTTTATAGTTGTGTTTAGTTCGATCAGCTCCAAAAAACTTTGGAAGGTAAAGTTACTGATTGGGGGAAAAGAAAGAAAAGGATCTTTTAAATTGTAAATATAAGTTACATTTCAACCAGATGGATATGCAGAGCCTACTTGCACAGCAAAGTGTTTTATTCATTTTGGTTTTGGACATTGTCTAGACAACATCCAGCTTTTGAAATGTATGTTTGTGGTGTTTTATTTGTCTGTTTATTTATTGATTTTGCCTGCGAGTTAATTAGGAATGTATTAGTAAACCAAAAGGAATTTCTGTATATAACACCACTGTTGTAGGATTAGTCTAGTGTTTGTCAGCATGTATGCTTCCCAGTCCAAAATAATTTTTAAGTAAAATGCAAAGTCAACAACAGTAAAACAGCAAAAGCAATAAACAAGAAGTTTAAATGCAACAAAAAATTGTCTTTTAGATATATTATTATTATTGTACAATTTATACAGGCAATTAAACTATAATAACCTTATTAAGACAGAATATCTTCAACTATGTGCTCCTAATGCCTCTTTCTCTGCAAACTGCTTACTTCTTCTCTTGACTGTTAATACCAATATCTCTTTTCAAAAATGTCCCAAGACAAAGAGAGAGTTGGTAGGTAAGAAAAGCTATATATATATATTCTCATCCCTCACTAGATAGGGTGGGGGTGAGTTGATGTATGTTGTTCTTAACTAGCTGGCTTATGTGTCACATGGTTTATTAAGAGTCCATGATCTTTGATTTCTCCACATGTTGACTCTAAAAGGTTTTTAAATTGTGAGTTAGCTAGTCACCAGGGCTCGAGCCTCGGCTTGTGACCAACCTCCTCCTCCCTACTTGAACTGACCTTTGGGTCATTGACCTTGTGTCAAGTCCTGTCTGGTGGGAGGCAGAGACAAATACCGACTCTAAAAGGTTTATAAATTGGGAGTTAGCGTTGGTTAAATCAGTCCTTGATAAAAATTTATATATATGTATTTACTATCTATGAATCATGACATATCTATGTTTATCATTTTAAAATACAAATCAATCAATAAATATGATTATGCTATAAAGAACATTGAAGTTCAGACTGAAAGTCAGAAACCCTTGCACCGGCCCTAATCACGTTATGCCATTTAACAATTTCTATAATAACTCATCGGGTGTGTGTGTTATTGTCTTTTTTTTCTATTAGGCGTGAATGTACTAAGACACGGAGTGTAGTGGCTAATGTGCGGGACTGCGACATCGTAGTAGTAATTTACAAAGCTCTTTGCTTTGATGTGGAACAAGGCCGAATGAATGGGGAGTCCAATGAGTCGAACTCACTCGTGTAGGTTTGCTAGTCTAGCTTGCTAACCGTTACATCACCAAAGGTGCCCTTACTGCGACATCGTAGTAAGCGAGTTCGAACTCCAGTTGCGCTATTATGTTCACTTTCGAACTAGTACCCTTAGGAAAGATATGACCCCCCCCCCTTATCTCCCAGTTATTGGTTAGATAACACCACTACTGTTCTTCCACAAGGATGGCTTTCACATTAAATAATTATCGAAGGTGAATATGCTATTAAACAAAGAAACCAAACTAACGATGGCTGCCAAATCAACTCCTTATCTGGTTTGCATAGGAGTGCCACACCTTAAACATAATCAGTCAGTAAAACTTCAAATACTGGAGCATAATTTTTCTTGCAATCGTTCCTAAAAACTGTTTTAGTATTTTCTTTAATCGATAGATTTTTATTTATTTAAAAATACTGATTCTAATAGAAGTTGTTAGAAAAAGTCGTCATTTGTAAACAAACGTACAACCCGATTTCTGTGGCCTTATTCCTAAAAAAAAAAAAACACATACACAAATATCTTCGGTGGTTAGTGGACACAATTCTATATCTGAATTTTTTTCCAAAATTCATTCTCATTAATGGTACAATAACTTGGGCGATTTCCCGCCACATACTCTTTTTTCGTTAGTGCGTGGAGTTACCCAGAAATTAAATGGTTTCGTGATTTAATATCAGAATTCAACATGTTTATGTGGTTGAATGTGTAAAATTTTAGCATACTTCAGTGGAATTAATCATATTTAGTGCCAATAGGCCAGAACAGTTTTCAGTAGCACCAAACAGGACCGCCAAAATTGGATAATATATAAACAATTAGACACATTCTTTTAAAATTTTGGTTTCGGGAAATTGGATATACAAAGATTAGATTTTTGGAAGAGATATTCTATAAACTTTCTACAGTTATAAAAGGCAAGTAAAACAGAAAAGTAAAACCTATTATTTAATTCTTACTAAAGAAAACGATACCCAAACTCATAGGAAATAGCAGTTGCGATTAACTACCGAAGGGAATTTATTAACGAGGGTGGAACGTGGTACAAGATCGAGTATATTTTGGGTGAGGGGAGACCGTCACACATACATATCATCAAGTGTTTCTACGAATTCATGGCCATTTTTATGCATGCAACTTCTTGTACTATTTTTTCGGTTTGAGGGCCAAATTGTAAGGAATACTTTTTCAAAAATTTACCACGTAATTCTAGAGAAACAGTTTCTGATATCCTTATGGTCGCTTGATTGAACTTGGCCTATCAGTTATCAGTTCAAATGAAAAGTTATGATGATATCCCATTATTGGCGAAAAGACTACAAAGATTGGTTGTCACATCTCAAAGAAAAAAAATTAGATTTCAATTTATTTCAAAGAAAAAAGGCTAAATATCAAGAATTTCTAGGCTGAAATAAATTGGCTGTTTTGTACTAATTTCTAAAATTAAAAGTATTATTGCAAATCCTCTTTAAATAAATTAGAAAAATGAGTACTTTAAGTCTGGCATTATGGAAAATATCCGGTCCTTTTTAAGTAAACAACAAAAAGAGATACACTAGCTTAAGTTTTGATTCATTTATCCTATAATTAAATGATTATTTTATTATTGAAGCAAATAAAATGACTATGATTTATCTAAAGAAATTATTTTTATGTCAATATGCCGAAGTAAACTAAATCCTGAAGATGGAAATTAAGAACTTGCATTGTATTAAATGGTGGGATCTGGGTACCCAAGTTTTAGTTTATTAAATCAAATAATTTTAAATTTTAGGGAGAGAGAGATTTCTAATTCGATATTCAGATCTTGTATGAATTTTTAAACCATATGTTACTACAACTATTACACCATACAAAACAACGCATTTGTCGCAACAAATCACTTGACTCTTTAGCACGATTAATTTTTTTTTTTTTTTGCTTTTTTTCCTTAATAATACCTTTGTATTTATTGTCTACTTACGTTAAGATAGACAAGAAATTAACTGATAGTTTCAACACTTGAACTAGAAGTTGACTAATTTCTAATATAACGTGGTTCATCGCAGTGAGATTAAAAAGTAAACTTAAATAAGGTGACGCCTGAAAAAGATTAAAGTTCAATTATTAATAAAACTCAAAACACACGCAAAGTTTTAAGTTAAAACGTAAGTTAAACTTTTATCGTTATACATTATTTTTCTATGACTTACCTAAATAGATGAAAACTTGGCGATGCAAAATCTAAAACAGCTTCCTTGAGTTTTACGAGAGAAGAGAATACTACTTTTGCTCGTTTTTTATTAAACGACGTCGATGCTCTGTAGCAGACTAAAATCAGCAACACAACTGATAATTTATTTAGGAGTGTAAAAAGCTTTTAAACCAGTTTAGTTTTTCTTTTGCTTTTTCCGTTCTTTTCTTTTTTTTTTTTTTTTTGTAGGTCACTGATAACACCAATTTCTTATCTTTATTTCAATATTTAAATTGTAGTAATTTACTAAACTTTTTGCTTAGATGTGGTACAAGGTTGAAAATATTTAAATATGTTAACATTAAAAATGGTCTGCATTTATATCGATCGAGATGTTACTGTATTTTCTTTTTGTTCGTTAATATTGATTCATACAGAAATTTCACTAAGAAGGATCTTAACGGAAATTTTTATGGGTAAATTTTTTAAAAAGATACTTTCGAAAGTTTTTTAATTTTTGCATAAATGTTTAGCGGCAGCTAATATAAACTATAAGTAATTTTAAAAAGAAAACTTACTTCAACTGGGGGTGATAACGTTAGCTCTAGCAGCCACCAGTAAGGCCTTTACTCTTCGAAAGTAAGATTTAATTTTTCTGTTGAGAAAATATCAAAATGTTAGTTACTGAAGCGGATAAAATAAATAAAAAGCTTACTCTTAGAACAAAATTTATCTACAAATTTTTCGCCTGAGAAAGGCAAGAACAGCCTCCTAGCTATTGGTATATTATATTAATTCGTTGATTTTACTACATATCAATCCATGTCGAAATCAGTCTTTTTTTTTTCAAGC
This sequence comes from Sepioteuthis lessoniana, assembly GCA_963585895.1. NCBI lineage: Eukaryota > Metazoa > Mollusca > Cephalopoda > Myopsida > Loliginidae > Sepioteuthis > Sepioteuthis lessoniana. Next base: position 72,504,272 of record OY757909.1, read on the forward strand.
AATTGCATGGTTTCAAGTATTCCCATCTAATAATTTGCACAATTATGTGGTTTCAAGAAACTAATGATAATTTGTAGACAAGCAATTATTGATATAGATAATTTGCAAATAGTTATATGATCTCAACCAGGCCATTGAACTAATGAGTAGAGTGTTCGCTAATGGTTCAGAAGACCGGGGTTCAATCCAAGGTTGAGTCGTACCAAAGACTCAAAAAATGATACTTGATTCCTCTTTGCTTAGCACTCAGCACTACAAGGTGAGGATCAAGGGTAAAGTGGAGCAACCCTGGGAATGGTGTAGTGCCCTCCTCTACATCTCTGTGTAGTAGCTATTGAAAAAGGAGCCTTCGAGTCACCCTCAACGTAGATCGTCAACTTTACTTATATGATTTCAAGTATTTCACTCTAATACTAATAATTTGCACACAGTCATATAGTTGCAAGTATTCATATGGTTTCAAGTAACTATTCCTATTTATCAATAATAATCATTTGTTTGCACACAGTTATATAATTTCAAGTGAGCTTATCTGATGTCTATATTTTTGAACAGATGGGACACTAACAGGTATTACTACTCAGGGCTCAAGTGATCTGAGAATAATGACAATGAAGGTGTGGAGTCACACTCCCCAGATGCAGTTTAGTGTCATTCCAGGACACCCTTTTTTTGGTGTGTGTCTGTGTGTGTGGGGGGTCTTATCCCTCTGCAGGAGATGTAGTTAATATATCTTAAACCCTGCCAACAGACAACAGGGCAGTTAGATCCCTAGCCTTGAAAAGCACTCAATCTTGAGAGTTCCATAATTGGTCAGTAACCATTCCTTTCTGCTGACGCCATGTAACCCAGTACAACTTGTTGCATATTGCTTTGAGAGATGGGCACTACAAATAGCCCACATTGCCCTGAGATATCATTATGAGGAATTGGCAAGGCATTAGGATGACTTAAAAGGTTTATGGTAAATATTTCCCTATCCAATCAGCAAATTTATTATTTTTTTAAATTCCCTACTAAAACTAATATTTTAAAGTATTCAACAAATTAAGAGCTAATACTTTTAATGTACCAGGCCATTGACCTAATGAGTAGAGTGTTCGCTAATGGTCCAAGAGACCTGGGTTCAATCTCAGGTTAGGTCATACCAAAGACTCAAAAAATGGTACTTGATTCTGTTTTGCTTAGCACTCAGTACTACAAGGTGAGGATCAAGGGTAAAGTGGAATGGAGTAGCGCCCTCCCCATCACCTCGGTGTTGTAGCTATTGAAAAGGGAGCCTTCAGGTCACCCTCGACTAAGGTCACAACTTTACTTTTACAACTTACTTTTAATGTTATCAAAATGTATGTATTTAACCAACATGTCTGCCATAGTCAGAATGTGACACTAAGTTAATTTATAAGTGGAGGAAAGCTGGTTTTTCTTCTCCTAGACAAGTTTCCTAACCAAGACTAAAAAACGTAGTCTGTACTACTATTTGTCAATAGCCTGGGGAAGAACAGACGGATTCATGCCTTTCCCAAGAGCATTTTGAAGTTAAATACAAACACTGCTGCCCAGGATTTGAACTCAGGTTGCAAATTCCATTTCCTATGACAATAACCATTACATCAAGTTATCAAAATTAACAGATAGAATAAATGTTAAAATAAAATTCATTTTTGATGAAATCAAAAACTTAAACAAAAATATTAATTGAAATTTCCAAAGCCAGTTTAAATAAACACAAATATTTCTTTGTTGAATGTTTGCAATTAACTTTTAAAAACATCCTATCAGCAAGGCTTAGAATGTGCTGATTGTATTTCCAGCAGAGGGGTAAGACCCACTCAAAAAAAAAGGATTGTCCTGGATATGACACTAAATTGCATCAAGTGGTGAGACTCTAGTTCTTGAGATCTGGAGAATCACCCTGAACTGAAGTGGTCATATCTGTTAAGGTCTAATCTATGGGTCAAATAGATCTGTTTGAAAATTATTTGTATCTGATTGGGCCAAATGCAAAAAAAAAACTCTAAAGAAACCACTACACAAAAAATATAAATATAAATGTAATTCCTTAACCTCTTGGCAATAAATAACCCTTGATGGGACCATTAAAATCAATCAATTAACTTTTAAATTTCTATTCAAATTCAATGGTAAATTATCCAAACTATATCAGTAATTATTGTGTTGTTTAGTATCAAACAAAATTTATATAGATAGATAGATAGATAGATAGATATAAACACGGTATATGATTTATCTCAGTCATGTAATCTGATTACAGATTAATGAAAAATTTCATAATGGTAACACAAGATCTTGACATCAAGCAAATATTGTATAGATGAAAAATTCTTCAGGCAGATAATATAACCAAAATTAAGACCTGATCAATGTGAATTATGTGAAAATTCTGTACAACCAGAAATTTCATTTTATTCAAACAATGTTTATTACTTGATTTTAAAATTAAAGAATTCCAACAGTGAATAGAAGTAAATACCTTATTTAGTTTCTTTTCTCTAAAAAAAAAAAGAGAAATTTAATCATATAATAGAAATTCAAATATATTCATGATTTTTCATAGTTTGTTATTACTTACTTCCTTGCTTTTTCACTTTCTTCTTCTTTCATTATAACTTTCAATACTTCATTTTTCTTCCTTCCCTGTATCACTTCATATTCTTTCTCTATTTTTCATTTTTTTTCCATGCTTTCTTTTGTTTATATAAGTCATTTGAAAGGATTTCAGTTGACTGATGCTCATGCATTCTCAATTAACCAGCATGAGTGATGCTACTATTTCAAAAATCCTACACAAGCAGAAGCACTGAGACATACATAAATAATCCTGTCATATATATACTAGTTGAAGTATTCTTTTATAGCAGGTTCAAGGTTTGGATTGTAGACACTGTGAGACTAAAAGAAAAATGTTCAAAATCCTTTCTACTTATTTCATTTTTCAAAACAATCTTTGTTATTTGCACCAAATGGTTATAAATGGTTACTATAAAGGATAAAGTGACATAATATAAAAGAGATTTTACTCATTATATTTCTTTTATATTATCTTTTAAAGTTAATATTAAAAATTTCATAAAGATTAATCAGGAAATGTTTCTGATTTAAATGATACTTAAGATTTATTAATTAAAACTTTTTGTTTTTTGACTGAATTGTTAGTCCTAACCAGCCAATAATTTAAATAACTACTTATATTTGATCAGTTGAATTTAATTAAATCTGAATAACTATTCTATTAAAACAATTCTATCATTTTTCTTTTCAAGTTTGGAAATTCAAATTTTGCAGCAAAACAGTTTTAGGGCCTATAAGAAGATGGTTCAGCCAGGACATAAATTCAGAACCTGGAGAGCCAAGCAGGTGCCTGTGAATTTCTGACAGTCCCTTCCTAAAACAAAATCCTCAAATTTTTAATTGGTAGGACTACGTTTCAAAATCTCTCTCAGAAGCCATATATATATATATATATATATGTAGTAGGGCCAATAAGGATGTTGACTCTACTTGGTTTACAAACGTGAATTAATGTGAACAGCCAAGACAATGAAGAGACAAATGCAAGGGTAAAAGTGAAACAAGAAAATAGGTGCAAATTTCTTTACCGGATTATGTATAGGTCAGTGCTGGAAAGGTGATCAACGGGAGGCTGGTCAATCGCTGGTCTGGTACTGGTCATCAGCAATAGGCTGGTCGTAGGCAGGGTCATCGGTGTGGTTGGTACTGGATGTCAACAGGGTCATTGGTGTAGTTGCTGGATGTTGGCAGGGTCGTCAGTGTGGTCACTGGACTGTGAGCCAGTCTCAATCAAGGTCAGGAAGCAGGAACTGTTTGCAAGAGCTAAGCCAGAACCAAAAGGCTGTAAAAAAATAAGCTTCTAGTTCACAAAAGACTTATTGTTTTTGTCCTAACAGTTTAATAATTATCTTCTGAATACTTGGGATGAATGGTCTTTGACCAGCGGGAAATGACAGGATAGAGTTGGTGTCAGGAACAAGCAAACAGCTGGCAGGCAGGCAAGGTCGCGGCAAGGACAGCAGGAAAGGGCAATCAGCAAGACAAGCACCACTGGTAACAGGGATGTCCTAGCAGCTGGTGAGTCAGAACAAAAGAGGAAACTGGGATGTTCCTTCCTTCAACAGGATCACATTTGGAATTGGGAAGCTCCTGCCTCCTGGTCGTCTGTTTCATGTTTGCCGCCTGGCCATCTGCTTCAATGATTCCAGGGGGAATTACTGGAGATACTCCAACTCAAGGCTGGAGATCTCCTTCCCTAAACAGGGTCGAGTCAGGGCACAGTTACGTTTGTGGATCAACCTCAAGTTATGGGATCGCAGCTGAAGTGTTCCAGTGGTGAACATCAACCACCAAAAGTGGGGTCTCAGCCAGAATGACTCCAAATGCCTAAATCAACCATAAAGGAGGGATCTCTGTGTAAGCATATCGATCAGTGAGGCACTAGGGTGATCTTAATACAAAATATCCATGGAACAGATAGTACATTTTGATCCTTTTCTTTCCAAAAGATTGTAAAAAAAATTACAAAATCTATGGGAGCATGAAGCCCCAAAAGTTTTGAAGGAGAGGGGGAGGGATGGAGATTGTGTTATATAGGGAGCCCTGGCTAGCAACATTCACCAACCCAGATGAATTCTACAATAAAGACAGCCATACATCAACAAGCGCACAACAATCACCAAAAAACAACATTCGCTCTATGAGAACCCAATTAAATGAATGGTTTATTTACAATGAAAAACATATATATATATATACAATTGAAAACATGATGGGGAAGGAGAAAAAACCAAAAAAATAATTTGATAAAAACAAGGATAAACCCCATTTGGTTACCCTCTCATCCCCCCGTCTATGATGTGGAGAGTCGACTTTTTTCCAGTATCTGAATGGACCAAAAAACAAGCCAAACTATTCCTTGGAGGGGGGATCTAAACTAATAGGATAAAAGAAATGCGGGGAAGGGTGTGGTGAGGAAAGGGTAGCATGGATTACAGTAATGTAGGTCCAAGATCCTCAAAAAAAGGTGGGACTGGAGGAAGGCTAAGGTAGTAAGAAGAATGAGGGATGGGGAGGATCTTGGAGACTAACAACTAAGTGATAGGGCCAGTGACACACCTCATACAGCTAACTAGGGGGTAGAGAGGTACAAGAAATCCTACTTAACAGGAGTAGGGTCCTGAAGGACCCAGACCATCGTCACCATGCGTTGGAAGAGGAGGAAAGGATGACTCCAACATTGCCCCCTTTCGTACTACCAGGCTTGCTGCATACACTCATTTTTTGTTGAATGTTATACGGTCCAAGCATTTTCTATCACATCTAATCTTGACCCTAAGCTGATGCCAAAAGAACAAGATCAGATCATGATGAGAAAAGTTTGCACCATCATACAATCCTTTGTTTTGCGTCTCCCAAATCACCATTCTAGCCACAGCTAGGATCATCAGAAACGCCACATGCTTCTCACCCTGATACAGAGGGTCAACATTGTTCATGATGTAACCAACATTGAGCAGCATGAACTACTTGGGACTAATGCCTCTGAACGGTTTCCATTTACCTGCATCAACATCCGTGGGTTTTGGTACAACATGCTAATCCATTTATGGAACTCCAGTTGGAATCTGGTGGTCTCCAGAACCATCACCAAGAACCAATGGTCCACCCTGTTGAAGGCCTTGGACTGATCTAAATTAATCAGCGCAACTTTAGTGTCATCTTTTGACCCCTCTAGGATCTTGCAAACTAGATGCAAGTTGTCTTGGATCAAGCTTCCCTTCACAGTGTAGTTCTGCTCAGGTCCAATCAGATCGCTAATGACAAGCTGGAGGTGGTGTCTTTGGTGGTGTCATTGGTGCCGGTGATATTGGTGAAGTTATTGGTGTTGTTGATCTCGACCTCCCCAGGCCCCTGCACCGAGTCTGTTGTTTTTTGAGGGCAGACTTCAGTGGGATGGCCAACATGCTTACAACTCCACTAGTGCTGCCGTCTACCCTACACCACCACCATCATTTGCCAATCCCGAAAATATGTGTCTGGGATGTCCTGGAAGCCTTCCCTATCCAGGCACAGCAGGAATGTATATGGACTGTCCCAGCAGTAGTGCAAAGTTGTGTCATTTCCTCCAACCAGCCAAAAGCGCTCAGGCAACCACCTCTCCTGGGAGATTTGCTGGGACAGTTATTTGTATTCTACGAGTTCCCATATATTCCAGCTGAAGCCGGAAGAACTTGGTATTGACGCAGCTTTCAGCCAGCTTAGCTGCCCGCTCCTTGGTTGGTAACAGCACATCCTAGGTTGCAAAGCTACGTCGGCAGAAATACTACCCTGGGATGCCTGCTGTATGCATCAGATCTTCAAAAGAATCCTTTTTCAACCCTGCAAAGCTCGATAATACGAGGTCCAGGGCTATCTCTGTCATATTCCTCCAGACTTGTGGATCATCCAGGAGGCTGGTGTTGTTTGTACCACAGATTTCTGCCCAGCTGGTATCGGGCTATCCAAAGGAGTCTTGGAAGTGCCTGGAAGGGCAGGCCAGCTAGCACTTTCTTTACTGGCTACTTGTTCTTCTGGCTTAGTAGGGAAGGCTTCATTGGTGGAATTCGGTACAGAAGGATCTGGAGAGTCTCCAAAAAGAGGTTGTGAGTTAGATGGTGATAAAGATGGATTCATTGTTGGAGAGCCCTCCATGGTTGCAAAAGGAGGAATGAGTAAGCTAGTGAAAATGAAGCCCTAAGAAAAAATAAAGAAAATGACTAAATAGAAAGAACTTGGGATGTTGAAACTGATGTGTACCGTGATTTATTTATTTCTTCTTAGAAACAAATACACATTAATATTTAGTTACAGATGTAATCTAGCAATTGAACCTAGTGTAAGAGAAGTGGGGAGCAACTAGCATCCAGTTGCCAGACAAAAAAAAGAGTAGAGGTAACTCAATACGGAACCACAAAAGAAACGTTTTGCTCACGGGCAAAAAATGGACACAGATATGGACAATGAACTCACTGCTAATCCAGATCAGTAGCAATAGATGAGCCTACAACACTTTGATCCTGCCCCCTAGTGCCATACTAGGTAAAGAGAGGTTGGAAAAAAGCCAAAATTTATGCCAAGAAAGGGAAGCTTTCATGCTGGTTTTGTGAAATGTTTGTAAAGTAAATTCTGTTCTAAATGTTGACTTCTGGTTTTTAACGGTGGCAGCTTTTTGATGTATTTAAAACTGCTTGCCATATTTCTTTTTTTAGGAAATGGAAAAGATAATGGTAATGTTTATAGAGTGTCAGCGACATATATATATATATATATATATATATATATACGTGTTGTATAATCAATTATTATTATATATGACATGTTGTTCAGATGAAATATGTCTGTTGCAACTTTTGTCCAGGGAGTTACTAGAATTGCATGTTTTAGTTGAGTTTCAGCTGGTAGTTGGTTTCTATGTTGTGTACAATATTGACATTCACCAATCATTTGTTTTATATGGCTATTTATGTTTGACTATTATAGTATTTCTCTTGCTCTTGGGTCTTAAGTTGTTTAGCTTCTATATATGTTGAGTTAATGGTCACTCATTAAATATTTGTTTTTTGTATTGTATGGATGTACTTTTCCATCTCGCTATCTTTTATTTCTTGCATACTATCCAATATACATGCACATGATAATGTATCAGCTATGATTGATTGTTTTCCAGTAATGTACATGAGTTCAAATTTATATTTTTGCAATGTCATTAAAAATCTTTGTATTCTTAGCAGTGCATTTAATATTGATTTCTGAAATATCTGCTTCAGAGGCTTGTGATTGTTTTCGATGATAAATTTCTTGCCATATATGAATTGATGGAACTTTTTGCATGTGAATGTAACACTTAAAGTTTCTAGTTTGATTGGACAATAATTTTGTTTTGTATTAGTTGTACTTCTAGAAGTGTATGCTATAGGTAACCAGTTATCTTGGTGTTTTTGTAATAGAACAGCACCTAATCCTTTTTTACTTGAGTTGGTATTTATTTTTATTTGTAGTTAAGGATTGTAAAATTGTAATATTGGTGTACTTTTTATTATTTTTTTGAGGTTTTCCACAGCTTGTATTTGTGGTTTGTCAAATGACCAGAGTATATTGTGTGGTAACATTCTAAGTTGTGTCATTATTTCAGAATTTTTAGGTATAAACTTACATAAATAATTGGTCATTCCCAGGAATCTTTGTATATCTTTTTTATTTTCAAGATTTGGCATTTGTATTATTGCCTTTATCTTATTTAGATCTGGTTCAAATCTATTATGTGATATTAGATGTCCTAGGTATGTGATTTGTGTTTTTGCAAACTCACATTTTGTTCTATTCAGTTTTAGACCATTTTTACGTAATCTGCTGAAGACTTTCTTTAATTTCACTATGTGGTCTTCCAGTATTTCCAACCAAATTAATATATTGTCTTGGGATTTTTTTTTCTTTCTATTCTTTTTATTATCTTTGCAATTTGGGTTTGAAAAATTTCAGAGGCACTGTGTATCCCATATGGTAATCTGCAAAAGGAATACCATCTATATGCTGAATTAAATGTCAACAGCTTGGAACTTTCTTTATCAACTGATATGTGCAATTATCCATTAGATGCATCCAGTTTGGTAAAGAATTTTGAATTTTTCATCTCCACAAGTATTTCTTCGACTGTTGGCAGTTTGTAGTGCTCCCATTTTATTGCTTTATTTAAGTCTTTAGGATCCAGGCAAAGTCTTTTCAACTATAATCAGTGAGTTTACCCAATCTGTTGGTTCCTGTATGGGTTTTATTATTCCGATTTTAGTCATTTTGCCCAGTTCTTTTTTTTAATTTATGCTTCATTCTGAATGGAACATTTTGTGGCAGATTTATAATTGGTTTTACCATTGGGTCGATGGTTATGTGATTAGTGTATGGTAGTTTGCCTATTTCTCCAAAACAGTCTTTGTATTGTTTTAATAGGTCTGTTATGGTCGTTGCTTCTACTGTTGATATTCTTTTTATTAGCTTTAGTCTTTCAGCTCTATCCACATTGCTAATTGCATTTGAATTGGTCTTTGCTATTACAAGTTGTGCTGTGATATTTACCTTTTTATTTCTCAGTGTTAATGTAAATTTTCTTATTATCAGAATGTTTGTGTTGTTGTATGCACTTAATTTAATTTGTGTTTTTGTTATTTCTGGTGCTGGCTTTATGCTTTTGTATAATTTCATGGGTATCACATTTAGTTTTGAACCCGTATCAATTTTGAAATTTGTTTTTGTGTCATTTATGTATAGTTCTGTCAACCATTTATTTTGTTGTAAAGTGTTTACATTTTTTTTCAATATGGCATCCATGTGGTGGGGCTCATACGCATGGTGGCTTCTGGCATGTGTGTTCATGTTACAAGGATTTTTGTTTTTGCTTTTGCACATTTTTGCGAAATGACCATGCTTGCCGCATTTTCTACAGTTTTTGTTATATGCTGGGCAGTTACTTTTGTTATGTGATGTTGAGCAATATGTGCATTTATTTATCCAGTAATGTTTTCTGTCTTCATGCTTTGATGTGTCAGCTATCTTGTCTTCCTCATTTCTTGTATGTTTAAATTTCCCGCTATTTCTAACATACATTTGGATGCTATCAATATTTTCTGGTTCTTGGAGGATTCTCTCTCTCAGGGCGTAGTCTTGTAGTCCACAAACTTTTAAGAGCCTGTTAGAAATTTCTCTGAATTCACACTGCTTCACTTTACTCCGTAGCTCCATGACATAGTTGTCAAATCTTTGATAGTCTTTTTGATTGCAAGTAAAAAATTTATGTGTTAGAAAGGTGAGATTTTTCCTGGGTTGGCAGTAGTTGTTAAATTTCTCAATTACCGTTTCCAGGTTATATTTCAATTGTTCGTTTTTGGACTCAAAAGTTGAACATATCTCTCTGCCCTTCTTTGCTATGCATGTTAGATGTAGGTTTTCACTTTTTCTGTTTTTTCAGCTGTTCCAGTGACTATCAAAAAAAGTGTGAATTGCTCTCGCCATTTCATCCAAGTTTGCGCCAAATTTTCTGATGTCTATAAGTTTAGTTATTTCGGATGTGACAAGGATTGCATTTTTCTTCTTTTTGTATGTATTTCTTGGGTGTTCAAGGTTCGTTGGTATTTCTGACACCATGTTATATTTCACTATTCAATGTATCAAGTGCTAGAAACAAGACAATAATGTAGACAGAGGCATGTGTTGTCAGTTTAACATTTTATTAGTGACTACTACAATGTGTACAAATATAAGGTGGTGGGAGGTTTCAGAGCCATGGGAAGTCTAAGGTTGTGGTAGGAGTTGTGTGGGTATATAATAATGATGTGAGTTGGGTTTCTGCTGTCTTAGCTAATTTGCTTAGGTCTGTCATCTCTGTCAGTTGGGTTAAAATTTTAATGTCTCAGTAGGCAGTTTATGAGCCATTAAAGACTTTGGCCCACTCCCCCTTCACATCTCAGAGTAGGAGAAAATGGACTTTATAACATCTCTGTGGTGACATGCATCCATTTCAGGCAAATGCATGAATTGTTTCTGATAATGAACTAAACACCTTTTGACAATTAAAACTCTGAAGCAAAGTTAGAGTTAATGAACAGGTTTATTAACTGCCGGAAAAGATGGAGCAACAATGATCAAAATATTGGGCTTATCAGAAAGGAATAAGATAGCAAAGCCCTAGTCTCTTTCTTCAATAAGGGAATTAAACTAGAAGTCATCTTCAGGAGACAAGTCTAAAAAGTGCACCCTAAAATGCAAGAGCCACAAGGAGAATAATAATAATAAATAAATAATAGAGAATCTAATCTATGTTAAATCAACAGACAATCACAGGGTGGTACACTCTGTAACATCCACCCTGTATAGGGTGCTTAAACTATTAAGGAGTCTGACTCAGGATGACACTATCACCAAAGGGATTGGACATGGTTCTATAAGCCAGACCATCAGTATCTTGATCTGTAAGGCCCATGATGGATTTGAGATTAATAAGTCTGAATGCCCTGGCCCTAAGATCTGAAGCCTTCAGTGTAGATATATGTTGTTTATAAGAAACCCATTTTATTGTAGTGACTGTAAAAATATTGTCTGAAAGTTTTAAGCTCTTTTCCACATATTTTGATGTATACTCAAGGCGGGGTCCCCTAGCTGGTATGCATAACCTTGAATGTGACATGTTCTCTTATCTTTGCAGTAGGGAGACTTTGTGTATTGGATGTTTTCATAAAGGAGAAGACATTTTACTTCATTGGCATTTATGTGCCTAATATCAACTATGAAGTTACAGCCATTTTTTTTTAGCATTGACCTCTTTGTAACATTGTCAAGACTGGTTATTTCAATGGGTGTTTGAAACACCATCCTTGATCCCAGTATAGACCACAAGGAGTGAGAAGGAACACTAACACTAACCTGAGTCCAAATTCTTTTTGTGAATTTGTTGAAAGAGTCTTTAGTAGAAAAATTTCAAAATGAGCATCCTCATTGGGTAGTATGGATGGAACCATGAGGAGCAGCTCGAATTTGCAACAGCATTTTAGCTACTTTGATTCTGACCACAGACTCATCTCGTTCAAAATAAGTTTAGATATATCTGGTTTCTGGAAATTCAATGTATCCATGTTGGATAAGAAGCATTTCCAGGAGCAGATGCAACTAATGCTAAAGTGGGAACTGTTGGAAGCTGAGCAAGGGAATAGATAGTGAGACATGCTGAAAAATAAAATTAGGTTCTTTGCTGCAAACAACTTAATCTAGATTGACTAGTGGCACAAAGGGCATTAGAATGTAGAGTATAAAAGGCTATCCAATTAGGAGATAGTTTTGATACTAACTGAGCAAAGGCAGAGCTGACTTTCTTACTAAATAAGAAAGATCAAGCCCTTGTAGTAAAAATCATGTTAAAAAGAATGACATACAAGGCAATGAAAATATATGTCATATCACCAGACAGACAATGACTAACCATAAATGAAGGCACTTATGAGGAATTTTGAAATTACTTCCAGAAGCTTTTTACCAGGGAGCTCAATTTGACATTTATTTGGCTGAATTCTCTTGCTTTGAGATAACCAAAGTAGCTGGGTGTGAAGGATACAGAGGACAATGTCTAGCAAGTGTGAAAGATGGATAAGCTCTCCAGAAATGACAGCCTTCACTAAAACTGGCTGGATGTAAGAAGAAATAACTGGGTTCCTACTAGACAGACAGATCAACGACCAGCCAGCCAGCTTGCTGATAATGATCTATAACAATTGGATGAAGCAGAGGAATTTTCCCCAGGGGTATAAGGAAGATACTTTGCAAGAAAAAAAACATGGTGGAAATAGGATTAGTAATTTTCACTTTTTAAGCATGTTGAATAGTGTCTTCAGCAATAAAGGGCTAGGCAAGACAGTCTGCAAACAATTAGCCAAGATTTTAGCAAAGATTTTGGCCAACATCTTGCCTAGTTTAATTGTTCATGAGAAGACTTGTGCTGTAAAGAGCAGAACTATCCAAGACAATATTCCTTTGGTATATACAATCATAAAAAACTTGACAATAAAACCACACTGATCAATTGAGATCAGTCCAAGGCCTTTGATAGGGTTGACCATCATTTTTTAGAAGCTGTTTTGTCTGTAGCTGGATTTAAGCCAAACTTTCTTGGTTGAATTTTTCTCTTGTATATATCCTCCAGAGATGTGATGGAAAGTAATAGGGTAAGATCAAAACCCTCAATTAATTCATTGTTTGACATTATTGTCCATGTTGCACATCTTTGCATCCAAATTGTTCCTTTGCAAGTTAAGAGCAAACCTGGTCCAATGCAGAATTAAACTGCCTGGTGCCACCATCTCAGCTGTGTACACCATCTATGCTTATGATGCTTGTCATGAGCAATGCAGAGATTGAGGTTATCCACAAAGAAATCAGAAGTCTGATTAGATTAATGAAAGGGTTCTATCTTGCTTGGCCTCTTTAGGTGGATGGATCATGCAAGATACTTGGTGTTTGGTTTGGTCTTGGCTTCTAACTGGAGAAGAATTGGTTAGAGGTGCTGGAAAAGGTTGTAATCATTACTCACCAGTTGTCATAAAGAAAGCTCTTCTTCTCACACATCCACCCTCTGGTCTTTTATCAATTTTCATTTTTTCTTCTCCCATGTACCAATCTAGTTAATCTAAAGAGTCCTGTTCGAATTCCTTTGATGCACTAAAAGGGCTAATCTCAAATTCTCTCAAAATTATAGGTTGAGAATTTTGTAATTTCAAAAAGTTGAGATTGTGGCACAGTAATGTGCATGCATGTGTATATATATATATATATATGGATGTATGTGTGTAAGTCTCTGTGTGTGTTTAGGGATAGGTGGCCAAAGAAGGGATTTTATCTTCAGAATCTTTGAGCTGCATCAGATTGTCAGGAAGGTCTTCTTTTGTCTATTTTGGTGCGAAGACCACACAAAGATCTGGGCCTGTAAACCTGCAAGACCGGAAGTAAGGGGTAAAAAGGACAAAGGATGTTGGTTAGTTAGGAGTGGGAGACCAGCAGTAAGAGAGTCAACAGGATAGAGACACAAGTAGAGAAAGGTCTCATGGAGTCAGAAGGCAGCATGGGGTCAATGAAGATGATGGTCAGTCAGAAATTGGACATTGAGCAGTGAACACGATGATCAGGGATGAGTCAGCATTTTTGGTAGTTGTTGGGAGTTTCACAATGTACTTGTGATAATGCACACGAAGTGCAAAAAAAGTGCCAGACCTCACCTTATTACACCCCAAATCTGTGTTTTGTCTTTTCTTCTTTCCTCCCTCTGTTGTTTTTTTAGTTATTTTTTGTTCAACTTGTGAAATGCCCACTTGGCTGGATGTTAGAAGAAATAACTGGTTTCCTACTAGGCAGACAGATCAATGACCAGCCAGCCCGCTGTGTGGGTTATTTCAATGACAACCCATTCCAATAGATCTATTCTCTTAGGAGACCTACTATGTTTAACCTTCTAAAGACAACTTAGAATTGCTAAATATGAAGTCTTGTTGGCACATGTTATATATAAGTTTCCTCAGTCAGATGTGTACACAATATGATGAGAATAGCAAATTCTGGAGTGCTCCTATCATGAATGTCAGTAAGTTTTAAGAGTCTCCTCTTAAATTAAGATTGGTCTCTGATATCTAGCAAGTAAGACATTAAATCACATTTTAAGTTGTTCAAAATGACTTAGTGAAGGAGCTCATGTGATGAAGGAGGAGTGTCACTTTCTATGGCCTTGGGTTCCTAGGAGGAGGTGTCACCTAGTTGGTAATTCGTAATGCCTTCTGAGTTGGCAAGGGGCTTTTCAAAGCTGGACTGGCAATTTTGCCAAAATATGTCTCCTGCAGTAATATGGAGGCATCTATTGAGCATATCTATCACTGCATGGTTGTATAACTTGTATAAGCTTCTTGAGGACTTCATGATTCATAGGCTTCATGGGAAGTTCTTTGTCTTCAAACCCAGATCTATCTGTAGCAATGTGGTTCTGTTGCAAGATAGGAGGAGACACTGTGTGTTTCTGTGTTTACTTGGCATTATGATAGTCAAGATTTAGATGACACAACAAATAGAATTCCATGAGAGTGAATTTTCTCCTCAGACCTTGATCTCTTTCTTTAAACATCAGCTTAAAGTTAAGATTAGGTCTGTAAGACAGAGACTCTCTCCATCAGATTTCAGCTAAATGTCACATATTTGTGTCAAGTGAAAAGAGCTAACCTCAAAATCTCTCAAAATTATGGGTTAGGAATATTGTTTCCAAAAGTCATGACAACCCATTCCAGGTAAGTAAGACTAGTTTTTCTCTGAAAGAATTTCTGAATAAATGTGATATTATGATGAAAGGAACCATGTAGTAAGTTTGGGTCAGTGACTGAAACTAGTTAAGATAGTGAAGATCAGTATCCCCTCTCCACCAATTTTAGGCATGTGTTATATGTATATTTTTTATATATTTAAATACCATTAACTGCTGGATGTAGTACACATGTTTTTGTGTGACATCACTGCACATTCCAAATATTCCTGAAATAATGGACTGCTAATTCCGAGAAAAAAAAAAAAAAAAGCCAGCAAAAAGGTTTTGTCACTCGCTTCTTGAACACCCGATAAGTATTTCAAACGGGCAAGAAGCTTCCTAAGAAATAAAAGTAAAATTAAACAAAAATCAACTAGTGAAATTCTACCAAGTTAAACAACTGAAAGAAAATTCAACCTGAGAATTCTGCTGAAAAGATAACTTTAAAGAAGACTCGAAATTAAATGAAAACTGAAACATTTCGACAGAACTAAAAAGTAAAAAAACAATTTTTTTTTTTAAATGTAAAGGTAATTCAGTGTTTGGAATGCGAAATTTGAATCAGATGCTAAAAGGATAATACTCTAGGAATTAATTTTATCAAGAATGTTTTAATGTTTGCTTTCAAAAGAAATGAAGGAATAATAAGGATTCGTAATAAGAATTTTTCATAGAATTTAATTTGCTCTATTGCAATGAGAGTGATGTCCCTTGAAATTTGAATGACCACCTCTTTAGTTCATCTTGACTTTGAGTGATACTAAAGTTTCTTCAGTAAGTAATCTTCTTTTCTGTTGTCACAATATTACTCCATCAAGTTATCTTAAAAAGAAAAAAAATCAAAAAACGCTGTACTTTATACAGAACGAGTGTACTCCAACTAAATTTTTCCACGCACATGTCTTCATCTCCACATTTAAAACGTTAATTGATGATCGGCAATCACCTTGGTTCAGCTTTCCTTCTTTTCTTTTTCTTCGTTCAACCATTTAATTTTATTGATTTTAGTTATCGATTTGTACTTGCTTTAAAAAATGTTAAGGGTTTTTATTTTATTTTATTTTATTTTTTATGCTTTAGTAAACTTTGGTATCGAGAAATGCTTCAGTTTCAGTAACTAGTATTATACCGGTATAAAAAATATTTCTTAAAATTCGTCGAATGAAAGTTACGTGATAATGAAAAAAAATTACCTTAATGTTCACAGAAATAAATGTGGTATAATACTAAACTATTAAATGAAAAAATTTTACGTAGTCTTTAGTCGAGATTTTTTTTTTTCCGAGTTTATTTTAAATTTACCCCGACTTTCCATTTTTAAAGAAACTTTCAGTGAAACTTTCAGCAACAATAAATAATTGAAATATACCTTATGCCAGCAACTTTTTCAAATTTCACTGAGCTGCTACCTAATATTTAATCAATATTTAGAAAACAACAAAATAACGTGTAAAAAATTCCCTGCGTGTAACACGCCATTAATAGAAGATTCAAATTTGAATACGAAAATTGCACATGTGCGTTTATTTGCGGGAAATATAAATTCTTAGAGTTGTAGTTCATTTAAAAATACATGAATAAAAAGTAATATTTGATAAAATTGATTTTTTTTTCTTAAATTGTAGAATATTTAATGCTCAGCTCGAGCTTTTAACTTTTGTATATTTACCAAAGGATCGCCATGAGATTTACACATCGAATCAATCTCTCTCGCATAGTTCATAATTCTATTTCTTATTTTTATCTATCTGTTCTTCAAAAAAGTTTCTGGTATTTAACAGGGTAAGAATAAATTACATATTTACTGGCGTCGTATTTTTGAAGTGTCTGTGTACATTATACAACAATTTTACATGAAATCAATTAAAAGAAATACGTAAATTTTGAGTTAGAAAAATAAGATGTATCATGAATGTCCATATGTAAATGAATTTCTTCTATTTAAAAAATTTATATCTGTACTTCCTAATATATTGAACCTACAGCAGCGATAACAGAAAATATACACTGTGCAGTTCCATTTAACTTTATAAATGAATTTAGGAACAGAAACTCATGTTTTGGTAAATAGTTTTCAATTGTTTGATTATTTTTCTAAGACTCATGTTACAGCATATATATTTTAGATATTAAATTTTTTTACACCTAATTTACTTCTGACATATTTTATATTAAAAAAACTTAGTTAAATAAGTTCTCGTTTATCATTATCAGATTTTCATGCAACTTACAACGTGATCTAAATAAAACTGCTTTTTTTTCAAAGATAAATTACAAAAGGTAATGCTGTAATTGCAAAAAAAAAAAAAAAAACGAAAATTTGAACAAAAAAAAAAAGTTCAAACATTCAGCTAAATTTTCATTCTGTAATATATTTTTCTATGAGTATTATTTAATTTTAAAATCTATTGTTTGTATCTAATTTATTTGTTTCTTATCTATATTCATTTTTTTATGAATCATTTCCTTGTAATTTGTTTATTTAATTATTATGTTTTTTTATAATTCTGTATTTGAGTAATAACTTTATAATATTGTAACTTCACAGAATAGTTTATAAAATTCAAATAAAACATGCAAATTAAAAATTTTTTAAAATTGTTTTCAAATTTGAAACAAATAGAATCATTAACGAATTTCAGTCTTCAAAATTTAATGAAATGTAAGTAATGTTTAGTTTATTTACATCATTCTGCGATAATTTGTTTTTCTTATCATTTTTAAAAAAATAATATTAAATAAAGTTATGTATAAAATCCAACCCTCTTTCTTTCTTTTTTAAATGTAATTTTTAAAAGTTTTAAATTTTTTTACTTTACAATCATTCATTATCAACATTACATTATGATTACTGCCTGTCTCACTACTTTTGTGATGTCACGTCACAATCGAGCAGGCCTTCTTTTTTTGGTGGTCTAGACTTAGATGAATAAGAATTATCATTTAGTTGCATATTGAAGTAGAAATTGTTTTATTCTCTAAGATCATTTTAAGTGTATTGCTCTAATAAAAATCTTGCAATGGTGTGCCATTTTTGCAGATTTACAATTACATTTTTATGTATACCAACATAAGAATTTTAGTAATATGTAAATGTGAAATTTAAATTTTACAAAAGGAATGCAATAGTATATTTAAATTGGATCATTAAAATTATACTGTATTTGTTGAATATTTGTTATTGTTTATTTGAAAGGATTTAGGATTATCTATGGGGAAAAGTTTGCCCAGTTGACTGGGGTTGTAGAATATATCAACTGCATCTCTGCAGAGGGGTAAGACCCCCATCCCCAACAAGTGTCCTGGATATGATACTAAACAATCTGATAGTGAGGTTCCAGTAATACTGAAGCTTTGGGAAATCCGGAGTACCCCTTCATTGCCATTGCTCTCAGGTCCACTCTGGCCCAGAGTGGTAGCACCTGATAGGGTCCTATCTATGCGTCAAATAGAACTAAACTGCATTGCTTGAAATAGAACTGTTTTGATATTTAAACTGTGTACTTATGCTAAACAGAATTATCAGAAACAAAACTGTTTTTGTATGCTAAACTGAATTGCTCGAAATAGAACTGTTCTATCAGTTAACTGTGTGTAGACAAAAACTATGCTTATACTAAACTGAATTGTTAGAACTATTTAAGTAAACTGAATATCTTGAAATAGAAATGTTTTTGACAAACTGTGTACTTATGCTAAGCTGAATTGTTTGAAATGGAACTATTCATTTGTATAAAAATGGATTTGGCATTAAATAACCTACAAAAGTTGATATGCCATAAAACCCAAACAACCCAACCCTATGGGGAAAAATGTTCATGGCAAACATTGAAATTATGTATGTTTTCAAAATTCTAGGCTAACCTCATAGTTTGCTCAAAAGAATGGAAGTGGGATTGTGAGGTATATAGCTCCCAGCATTGTATTTTTATGTAATAATTATATAAATGGTTTAATAATGTGGTCATCCCTCATGGTAGTTGCCCATAATCAAAAACAGATCATATATTTGAAGATTTTTTTTTTCTTGCTCTCCGAGAATGACTTTTCAAACAAATAGAAACTACTCAGTGGTTCCCTCTTCTTTGAGTGGTACCCGTTGGATAACAACAGGAAGATTCCTTTGACATACCACATAAGTTGTGTGGGTAGCATGACAGGATGTGTGCCTGTTTCCTAGAGTAAACAGGACAATCCCCTAGCAGAAATGCCACATGGGTTGCATAACAAGATATCCTAAGGTAAACAACACGTTTTCTTCTGCCGAAGTGTTATGTAGGTTGTGTGAGTGGTGTGTCCATGAGGATTACATGGGTGTCCAGAAAATTATATAAACCAGGAAAGAATATCAACCCAGGCAGAACGAAGCAGAAAAGCAAGGAGATTTCACAGAAAAACTGCATGGTCGCCTCTATGTGTGTGCATTTCAGTCATCTCTGACTTGCTCTTACTCTACCCCTATGTACATTTCAAGTAATAAGAAAAACAAGAAAAGAAGCAGATTATATTTTTATACCTCAACGTTATTGTTCTTCTTTCTTGTATACAACATACCCAGAGCATTAGCATGTACCATACCTTAAGTTTACCACTGAATATGACTTTAGTGATGCCTACTGAAATATAACTTTTTCAGAATTACATTGTCATCTTATTGTATGAGAAAGCAATAAAAATGAATGAAAACATTCAAACAGTATTACAAACATTTTTTATGTATATTATTATAATAGAGCTATAGTGATACTCAAAATATAAATTTACTGGAACTGATTTTTGTTCATTGTAAATAATTTCTATGTAATTTTTGTGACTGCTCATTTAGAATTTCTATCAAAAATGTTAATAATTGACTTTCTATTATTTACACTACTAGTGTACTCGAAATGTTTTGTACATTGGACCCTCCAACATTAAGTATATATTATTGATAATTCTTCATCTTAGAAATTTAGACAGTTGACTATCTGAATGGAATTTGTTTCTTTATTAGTTACTTTTGTTACCGCTAGAATATAAATTTTTTTTAAAAAATTTTATTTTGCAGAAATGGTTGAATATAAGCCAGAGGAAGTTGATCAAGAAAAATGCAAATTGTCTAAAGATGTAAAATCTCACAAGAAGAAAAAGGAAAAACATTCCAAAGATGACGCTAATGAAAATGCAGAAAATACCAATTCTACCAAGTCTATATCAAATCTTAATGAAGTAACTGAAGAATGTAACCACAAAAAACACAGTAAATTTTTTTTTCTAACATATCTACATAAATAGTTTTAAGTTATTTATGAATTGATTTTTAGTTAAGAATAACATTGTGATTTTGCTATTCATGATTTTTAATGCTGAAATATTTGTTGTTGAATAATTGTATTGTATTATTTTTTTTCCAGAGAAACATAAAAGACACAAAGAAGAAGAAATCCAAGAAGAAAGTGTGCAAAATGGTGAATTAGAAAATCTTTTACAATTTTGACTTATGGCTAGAAAGTCATATTTAATTTGTAGTAATAAAATAAGTAGTATTTTAATAAATTAAATATTAACAATAAAAGTTACAGTTAAATAAGTAATATATTAATAAAATAAATGAGTACTGTGACATTTTTCCTACAAACATCAACTTTTATCTAAAAATTACACAATAAAGTGACCGTTTCTCATTTTATGAAACTTTCAAATAAACCCTACATACAACATTATCATTTGTTATTAGTTTACTGTACATGAAAATATTATTCATAGATTTTCAAAAACAATCATTTGAATAAATGTTAATATTTTTTCAGTTGAAAGTAAGAAAAAGAAACATAAACACAAAGAAAAAGAAGAAAGTGTTGTGGTTAATGAGGATCATAATTGTGAAGGTAGGTTTTACTTTATATTATTTTTAATTGCAATGCATAAATTATTTTTCCAAACTTAGTTTGCCTCCTTTACAGATGGAAATCATGATTTCAAATCAATAGTTAAAAAAAAGGCTGATACATAAATGTGGATGTTCATCCTTTGAATATAAAACCAAAAACCTCTGTAGAATCTGTTAGATTATTTCAGTACCTTGATGTTGTAGTTACAACATTGCCATTGTTGATAATTAGTGTATGAGCACTGTATCTCTTCAAGTAACCTTAGAATGTTTTGAACATAAAGAAGTCACTATGGCTACTCCAAAAAAGGCTTGCTTACATTATTACAAACTGAATGTTATCTGTCATTCAAAATAAAAATAAAGTTTGGTATTGTTGCCATATTGTTTATGTCTTGTATTCAGGTTATAAACATCTAACAGGAACAATGCTAGTTGTATATACTATTATTTAATCAGTTAATGTGTAATTATAAGTAGAACATAAGTTATTATACTGCTAAATGTTATCATTGAACTTTGATACATTTGAGGATGCTACCAATGCATGTATGCCGATAATAGTCTTGTCTTTACTGCTAACTTTTAAACCATCCAAGTCATGAGTCACATCAAAAAATAATATACCAGGTAAATCAAGTATTATGATAAATCATACTCATATTATGAGGTTCCACAAGTGATAGATACATGTGTCTGTATTGCTTTGATAATACTGTAGTTTATGAGCTAGTTTACAAGCTAACAAAAGCAGGTTAGCTATGAGTACAGATAGACATATTTATAAGGTTTCTTACATATTTTACTTGCAAGGTGGAATCAAAGTTAAGAGAAATTATGAATTTTTTTCCTAAATATTCCTTGACAAATTATTATTGCATGTATACTTTAAGAAATTTCTATTTATTTTTTGGGGCTTTATTTGAAGATTATATTTATCAATAGCATCTAATGATTCAGAATACTTACATTGTATTTAATTCACAATTTGATTTAATTAATATAAAAAGAAATTTCTGTAGGTATTGATGTATCAGAAAATATAATTTTATTTTTGTTGCTTGATTTAGAAAAACCAAAGAAAAAGAAAAAGCATAAAAATGTAGAGGAAA
Organism: Sepioteuthis lessoniana; assembly: GCA_963585895.1. Lineage (NCBI taxonomy): Eukaryota > Metazoa > Mollusca > Cephalopoda > Myopsida > Loliginidae > Sepioteuthis > Sepioteuthis lessoniana. Next base: position 72,526,143 of record OY757909.1, read on the forward strand.
AGGATGACGGCAACAAAACTGAAGAAGGTAAGTTTTCACTTCAAACAATTGCTTAAAGTTTATACAGGTGCTTCTATTTCTTGGGATTGTTTATTATTATTATAAGTCCAAATGTTCAGAAGTCTGTAATTCAGGAGCTCCCTGGACTATGAACAGGACAGGTTCCTCAGACTTCTTTATAAGTGTTAATATATAGATAAATATATAATAATAAAAGCCATTGACCTAATGAGTAGAGTGTTTGCCAATGGTTCGGGAGACCAGGGTTTAATCCCAGGTCGAGTCATACCAAAGACTCAAAAAATGGTACTTGATGCTGCCTTGCTTAACACTCAGCATTATAAGGTAAAGATCAAGGGTAAAGTGGAGTAATCCAGGGAATGGAGTAGTGCTCTGTTCTACACCTTGGTGTAGTAGTTATCAAATAGGGAGCCTTCGGGTCATCCTCGACTAAGGTCACCAACTACTAACTTGTTTGCTTATATTAATTATAAAAAAGCAATATTCATATCTAATCAAGTTGGTAAGTCTGATTTTTATACATACCCTGCCAAAATCCTTTGATTTGATAATTATTTTACAATTAAAAAATGTTATTTTAGAGAACAATTTAAAAAAAGTAAAAAGCATAAACATCAAAAAAGAAGAGTACATTAACAGAAAATCACCAAAATGAAAAGGGTGATTTATGTTTGATTTTTTAAAACATTTAAAATATATGTAAAATTCTTTGAGGGAGAGAGAGAGAGAGAGAGAGACAATTTATTAAGTTAGCCAAAAAGTTTGTTCTACTTTTGTTGCTAGATAGTAATATCTAATTTTGTAAGGGGGTATTCAAAAAGCATCAAAACTGAACCTGTATTTACCAAGACAGAAATGAACAATGAATGAAAAAAAATTTCTTTAAAATAGTCCCTTTGGCATTCAACATACTTATTCCTGCTATTTTGCCATTAAAACTTCTATTTTGATATGGTGTGAAGCTGTACTGTCATATTTCTTTTAATATTCTCCACATACTCAAATTTTACTCTTGAGTTGAATTTTCAGTTTAGAAACCAAAAAAGGTTAAACAGTGACATCTGATGATAATGGAGGGTGCTGCACTTGCACAATACTATATTTTATCAATTCAAATCAATTTTATTAATTCAAAAAGTATTTAGACTGGTTGCATGATTTTTTTTTCAAATTGGTATTGACTCATCTAAGGTCTAAACAGCAGTCTAGATATTATCACTTTATTATTATATAAATTGCTCAGCTGTGCGTGTATCTTCATTTAAATTTAAAAATACTAAATTGTTCCTTTTTTTTCTTGTACCTTTTATTTACTAATCTCTGACCATTAAATATTACATGTAGCAAACACTTAGTCATAATATAAATAAAAAAGATAATGAAAATTACTAAATTTTATTTAAAATCAACAGTTCATCTTGAAGCAAAAGAAATTGTGTTATTCTTATGAATTTTACTAAGACTTCTTTTATCTTATTTCTTAACTAAAGCTTTTCAACACTACTTGAATCATACAGACATTTTCTAATTTTGTCTAAGTTTGGTACTCAGTCTAGATCACCTGGTGATGATTAAACCTATTACACTTGAAAGACTGAGTAACAATTGCTCCATGGCAAGGTGACTACCAGAACAAATGTCACACACTATCAGCCATTTAAACACTAACCAAGTCTGATATTGTTTCAAGAGGGAGTTGATTACAATGAAGTATGTATAGCCACAAGTAATCAAAGTTTATTAATTTTAAATATTAATCCTTTGTTTTGTTTTTTACAGTTTCTATCTCAAAGGAAAATTCTGACAAATCAGATGTTGAAAAGAAAAAATGAATCAGAAAAACTGGTTGGAAACTTTTATATCAATAAAACAAGTTAGCCATGATTTTCCTTTTTTACCTTATAGAATGTTTTGAAGGATCTATTTATAATATTTATTATTGAAAACAAACATTAGTTTTCGATAATAAATATTATAAATAGATCCTTCAAAACATTCTATAAGCAAAAAAAGGAAAATCATAGCTAACTCGTTATATTGATATAAAAAGTTTCCTTTTGGGGTGTAAAAAATCAAAATCTTGACTGAATACAGGGATGATCCTAATAATTCCTGTAAGTTTGGTGAAATCTTGCCAAAAAAGTTGTACAGATAGACAGACATTTGGTGAATCTCAATAAGAGATTACACTATGATTTTTTGACTGCAGACTGAAAGATTTTGTGAATAATCATAAATGACAAACATCTATCATATACAAATGAAAAGTGAACTCTCTGTTATGAAGCTTTCAAGTACAATACAACATGCAATAATCTTAATTATTATCAAATTAATGTGCTAGAAAATTTTATATTTTCCAAAGCAGACATTTAATTAAATGTCTTCTGATAAATATATTAATTTTTTTCTGTAGAAAGTAAGAAAAAGAAACACAAAAAAGAAGAAAAAAAGGAAAATGTGGTTAATGAAGCTCATGATAATGAAGGTAGGTTTTACCTATATTATTTTAAATTGCAGTGTATGAATTATTTTTGAAACTTGTAAAGACATTTTTCAAAGTTATCCTTTGTTTCTCTTACAAATTCTAAACTGGTATTTAGTTGGCATTTTGTTTTTGCTTATTATTTCTTACTTGATAACTATTCTATATTTTCTTCTGGAATAAATTTGCTCATTTTTTTTCTTTCTGTAATGCTAAAAACAATAATACATTTTACATCTATGAATGTTTTTTTTATTCTTTTGTGCCCCAAGAAACATATATTTTTCCTTGTTTTTTACTTGGAGTAAACTGGATACATAATATGTCACTGAGATTCATATGAAGATTAAAAAATAGATAGCCAAACATCACTAGATCCCAACTGTTGACCACATCAGTAATACATTACATAACATTAAAAATGTATTTACTTAATGTGGTTATAAAGGAAGAATAAATGTATAGGAGACCTTAATTTTTCTTAAAGATTTTTGGTAAGTAAAAATATATTCAGGGTTTTTTGATTTGTAGATGTTGATTTTTTTTTGTTACTCATGAAAGATCAAGGAATGAGCTGATCTTTATTTAAGACTCAACTGGCTTTGATTTAACTGATAATATGACTGTTGATATAAAAAGAAGAAACCTTGAAGATGTTGATGTATCAGAAAATCTCATTTAATTTTTGTTGCTTGATTTAGAAAAATCCAAGAAAAAAAAGAAGCACAAAAACGTAGAAGAAAATGCTGAAAGTGATAAAATTGAAAAAGGTGAGTTTTCACTCAACAATTTTAACTAAAAAATTAATACTTATGATCAGGATATATTACTATGGTTTATTTGTATGTAATATATTTATGGTGTTTCTCTACTGACACTAGCTTACTGATACTGATGTTGCTTAAGGAAAATTCAAGCAGAAATATATTTATTTACAGAAAAGTTATTTTGATATTCAGCACTATTTCCCCTACAAGAATGTCATTTAACTGTTGAAAATTTTGCAAATATTATTGATAATGAGTGAAATATCCAAGATTCTGCTTAAACTGGTGGTGTTTAAATTCATCTTGAGTATTAGATAAGAAAGTAGCACAAAATGGTGTTTTGTTGCTTCATAAAGAGAAAGTCTTGTTTCATTGTGTAATCATTAACTCTTGTATATAGCAAATAATCCACCCTAAAATTAGTTATAATTCATAAGATTAAAACTATTAGCTTTTCTTTTAATAAAATAAAGCATTCATCCCGAAGTTAAAAGATTTCTGTTCCAGTCTGACAGGTAAATATCTATATGGTCCTAATTAATCAAAGGTTATTCTTTATATTAATATGATTTTTTTCTTTTTACAGTTCCTATCTCAAAAGACAATCCTGACAAATCAGATGTTGAACCAAAAGGAAACAATGAATCAGAAAAAACAACAGATGGTAAAATGTTTCTGTTTTCACTAATCAGATTATGAATATAATAACTAGATCCTTTCTACCTTTCTATAGACTAAAAAGGGAAAATATAATTTTGACTTGGAAAATTCATATTTAATGTATAGTAATAATTACATTATTTTTTTTCAGTAGAAAATAAGAAAAAAAAACACAAAAAAGAAAAAGAAGAAACTGTTATGGTTAACAATGATGATGAAGGTAAATAATTAGCATTTTGTTTTTCTTTAATGTTCTTATATTTGTTTATAGACGTTTTTCTTCCCTTAACTTCTGCCCTCCCTAATTCCCTTTAGTGGCGATTGTTTTATTTTTAATGTTGAAAATGAAAATATATTAGATTTTATAGATCTATGTTTTTTCATTGTTTATGCCATCAAAAGCATTTGTTCATTCTTTTTTATTTGAAGCAAAATAGAAAGTTAATCTAATTTGTCATTGAAATTTATATGGAGATTTTAACAAGTCACTCTAACATCATTTGATCCTGACTGTTGAGTGATATATATGGCATGTATACCTAGCTCTTACCATCTGTATGCAAAGTATAGTTGTTTGATGTGGTTATAAAAAGTATTTTAGAGAGTTCTGATTGTTACCTGAGGATTTCTCCTAAGTAGAAATATACTTAGGTCTTATTGGTTTTTAGATATTGTCAGTTAAATCTATCATCTGTTAAAGTTATTATCATTATTTTTAAAAATCATGGTGTGATATGATCTTTGATAAAGGTTACTAGGATATTTTGATTTATTAGAAAATTTACTCTTTCTTAAAATGGTTTATAGATTTTAATGTTTTTTATCTTTATTCACACTGCAAAGTATTTTTAAGTACAAATTGAATGGAATAATTATCCTGTATAAGTTGCTGTAATAAAATTTAAAAACTATGTTTATCAATAGAATTTAATGATTCACACTGTCCCTAGTTTGCATTGATTTTAATTTAGAATTTGACTTTGTTAATATGAAAAGAAACCTTTAGTTGTTGATGTACCAGAAATTTTCATTTTATTTTTGTTCTTTTATTTAGAAAAACCGAAAAAGAAACACAAACATATGGAAGAAAATGGTATAAATGATCAAATTGAAAAAGGTGAGTTTTTACTTCAAATAATTCAAACTAAAAGGTTTATACAACGAACTTCCTTATTTATGAACATGATCATCATCATCATGGTGTGCCACTAGCATAGATTTCCTTGACCGTCTCTTGCCACCCATCTCTATCATCCCTTGCTCTCGGCAGGTCTTCCATCCTATATCAGTACAGAGATGTTGGAGATATCTTCTATCTTGTTGCTTTACCCTTCCTTGACATGTGAAGGGGTCCACAAGAGTACATTGCTGATGAGTTCGTCCTTACTTCAGCAGTGTCCCGCATGTGTTGTTTGTCTAATTTGGATAGTTTTTGAGATGGGTAGTAGGTGTCTCTACAGCTACTGCTTTGTTTGGATGTTGCCTCCAGGAATTGATCAATACAGCTCGCAGCATTCTTGTACAATGGCTGTCAAGCTTTTCCTCCATATGCTTAGTCGGCGTCTATGTGGTGCATCCATAAAATAAACATGATATGACTCAATTTTTTTTTTAATACATAAATGATATTTTATTTAAAAACATTCCTATAAGATTGAAAGAAAGTATTTTTTCATTAAAAAAATAGTATAGTAAAAAAGGTGATCCTTTAAACCTTTCTATGAGCAAAAAAGGTAAAATACCACAACTTTGGCTAGGAAAAGTCATATTTAATGTTTAACAATAAAATAAGTTATAACGTAAAATTGCCTGATTTTTTTTTTTTTTTCCTGCAATCATCAATTTTTATCATTGTAAATTACTTTAGTTAAATCATGATTGATAACAGCAAACAGCAAATTAAACTCAGTAATTAGAATCTTATAAAAATTAAGCAAAGTTATAGAAATAAGATTTAATAAAAATTAATCAATGCTTTTGAAAATAAAACTTACTTATTTTTTATTCAACGTTTAACAAAAAATTCATCTGTTTATAGTGGGTATCTGTTACCTGTTAATTCTTAATTTAAAGATGAAGTTATTTATTGATTCAGTTTTCCCTATTCATAGGTGATGAAAGTCTCTTAGAGGCAACTCATTAGATAACTAAAATATGGATGAGCAAAAATGATGAAATTTGATTTTATATTTCCCACATTAAGTCGTATTATATGCTAGGCAACATTCTAATGATTTTATAATTTACATTTCTCGTATTAATGAATAACAATAAAACCCAACATATATTTTTTTATTTATCATGCATTTGAAAATCTTATAGATTTTCATGAACACACATTGAATGAATGTTTTTTTATTATTTTTTTTAAGTAGAAAATAAAAAGAAACACAAACACAAGGAAGAAACTGTTGTGGTTAATGATGATGATCACGAAGGTAGGTTTATTTATTTTTGTCTATTCTAAGGTAACACTTGAGATTTAACTTGAAAATTTTAGAAATATGAGTGAAATACCCATGATTCCACTTTGACTGGTAGTTTAAATTCATCTTGTGTATTAAATAAGAAAGTAGAAGAAAATGGTATTTTTCACTCATAAAAGTTTAGTGATTGATTTTAATGGCATCTCAACCCAAGTAGGATAATCTTAGAAGTTAGGGAATCACATTTATTAGGCGGTCATAGTTTTTTAATTTTTATTTGTTTTTTTTTTGGGGGGGTGCACATAATTGTATCAAATATGAATAATTTTAAAACAGATCTATTTGACCCATAGATGGGGCCCTAATAGGTACTGCCACTTTGGGTTACTGTTGACACAAGAGTAATGACAATGAAACGGTACTCCGCACTCCAGGTCTCAAGAACTGGAGCCTCACCATCAGATGCAGTTAAATGTCATATCTAGGACACTCCTCATAAAGAGAAAGTGTTGTTTCATTGTAATATCATTAACTATTGCATGATGAAATTTAGATTAATATCTGTGTTGGTATTTGAAAATTATATTTATCTTTAGAGTTTATTGTTTTAGAATGTCCTTAGAATAAACAATCTAGTCAGCTGAGTTGTAGAATATGCCAACTGCAATCTCTACAGAAGAGTAAGACACCTGACAAGTGTCATGGATATGACAATAAATCAATCTGATGGTAAGGCTCTAGTCCTTTAGCTTTGAGGAATGCGGAGTACATCTTCATTGCCATTTCTCCCTGGTTCACTCTGACCTAGAGTGGTAGGGACCTATTAGGGACCCATCTATAGGTAAAATAGAACTATTTAATTATTTACTATACTGGAAACCATTTAACTGTAGCAAATAAAACTATTAATGTAAGCAATACTTAAAACAATTGTGTGCAAACAAATGAGCCCTGGCTCATGTAAAAATTGTTAACTGAAAACTATTCATTTACAAATCTTATACATTTAATATATACGTATAAATAGAATTTGGCATAAATAACCTGCAAGGCTTTATATGCCGTAAAACATAACCAATTAACCGAGCTTGCTTAAATTTTTATTCAGAATATGATTTGGTTAATAATAAAAGATCTGTAGGTGTTGATGTACCAGAAATTTTCATTTTATTTTTGTTCTTTTATTTAGAAAAACCGAAAAAGAAAAAGAAACAAAAACACATAGAAGAAAATGTTGAAACTGATAAAATTGAAAAAGGTGAGTTTTTACTTCAGAAACTTCATTACTTATGAACATGATATATTACTCAATTTTTTTTTTTTTAGAAATACATAATAATATAGGTGATATTTTATTTAAAAACATTTTCTGTAAAATTTACGGAAAGTATATTTTCATTCAAAAACAAAAAAGGAAGTATAATAGAAAAGATGAAGTGTTGTATACTTCTCAAAGACCCAACCAAGAACATAATCAATGATAATGAACGAACTTCAATGATAGAACAAAACACACTTCTTTATAAAAATATATCTCCCTCATTTTATTCTTAAAGGGGGCACACAGTTAGTTATAAGTTTAAGAGATAGATGGAGAGACATATACTCAGAGAGGCGACTTCTTCTTGCCCCATATCTTCTTCCTGGAGCCAGGGAGTGCCAATCCTTGCAACTCGTATCATCAGAGACGTCAGAAACGCCTTTGATCAGCTGCATATCCCTGACTTGACTCTCAATTTTGCCTGGACTGTCTGTCTAAATCTGACTGCATGGTTCTCATATCACGAGGTCTCCTTCCGGTTACACACCTGCTCAACTGGCCTACACTGACGCACTGCCATCCCCCTGTTTACTAATCACAATGAGACAGCTTGTCAAAGCACACGGGATCACCACGAGCGAACCCAAAATCCATGTAAACAGTCATTATATAACAGAAGTTGTTTGTGACAAATATATTGAAACATATTTGAAGATGTTGAATTCTATGAACAAGAAGAATATTTAGCCCTGTTAATATTTTTGATAATAAGAATATACTTATTTATTCAATGTTGTAGTTCCTGTCTCAAAAGAAAAATCCTGAAAAATCAGATGTAGAACCAAAAGAAAAGAATGATTGAGAAAAACCAGCTGATGCTAAAATAATGTTTCCATTAATATAAAAAGTAAATCCTATGAACCTTTGTATAAGCTAAAAAGGTAAAATACCCTGATTTTGGTTAGGATAAGTCATATTTGATATTTAGTAATAAGATAAGTAATAATATAAAATTGCCTGATTTTTTTTTTTTTTCCTGCAACCATCAATTTTTATTATAGTAAATTACTTTAGTTACGTGGTGATTGATTACAGCAGAGTGAATTAAACTCGGTAATTAAAATCTTATAAAAATGAAGCCAAGTTATAGAAAGAAGATTTGATAAAGATTAATCAATGCTTTTGAAAATAAAATTTACTTACTTTTTTTATTCAACATTTAGCAAAAAATATATTTGCTTATAGTGTGTATCTGTTACCTGTCAATTCTTAATTTAAAGATGAAGTGGTTCATTGATTCAGTTTTCCTTATTCATAAATGATAAAAGTCTCTTAGAGGCAACTCATTGGACTGATGGATGACCAAAAATGATAAAACTTGATTTTCCATTCCCCACATTAAGTTGTAGTATATGCTAGGCAACATTCTAATGATTTTATAATTTACATTTCTTGTATTAATGAATAACAATAAAACCCAACATACAATTTTATTAATCATCAATATATTTGAAAATCTTATTCATAGATTTTCATATAACATACACATTGAAAGAATTTTTTCCGATTAATTTTTTTTTTTTTTTTCTGTAGAAAATAAAAAGGAACATAAACACAAAAAAGAAAATGTTGTGGTTAATGACGATCATGAAGGTTAGTTTATTTATTTTTGTCTATTCTAAGCTAACACTTGAGATTTAACTTGAAAATTTTAGAAATATGAGTGAAATACCCATGATTCCACTTTGACTGGTGGTTTAAATTCATCTTGTGTATTAAATAAGAAAGTAGAAGAAAATGGTATTTTTCCCTCTAAAAATTTAGTGGTTGATTTTAATGGCTTCTCAACCCAACTAGGATAATTTTATGTCTAGAAGTTAGGGAATTACATTTTTTGGACATATGTAGTTTTTAAAAATTTATTTTAATTTTTTTTGCACACAATTGTATCAAATATGATTGATTTTAAACAGATCTATTTGACCCATATATGTGCCCTAATAGGTACTGCAACTTGGGGTCTCCGTTGACCCAAGAGTAATCACAATAAAAGGGTACTCCAGATATCCAGAACTGGAGTTTCCCCAGCAGATGCAGTTAAATGCCATACCTAGGACACTCCTCATTAAGAGAAAGTGTGGTTTCATTGTTTGATCATTAACTATTGCATGTTGAAATTTAGATTAATATCTATGTTGGTATTTGAAAATTATATTTATCAATAGAGTTTAATGACTTAAAATGTCCTTAGCTGACGAGATTGTTTATTCTGAGTTGTAGAATATGCCAACTGCATCTCTACAGAAGAGTAAGACACCCAACAAGTGTCATGGATATGACAATAAATCAATCTGATGGTAAGGCTCTAGTCCTTGAGCTTTGAGGAATGTGGAGTACGTCCTCATTGCCATTTCTCCCTGGTCCACTCTGACCTAGAGTGGTAGTACCTAATAAGGTACCATATATAGGTAAAATAGAGCTGTTTAATCATTTACTATACTGGAAACCATTTTAATGTAACAAATAAAATTATTAATGTAAGCAATACTTAGAACAATTGTGTGCAAACAAATGAGCCCAGTATTTGTCGCTGCCTCCCACCAGACACGACTTGACACAAGGTCAAAAGCCCGAAGGCCAATTAAAATGGGGAGGATAAGGTCGGGAACGAGCCGAGACTCGAACCCTGCTTGTCTGTGCTGCTCATCGGCTCACTTAAGTGCAATTTGAGCCTGATGAGGCAAGCAGTTTCACGAACACAAATGTGGGTCCGGGCACGTATGCCAGTTTGCGGCTTAAACTAGACGCATGGTCTAGTGCCGTACAAGGGGGACAGAGGAGACAAAAATGCAGCTCGCCCACCCGAAGGTAGCCTAGTCGAAACTAGGTGCCTAATTAAAGGCCCCAAGTCTGCCATTGTTCCTTTTCCAGGGCCACGCTCCGGACCGAAGTCCAGAACAGGCCCCGGGGCGTGCAAACAAATGAGCCCTGTCTCATGTAAAAATTGTTAACTGAAAACTATTCATTTACAAATCTTATACATTTGATATATACGTATAAATAGAATTTGGCATAAATAACTTACAAGGGTTGATATACTGTAAAACATAACCAATTAACTGAGCTTGCATAAAATTTAATTCAGAATTTATTTTGGTTAATAAAAGATCTGTAGATGTTGATGCATCTGAAATTTTCATTTTATTTTTGTTCTTTTATTTAGAAAAATCTAAAAAGAAAAAGAAACACAAACACGTGGAAGAAAATGGTGAAACTGATAAAATTGAAAAAGGTGTGTTTTTACTTCAGGAACTTCACAACTTATGAACATGATATATTACCCAATTTTTTTTGGAAATACATAATATAGGTGATATTTTATTTAAAAACGTTTTCTGTAAAATTCAAGGAAAGTATATTTTCATCCATAAACTAAAAAGAAAGTATAATTGAAAAGATGAAGTTGTTTGTGACAAATGTATTGAAGCCTATTTGAAGATGTTGAATTCTGTGAACAAGAAAAATGTTTAGCGCTGTTAATATTTTTGATAAGAATATAATTATTTATTCAATGTTGTAGTTCCTGTCTCAAAACAACATCCTGAAAAACCAGATGTAGAACCAAAAGAAAAGAATGATTCAGAAAAATCAGCTGATGGTAAAACAATGTTTTCATTCCTCTGATCCGTTCTATAAGCTAAAAAGGTAAAATACCACAACTTAGGCTTGGTAAAGTCATATTTGATGTTTAGCAATAAAATAAGTTATAATATAAAATTGCCTGTTTTTTATTTCCTGTAATCATCAATTTTTATCATTGCAAATTAGACTAAGTAATTAGAATCTTATAAAACTAAAGCAAAGTTATAAAGATAAGAGTTGATAAAAATTATTCAATGCTTTTGAAAATAAAATCTACTTATTTTTTTTATTCAACATTTAGCAAAAAATACATTTGTTTATAGTGGGTATCCATTACCTGTCAATTCTTAATTTAAAGATGAAGTTGTTTATTGATTAAGTTTCCCTTATTCATAAATGAAATAAGTTTCTTTGAGGCAACTCATTGGACAGCTGAAGAATGGATGACTAAAAATGATAAAACTTGATTTTACATTTCCCACATTAAGTCGTATTATATGCTAGGCAACATTCTAATGATTTTATAATTTACATTTCTTGTATTAATGAATAACAATAAAATCTATTTATTATTTGAAATACTATTTCATTTATTTATCAGTTTATTTGAAAATCTTAATAGATTTTCATAATACACATTGAATGAATGTTTTCTGATTGATTTTTTTTCAGTAGAAAATAAAAAGAAACGAAAACACAAAGAAGAAAATGTTGTGGTTAATGATGATCATGAAGGTATGTTTTATCCTAAATTATTTTTCATTGGAGTGCATTAATCATTTTCTAAGTTTGAAAAAAAAAATTTCAAAAAATTAGTTTGCCTCCTTCATAGATTAGAAAATGGAAATCCTAATTCTAAACTGGTAAATCAATTAGGATTTTCTTCTGTTTTTATGTTTATCTATAAATGTTTTTATTTCCTTAACCCCTGCTCTCTTCTAATTGTTTTTGGTGTCAATTGTTTTATTTTTAATGCTGACAATATAGTGGACTTTATAGATATGTATGTTTTTTATTGTTTGTGCCACCAAAAGCTTGTTTCATCTTTTTTACTTGAAGTTATTTTTGTCTATTCTAAGCTAACACTTGATTTAACATTTAATTACACATTGAATGAATGTTTTCTGATTAATTTTTTTTCAGTAAAAAATAAAAAGAAACACAAAGAAGAAAATGTTGTGGTTAATGATGATCATGAAGGTAAGTTTATTTATTTTTGTCTATTCTAAGCTAACACTTGAGATATAACTTAAAATTTTTACAAATATGAGTGAAATACCCATGATTCCACTTTAACTGGTGGTTTAAATTCATCTAGTGTATCAAATAAGCAAGTAGCAGAAAATGGTATTTTTTACCCCTTAAGATGTAGTGATTGATTTTAATGGCATCTCAACTAATCTAGGGCTATTTTATGCCTAGAGGTTAAGGAATCACATTTATTGGACGGTCGTATTTATATTTTAGTATAGAGTTTTATGAGGGTTTTTTTTTTCATTTACACATAGTTGTATCAGTTTTTAGAACAGATCTATTTGACCCAAAGATCAGGCCCTAATAGATATTAGAACTTTGAGTCACTATGGACCCGAGAGTGATGACACTGAAGGAGCACACCACTCTCCAGATCTCAAGAACTGGAGCCTCACCATCAGATGCAGTTTAGTGTCATACCCAGGACACTCCTCTTAAAGAGAAAGTCTTGTTTCATGGTTTGATCATTAACTAACACATTACCTAATTAGTCCTGGGCCTAACTAATTGAACAACAACTTTTAGGCAAAATTCGACTTTATTCATCAAGATAGTCTCTTTCTAGGGTGATTCACTGATTCCAATGCTTCTCTAACAATTCAATGCCTTTTTTGTCAAACGATTAGTCTTTGGTCTCAAAATACACCTCAGTTTCCGATGTCACTTCTTCATTGGAGCCAAATCCCTTTTCCTGGAGCATTCTTTTGAGGTCTGCAAACAGCCAGTAGTCACTGGGAGCCATATCTGGAGAATAGGGTGGGTGTGGAAGCAGTTAGAAGTGCAATTCATGTAGTTTTGCCATTATTGCAATTGACTTGTGACACGGTGCATTGTCTTCATGAAAGAGCACTTTTTTCTTCTTCACTTGTGGCCATTTTTTGGCAATTTCTTCCATCAAATGCACCAATAATGCTATATAATATTCACTATTAATGGTTCTTCTTTTCTCAAAGTAATTGATGAACAAAATATGGAGGCCAAATCTTTGCCTGCTAATGTTTGCATTTTTGGTTGCTTTGGAAGGTTTTCACCTGTTGCTGTCTACTCAACTGACGGCCAATTTAACTCTGAAGTGAAATGGATCCATGCTTCATGCATTGTCACATTTTTAACAAAAAGTCCTTTTTGTTGCATTAAAACAGTTGTAAACAGTGCCTTGAATCATATACATTTAATATATGTGTATAAACAGAATTTAGCATTAAATAACATATAAGGGTTTATATGCTGTAAACCCTAACCAATTAACTGAGCTTGCATAAATTTTAATTCAGAATTTAACTTGATTAATAAAAAAAGATCTGTAGATATTGATGTGCAAAAAATTTTCATTTTGTTTTTTTTGTTCTTTTATTTAGAAAAACCAAAAAAGAAAAAGAAACACAAACATGTGGAAGAAAAAGATGAAAATGATAAAATTGAAGAAGGTTAGTTTTTCAAATAATTCAAACAGAAAAGTTTATACAGGAACTTCACTACTTATGCACATGATATATTACTCAATTTTTTTTAGAAATACGTAAGAACATAGGTGATATTTTATTTAAAAACATTTTCTGTAAAATTTAAGGAAAGTCTCATTGCCCTAGTGGGTAGAGAGTGTTTGCCAATGGTCCAGGAGACCTGGGTTCAATCCCAGGTCGCGTCTTACCAAAGACTATGAAAATGGTACTTGATACCTCCTTGCTTAATCCTCAGCAATATAAGGTATGTATCAAGGGTAAAGTTAAGCAATCCAGAGAAAGGAGTAGAGCTTTCCCCTACACCTACTTGTAGTAGCTATTGAAAAGGGAACCTTCTAGTCGTCCTCGACTAAGGTTGCCAACTTTACTTTTTATATTTTCATTCAAAAACAAAAAAGAAAGTATAATAAAAAAGATGAAGTTGTTTGTGACAAATATATTGAAACCTATTTGAAGATGTTGAATTCTGTGAACAAGAAGAATGTTTAGCCCTGTTAGTATTTTTGATAATAAGAATATAATTATTTATTCGATGTTGCAGTTCCTGTCTCAAAAGAAGATCTTGAAAAATCAGATGTAGAACCAAAAGAAAAGAAGGGTTCAGGAAAACCAGCTGATGGTAAATCAATGTTTCCATTAATATGATAAATAAAACTTTTGAACCTTTGTATAAGCTAAAAAAAAAAAAATACCCCAATTTTAGCTAAGAAAAGTCACATTTAATGTTTAGTAATAAAATAAATCACAATATAAAATTGCCTGATTTTTTTTTTTTTTCCTGCAATCATCAATTTTTATCATTGTAAATTACTTTAGTTACACTGTGATTGATAACAGCAAACAGAGCAAATTAAACTCAGTAATTAGAATCTTATAAAAATGAAGCAAAGTTAAAGAAATAAGATTTGATAAAAATTAATCAATGCTTTTGAAAGGAAAATTTTTTTTTTTTTTTTTTCAACATTTAGTAAAAAATACATTTGCTTATAGTGGGTATAAACCAGCCTATTGGCCTGAAAGACCGGGGTCCAATCCCAGGTCAAGTCATACCAAAGACTCAAAAAATGGTACTTGATATCCCCTTGCCTAACACTCAATATTATAAGGTATGTATCAAGGGTAAAGTGGAGCAATCCAAGGAAAGGAGTAGCTCTCTTCACTACGCCTTGGTGTTGTAGCTATTGAAAACAGAGCCTCCAGGTCACCCTTGACTACGGTCGCCAACTTTACTTTTGTTGTGGGTATCTATTACCTGTCAATTCTTAATTTAAAGTTTAAGTGGTTTATTGATTCAGTTTTCCTTATTCATAAGTGATAAAATGTCTCTTAGAGGCAACTCATTAGATAACTAAAATATGGATGACCAAAAATGATGAAAGTTGATTTTCCATTCCCCACATTAAGTCATATTATATGATAGGCAACATTGTAATGATTTTATAATTTACATTTCTTGTATTAATGAATAACAATAAAACCCAACATACAATTTTATCATTCATCAATGTATTTAAAAATCTTATTAATAGATTTTCATTTAATTACACATTAAATTAATTTCTGATTAATTTTTTTTCAGTAAAAAATAAAAAAAAACACAAGGAAGAAAATGTTGTGGTTAATGATGATCATGAAGGTAGGTTTATTTATTTTTGTCTATTCTAAGCTAACACTTGATATTTAACTTGAAAATTTTAGAAATATGAGTGAAATACCCATAATTCCACTTTGACTGGTGGTTTAAAATCATCTTGTGTATTAAATAAGAAAGTAGAAGAAAATGGTATTTTTCACTCAAAAATTTGTGATTAATTTTAATGGCATCCCAACCCAACTAAGATAATTTTATCCCTAGAACTTAGGGAATCACATTTATTGGACATACATATATATATATATATAGGTATAGTTTTTTAAGAGCTTTTGTTTGTTTTTTTGCACACAATTGTATCAAATATGAATAATTTTAAAACAGATCTATTTGACCCATAGATGGGGCCCTAGCCAGTACTGCCACTTTGGGTCACTTTTGACCCAAGAGTAATGACAATGAAGCGGTACTCCACACTTCAGATCACAAGAACTGGAGCCTCACCATCAGATGCAGTTAAGTGTCATACCCTGGACACTCCTCATGAAAAAAATGTCTTGTTTCATTGTTTGATCATTAAGTATTGCATGATGAAATTTAGATTAATATCTATGTTGGTATTTGAAAATTATATTTATCTTTAGAGTTTATTGTTTTAGAATGTCCTTAGAATAAACAATCTAGTCAGTTGAGTTGTAGAATATGCCAACTGCATCTCTATTGAAGAGTAAGACACTCAATAAGTGTTATAGATATGACAATAAATCAATCTGATGGTAAGGCTCTAGTCCTTTAGCTTTGAGGAATGCGGAGTACGTCTTCATTGCCATATCTCCCAGATCCACTCTGACCTGAAATGGGAAGTACCTATTAGGGTACCATCTATAGGTAAAATAGAACTATTTAATCATTGACTATACTGGAAACCATTTTACTGTAGCAAATAAAACTATTAATGTAAGCAATACTTAAAACAGTTTAATTCTATGCAGACAAATGAGCCCTGGCTCATGTAAAAATTGTTACCTGAAAACTATTCATTTACAAATCTTATACATTTAATATATACGTATAAATAGAATTTGGCATAACCTACAAGGGTTGATATACTGTAAAACATAACCAATTAACTGAGCTTGCATAAAATTTAATTCAGAATTTATTTTGGTTAATAATAAAAGATCTGTAGATGTTGATGCATCTGAAATTTTCATTTTATTTTTGTTCTTTTATTTAGAAAAATCTAAAAAGAAAAAGAAACACAAACACGTGGAAGATAATGGTGAAACTGATAAAATTGAAAAAGGTGAGTTTTTACTTCAGGAACTTCATTACTTATGAACATGATATATTACTCAGTTTTTTTTTGGAAATACATAATATAGGTGATATTTTATTTAAAAACGTTTTCTGTAAAATTCAAGGAAAGTATATTTTCATCCATAAACTAAAAAGAAAGTATAATTGAAAAGATGAAGTTGTTTGTGACAAATGTATTGAAGCCTATTTGAAGATGTTGAATTCTGTGAACAAGAAAAATGTTTAGCTCTGTTAATATTTTTGATAAGAATATAATTATTTATTCAATGTTGTAGTTCCTGTCTCAAAACAACATCCTGAAAAGCCAGATGTAGAACCAAAAGAAAAGAATGATTCAGAAAAATCAGCTGATGGTAAAACAATGTTTTCATTCCTCTGATCCGTTCTATAAGCTAAAAAGGTAAAATACCACAACTTAGGCTTGGAAAAGTCATATTTAATGTTTAGTAATAAAATAAGTAATAATATAAAATTGCCTGTTTTTTATTTCCTGTAATCATCAATTTTTATCATTGCAAATTAGACTAAGTAATTAGAATCTTATAAAACTAAAGCAAAGTTATAAAGATAAGAGTTGATAAAAATTATTCAATGCTTTTGAAAATAAAATCTACTTTTTTTTTATTCAACATTTAGCAAAAAACACATTTGTTTATAGTGGGTATCCATTACCTGTCAATTCTTAATTTAAAGATGAAGTTGTTTATTGATTCAGTTTTCCTTATTCATAAATGAAATAAGTTTCTTTGAGGCAACTCATTAGACAGCTGAAGAATGGATGACAAAAATGATAAAACTTGATTTTACATTTCTCACATTAAGTCATATTATATGCTAGGCAACATTCTAATGATTTTATAATTTACATTTCTTTTATTAATGAATAACAATAAAATCTATTTATCATTTGAAATACTATTTCATTTATTTATCAGTTTATTTGAAAATCTTAATAGGTTTTCATAATACACATTGAATGAATGGTTTCTGATTAATTTTTTTCAGTAGAAAATAAAAAGAAACGAAAACACAAAGAAGAAAATGTTGTGGTTAATGATGATCATGAAGGTATGTTTTATCCTAAATCATTCTTCATTGCAGTTCATTTATCATTTTTGGCAATTTCTTCCTTCAAATGCACCAATAATGCTATATAATATTCACTATTAATGGTTCTTCTTTTCTCAACGTAATTGATGAACAAAATATGGAGGCCAAATCTTTGCCTGCTAATGTTTGCATTTTTGGTTGCTTTGGAAGGTTTTCACCTGTTGCTGTCTACTCAACTGACGGCCAATTTAACTCTGAAGTGAAATGGATCCATGCTTCATGCATTGTCACATTTTTAACAAAAAGTCCTTTTTGTTGCATTAAAACAGTTGTAAACAGTGCCTTGAATCATATACATTTAATATATGTGTATAAACAGAATTTAGCATTAAATAACATATAAGGGTTTATATGCTGTAAACCCTAACCAATTAACTGAGCTTGCATAAATTTTAATTCAGAATTTAACTTGATTAATAAAAAAAGATCTGTAGATATTGATGTGCAAAAAATTTTCATTTTGTTTTTTTTTGTTCTTTTATTTAGAAAAACCAAAAAAGAAAAAGAAACACAAACATGTGGAAGAAAAAGATGAAAATGATAAAATTGAAGAAGGTTAGTTTTTCAAATAATTCAAACAGAAAAGTTTATACAGGAACTTCACTACTTATGCACATGATATATTACTCAATTTTTTTTAGAAATACGTAAGAACATAGGTGATATTTTATTTAAAAACATTTTCTGTAAAATTTAAGGAAAGTCTCATTGCCCTAGTGGGTAGAGAGTGTTTGCCAATGGTCCAGGAGACCTGGGTTCAATCCCAGGTCGCGTCTTACCAAAGACTATGAAAATGGTACTTGATACCTCCTTGCTTAATCCTCAGCAATATAAGGTATGTATCAAGGGTAAAGTTAAGCAATCCAGAGAAAGGAGTAGAGCTTTCCCCTACACCTACTTGTAGTAGCTATTGAAAAGGGAACCTTCTAGTCGTCCTCGACTAAGGTTGCCAACTTTACTTTTTATATTTTCATTCAAAAACAAAAAAGAAAGTATAATAAAAAAGATGAAGTTGTTTGTGACAAATATATTGAAACCTATTTGAAGATGTTGAATTCTGTGAACAAGAAGAATGTTTAGCCCTGTTAGTATTTTTGATAATAAGAATATAATTATTTATTCGATGTTGCAGTTCCTGTCTCAAAAGAAGATCTTAAAAAATCAGATGTAGAACCAAAAGAAAAGAAGGGTTCAGGAAAACCAGCTGATGGTAAATCAATGTTTCCATTAATATGATAGATAAAACTTTTGAACCTTTGTATAAGCTAAAAAAAAAAATACCCCAATTTTAGCTAGGAAAAGTCACATTTAATGTTTAGTAATAAAATAAATCACAATATAAAATTGCCTGATTTTTTTTTTTTTTTCCTGCAATCATCAATTTTTATCATTGTAAATTACTTTAGTTACACTGTGATTGATAACAGCAAACAGAGCAAATTAAACTCAGTAATTAGAATCTTATAAAAATGAAGCAAAGTTAAAGAAATAAGATTTGATAAAAATTAATCAATGCTTTTGAAAGGAAAATTTCTTTTTTTTTTTTTTCAACATTTAGTAAAAAATACATTTGCTTATAGTGGGTATAAACCAGCCTATTGGCCTGAAAGACCGGGGTCCAATCCCAGGTCAAGTCATACCAAAGACTCAAAAAATGGTACTTGATATCCCCTTGCCTAACACTCAATATTATAAGGTATGTATCAAGGGTAAAGTGGAGCAATCCAAGGAAAGGAGTAGCTCTCTTCACTACGCCTTGGTGTTGTAGCTATTGAAAACAGAGCCTCCAGGTCACCCTTGACTACGGTCGCCAACTTTACTTTTGTTGTGGGTATCTATTACCTGTCAATTCTTAATTTAAAGTTGAAGTGGTTTATTGATTCAGTTTTCCTTATTCATAAGTGATAAAATGTCTCTTAGAGGCAACTCATTAGATAACTAAAATATGGATGACCAAAAATGATGAAAGTTGATTTTCCATTCCCCACATTAAGTCATATTATATGATAGGCAACATTGTAATGATTTTATAATTTACATTTCTTGTATTAATGAATAACAATAAAACCCAACATACAATTTTATCATTCATCAATGTATTGAAAAATCCTATTAATAGATTTTCATCTAATTACACATTGAATGAATGTTTTCTGATTAATTTTTTTTCAGTAAAAAATGAAAAGAAACACAAGGAAGAAAATGTTGTGGTTAATGATGATCATGAAGGTAAGTTTATTTATTTTTGTCTATTCTAAGCTGACACTTGAGATTTAACTTGAAAATTTTAGAAATATGGGTGAAATACCCATGATACCACTTTGACTGGTGGTTTAAAATCATCTTGTGTATTAAATAAGAAAGTAGAAGAAAATGATATTTTTCACTCATAGATAATTTTATCCCTAGAAGTTAGGGAATCACATTTATTGGACATTCATATATATATATATATATATATATATATATATATATATATATATATATATAAGTATAGTTTTTTAAGAGTTTTTGTTTGTTGTTTTTTTTGCACACAATTGTATCAAATATAAATAATTTTAAAACAGATATATTTGACCCATAGACGGGGCCCTTGTCAGTACTGCCACTTTGGGTCACTTTTGACCCAAGAGTAATGACAATGAAGCGGTACTGCACACTTCAGATCACAAGAACTGGAGCCTCACCATCAGATGCAGTTAAGTGTCATACCCAGGACACTCCTCATGAAGAGAAAGTGTGGTTTCATTGTTTGATCATTAAGTATTGCATGATGAAATTTAGATTAATATCTATGTTGGTATTTGAAAATTATATTTATCAGTAGAGTTTAATGACTTAAAATGTCCTTAGAATAAACAATCTTGTCAGCTGAGTTGTAGAATATGCCAACTGCATCTCTATTGAAGAGTAAGACACTCAACAAGTGTTATAGATATGACAATAAATCAATCTGATGGTAAGGCTCTAGTCCTTTAGCTTTGATGAATGCAGAGTACGTCTTCATTGCCATTTCTCCCAGGTCCACTCTGACCTGAAATGGGAAGTACCTATTAGGGTACCATCTATAGGTAAAATAGAACTATTTAAACATTGACTATACTGGAAGCCATTTAACTGAAGCAATTAAAACTATTAATGTAAGCAATACTTAAAACAATTGTGTGCAAACAAATGAGCCCTGGCTCATGTAAAAATTGTTAACTGAAAACTATTCGTTTACAAACCATATACTTTTAATATATGTATAAACAGAATTTGGCATTAAATAACCTATAAGGGTTTATATGTCGTAAAACATAACCAGTTAACTGAACTTGCTTAAATTTTCATTCAGAATATGATTTGGTTTATAATAAAAGATCTGTAGATGTTGATATACCAGAAATTTTAATTTTTAATTTTTTTTTTTATTTAGAAAAACCAAAAAAGAAAAAGAAACACAAACATGTGGAAGAAAATGTTGAAAATGATAAAATTGAAAAAGGTGAATTTTTACTTTAAATAATTCAAACTGACGATTTTATACAGGAACTTACCTACTTATGAACAAGATATATTACTCAATTTTGGGGGGGAAATACATTGTAATAAATGATATTTTATTTAAAAAGATTTCCTATAAAATTTAAGAAAGTATATTTTCATCAAAAAAAAAAAGACTATAACAAAAAAGATGAAACTGTTTGTGACAACTATATTGAAACCTATTTGAAGATGTTGAATTCTGGGAATAAGAAGAATGTTTAGCCCTGTTAATATTTTTAATAATAAGAATATAATTTTTTATTCAATGTTGCAGTTCCTATCTCAAAAGAAAATCTTGAAAAATCAGATGTAGAACCAAAAGAAACTTTTGAACCTTTGTATAAGTTAAATACCCTAATTTTGGCTAGGAAAAGTCATATTTAATGTTTAGTAATAAAATAAGTAATCATATAAAATTGCCTGATTTTTTTTTTTTTTCCTGCAACCATCAATTTTTATTATAGTAAATTACTTTAGTTACGTGGTGATTGATTACAGCAGAGTGAATTAAACTCGGTAATTAAAATCTTATAAAAATGAAGCCAAGTTATAGAAAGAAGATTTGATAAAGATTAATCAATGCTTTTGAAAATAAAATTTACTTACTTTTTTTATTCAACATTTTAGCAAAAAATATATTTGCTTATAGTGTGTATCTGTTACCTGTCAATTCTTAATTTAAAGATGAAGTGGTTCATTGATTCAGTTTTCCTTATTCATAAATGATAAAAGTCTCTTAGAGGCAACTCATTGGACTGATGGATGACCAAAAATGATAAAACTTGATTTTCCATTCCCCACATTAAGTTGTAGTATATGCTAGGCAACATTCTAATGATTTTATAATTTACATTTCTTGTATTAATGAATAACAATAAAACCCAACATACAATTTTATTAATCATCAATATATTTGAAAATCTTATTCATAGATTTTCATATAACATACACATTGAAAGAATTTTTTCCGATTAATTTTTTTTTTTTTTTTCAGTAGAAAATAAAAAGAATCACAAGGAAGAAAATGTTGTGGTTAATGATGCTCATGAAGGTTAGTTTATTTATTTTTGTCTATTCTAAGCTAACACTTGAGATTTAACTTAAAAATTTTAGAAATATGAGTGAAATACCCATGATTCCACTTTGACTAGTGGTTTCACTGTTTAATCATTAATTATTGCATGGCGAAATTTAAATCAATATTTATATTGTTATTTGAAAAATATATTTATCAATAGAGTTTAATGATTTTAGAATGTCCTTAGCATAAACAGTCCAGTCAGCTTGGGTTGTAGAATATGCCGACTGCATCTTTGCAGAAGAGTAAGACTCCCAACGAGTGTCATGGATATGATGCTAAACCAATCTGATGGTGAATCTCTTTTGTTGAGCATTGAGGAATGTGGAGTACTTCTTCATTGCCGTTTCTCCCAGGTCTACTCTGACCTGGAGTAGTAGTACTTGTTAGGGTGCCATCTATAGGTAAAATGTTTATTTTATATGGAACTATTATAAATTGAATTACTATGACTAGAAAATCCAGCAAACACTGGGCGCGACATATGGAACCACTGGACAGCTGTTTCGACCTTTTTAGGTCTATCAGTAGGGTATAACATGATCTCCCCAAATAGTGATAGAACCTAAGACCGCAGAATTCAGAGCCAAAACTCTACCACTGTATGTGTAAACAGGATTAAATAACCTACAAGGGTTGATATGCTGTAAACCCTAACCAATTAACTGAGCTAGCATAAATTTTAATTCAGAATTTGATTTGATTAATAAAAAAATATCTGTAGATGTTGATATACCAGAAATTTTAATTTTTAATTTTGTTCTTTTATTTAGAAAAACCAAAAAAGAAAAAGAAACACAAACATGTGGAAGAAAAAGGTGAAAATGATAAAATTGAAGAAGGTGAGTTTTTACTTCAAATAATTCAAACTGAAAAGTTTATACAGAAACTTCACTACTTATGCACATGATATATTATTCAATTTTTTTTGGAAATACATAATAATATAGGTGATATTTAATTTTAAAAAATTTCCAGAAAATTTAAAGAAAGTATATTTTCATTCAAAAACAAAAAAGAAAGTATAAAAAGGATGAAGTTGTTTGTGACAACTATATTAAAACCTATTTGAAGATGTTGAATTCTGTGAACAAGAAGAATGTTTAGCCCTGTTAATATTTTTGATAATAAGAATATAATTATTTATTCAATGTTGCAGTTCCTGTCTCAAAAGAAAATCCTGAAAAATCAAAAGAAAAGAATGATTCAGAAAAAACAGCTGATGGTAAAACAATGTTTCCATTAGTATAATAAACAGATCCTACTTAAAGCCTACTTAAATTTATAAGAAGTCATAATAGGTTACTCCACACTCCCATGCATACAGGCTTTCTGAGATAACTGAAATATGGATGACCAGAAATGACAAAATCCAAAATTACCTACTTTGGCAAAAGTATATTCCAAACATAGAAACTATATTATTTGATGAGCAACACTAATTTTTTCTAAATAATTTTTTTAATCATTGTTTGAACTTGGTATTACTAATTTTGTAAAAATCAATCAAAGAAAATTAAATTTGTTTCTTGCTCATGGGAAATGTGTTACATGTGATTTTAAGAAATAAAATCTTTTTTTAATTCTACTACAACTTGCTTTCTATATAAAATGTTACAATAAGAATGCTTAAGGCATCTTTGAAAAATATTCTATTAGCAATGAAGAAAACTAATAAAAGTCTGTTCATATAATATATTTTAATTTTTCAGTTCTAAAATTATGGTAAATATTAACACTTTAAGGATATTTTTTTCAGAACAGTCTAAGAACAAGAAACACAAACATAAAGAAGAAAAAGAAATTGTTGTCGCCAATGATGGGCATGAAGGTTGGTTTTTCTGTAAATTATTCTTAATTACACTGCATAAATCATTTTCCAAACTTGAAAAAAAAATTCTCAAAAGGTAGATTTGATATTTATGTTTTTTTAAGTCTTATATAAGAATTACATTTATTAATAGAGTTCATGATTCAGAATGTCCATAACTTACATTGTTTTTAATTAACTACTTGATTTTAATATTAAAAAAAATTGTAGATGTTGGTGTATTAATATCCATTTTGTTTTTGTTGCTTGATTTAGAAAAACCAAAGAAAATAAAGAAGCACAAAAACGTGAATGAAACTGGTGAAAGTGAAGGTGAGTTTTTTTTTTACTTCAAACAATTGTTAATGAAAGTTTTATACATTAGCCTCCCTACTTATAATCAGGATGGATGGAATAGTGAACTGGGCTAGCAGATCATTGTTTGTGAGTTTGATTCAGACTGTAGGTTCCATACTATTGGCTTCTGTGCCAAATGACTACTACTGAGCGAGGTATATTTATCTCTGCTTCTCACCAGACAGGACTTGATACAAGGTCAAATGACTACTTACAAGCAAGGTATATTTGTCTCTGCCTCCCACCAGACTGGACTTGACACAAGGTCAAATATCTACTAATGAGCAAGGTGTATTTGTCTCTGCCTCCCACCAGATAGAACTTGACTCAAGGTCAAATGTCTACTAATGAGCAAGGTGGGTTTCTGGTGTTTGTTTGTGTTTGTTCAAATGTTCAATAGTATCATATTTATGTTATTGATATTGCTTTAGGAAAATTTAAACAAAAAATATGTACAGCTCCAAGTTATCACAGGCTATTAATTCTTATTATTAACAATATGATTTTTTTTTTATACAGTTTCTGTCTCAAAGGAAAATCCTGATAAATCAGATGTTGAACCAAAAGAAAAAAATGAATCAGAAAAACCAGCTAATGGTAAAATAATGTTTCTGTTTTCAATAATCAGATAATGAACATAATAAATAGATCCTTTCTCCCTTATAATTTATTCATCCTAACTGGCATATTATATTAACATATTCCTCTACTCCTTCTACAGCAGTATGGCTCATATATAAGTACACCCCTCTTAGTTATGTACTTAGGTTTTATTACACTGGTCAACAAAGAAAAAAAATTGAAATGGTGTTGAGACATCAAACTAATTTGAGGATGCTAAATCTTAAAATGGCATTACTTTTTCTTGGTTAGTTACTGTTTTTGCTGGTTTTTTACTGTTCAGAAATGCCTCATTTTTGTAAAAAAGCTTCTTTTTTTTTTTTTTTCATTTGTTTTCTGTATATATGATATTGACTGATGGCAATATTTCTCGAAGTAAAATCATAGAAACCTGTCAATTCATATTTAAACTAAAGATATTGGTCTACTTATTGAGAAATACTATTTTTGCAATAACAATCAGATCCTAAGTCTTTAAAAATAACACAATTGAATATACCAAGACCAATAAATATTTTCATCAAATCATTTAGTAAATTAACAACAGAAATAAAACCTTCATGAGCATAAGAATTCTGGTAAAAATTTTCTGTTTTGATTGTCTGTTATGTTCAATGTTATTTAAGTCCCTTTTGATACTCCATCATTCATTTGTCCCATTGCCCCTGGTAGTGCTCTTCCATTGTTTTAATATTGTGATGGAATTGTTATCCTTGCTCATCACTCACATTGTCTCAATTATCTGGAAATTCATCTAGATGGCTATGTAAAAAATGAAGCTTAATACTCATATAATACCTATGTCCTGTAGACTTTTCAACAGCTTTACCACTAACTCTTTGTAGTTTTCGGCCGAGTGATTGCCTAAGAAGTTTTTCACCATGTCAACAAACGATGTCCAAGTGCATAATTCTAAGTCATTCATTGAATTAACAAATTCATCATCCTTAATGAGTATCCTGATGTTATGATAAGACCATTTTCATGATGTTCATCATGTACAATGGAATTGGCACTTTCAATTGGGATGTCTTTAGTTGGAAAGAAATTCCAACTGTGAAAACAAAAGCTCTCAGTTTGCTTGGTTCCCTCCCATAATGAAAAGACAAAAGTGTTGGGATAAATTTATGAATATCAAACAGAATATTTTAGAGTTTCAGTTTTTTGATGTCACCTTAATTATCAGATTTACTAAAGTGTATTACTGATAAAGTTTCTGTTAATTTGAATTTTGGCGATAAATTGAAAAAATTTGGTATATCTATTTAAAAAAATTTTAATTTAAAAAAATTTTAATTTAAAAAAATCTTTTTTTTCTTATAAAAATAGTGTATTTCAGGTGGTTAAAATAAATTGCTCAGCCTGCCTGAAAATTGATTGGTTTCTACGGACTTTATTAACTAAATTTTGCAATTAGCTAAAATCATAAATTGATTTTCTTATGAAAAATGAGCAATTACAGTACAACAAAAATGGTAGCTAACCAGGATAAACTAAGGTCCTTTTTGGAATCAGCACCATCACATTCACTAAAAAAATGTGTTTTGTTTCTTGGCACCAAAAATCATGTTGGCCAATGTTATTTATTGAATAGATTAACATTTCTGCACTTTCCACATTGAGTATTGCTAAAAAATAAAGACTTCTCTATAATTTTTTTTTTCTCTTAAGAGTTAATTTTCTTCTAAACCTAACATACCAAGATTTTATTATTTCTAGTGGAACATTATATAATCAAAACAGATATTAGCTATTATTTATTAGTAAACTGTACAGCATTGAAACCCTAAAGTACAACATCTCTGTAAAGAAAAATGTGCATATGTATGGTGTGGACAGCTGCATATTCCTATTTTTTTATTCCAGTTTCAATACTGCTGAATTTGATAGTAAATAATATCCAATAATATTTCACTAGAAATAATAATTCTGTGTAGTGGACACAGCTCTAACCTAAATGACATAAGATCACCTGCACTGTATGGCAGAGTTGACTGGCACAAACTCCACATTTCTTGCAAGGATGGTGATTTGGATAACAACTTTGCCATGAAAACAGGTTAGCATGGGTACCAAGCACTTTTTTTTTTAGTGACACTGTTCTTCAAGGAGGAAGAAGAAAAAGATATCAGAGAAACCGCATGTGAAGGCTATAATGATTCAATCATGGTTTGTTATTGTTTTTGCCCCCTATCATCTACACTTGCACTGAGTAGACACCTGGACCTTTGACAGTTATCAGCAAGCTATTTCACCTATATGCAGTAAAGAGTATAGAATGTGTGGTTCCCATGAATCTGACAAGCATTGCATTCATCCTTTACCAACAATTAAGTGAAAAAGGAAAGATTGATTTTGGTTTCATAAAGGACACATTTTTTACAGCACTTACTATGGATTCCTATGTGGTGTACATGCAATTTGTGGCATGCCAGTTGTGCCCAGGTGAAACCATTATGTCTTCCTTGCAGATCTGCAGAAGCTTCTATGCTTGAACATGGTTTTAAAGCTACCACCAACCATGGGCTGATGACCAGCAGCTCCTGTGTACCTCTTCCTGAATGGAAGAGATGGATATTTCTCAGCTTCTAGCTAGACCCATAATAAAGATGACCCACCTAGGCTTGAGTTAGTTACAGTGGCTGTGGAGCCAACACATAGCAAAGGAGGCCAACTGAAAAATACTGAGGTGTAGTACTATGAATATGATAGACTTAACCACCGAGCTAGGAATTGTCTAGTTCAACCTGACAGACTGAAAGCTTGAAGCTCTAAATTTCAGAAGTTAGTATGCATTGCCCCCAATGTTAAGAGCTTGGCTACATTCTTCAGGACTGTCTCAGAAAATGGTCTGGAGATAACAGCCATGTGCCAGCTTCTTTGGTACTGCCAAAAGTGAGAATTGATGGGTGTGGGAGATGATGTGTCATGTTGGTCAATTCTGGTTGCTCTTGCACCATTGTGAGCTAGGTGTGCCTGATATGGCAGAAACAGTATTGATGTGATTACCATTGGCAGTGGAATGCAGACATATGAAATCTGGTCTGTCAGATTCTAACTAAGAAATGGAAGGACAGTTGTGATGGAGGTCCTGGTAATGATGAAGGAACCACTTTGATTCAGCCTCCTCATAAGGATAAATGTAATCAAAGCTTTTGGTAGAGTGTCTATTTCAAAGTCAAGAGAGGTACAATTTCCTTGTATGGCAGCATCACTGCTCTTCATTGAGTAACCTGATTTCTGAGCTGAGTTTGATCAGCAACAAAACAAATGAACTGTGTCATGGAAGTAAACAAAAGGCAGAGCACTTGACAAGTTCGAAAACTGTATCACAGAATATTCCATGTTGGTGAAAATCAGAGGAGCATATGAGAAGGGCATAGAGCAATGGATTTGAAAGGGCTGGCTTATTCCTTATGATGAGCTGAAGCTTGAACTCCCAAGGGGACTACTCTTGCTAATGGCTGTCATGCAACATAACAACGTATACCATGTGATGGATAAGAGGAATCTCAACCTCCACTGCTGGATCTCCAATCTGCATATCTGCAAACACATATCCCTGAACTACTTTGGGGAATATTCTATTCCAGTGTAAGTCAAAGGAGTGTATGAGAATGAGGTAGAGCATTGGATTGGAAAGGGCTGGTTTATTCCTTATGATGAACAGAAGCTTAGACTCCCAAGGCGACTGCTCTTACTAATGGCCATCATACAACCAGCTGCCATATCACAGGATGACCAAATCCGGAATGCAACTTCAGCATACATCAATGATGTTTATGTCTACAAAAACATTGCATCTGTGACTAGTATTGCTGATCCTTTATCATCCTATGGACTGGCTAGTAAAGTTTCAGAGCAACCAAAGGATGGAGTTTGGATATTTGACAACATGGTAACAAACTCCCAAATATCCCAGAAATAATCACCTGGTAGAAAGTGTTCTCTCTTTGCAAGAAGCAAATTTTTAAATCTCCAAGTGTGCAGCTGGCTGTGAGTTGTGGCTGGCATTTGGTGACAGATGCTGCACTCGTTAGGTTGAATCAGGACAAGACTGATAGGATCACTAGAGTCTTGCAGTGGTGGGTGGAGGCAATAAGAAAGGAAACGAGGCCTCTGCTGTTGCCAGGGGCACATGGAGCTCAGCCAAATATGTTCACACAGTGGATACCCTGGAGTGAAACAGACAATTTTTTTCAGGAAGATTGCCTCTTACACGACAAAAAGGGCTGTGAGATCTGTAATTAGGTTCTGTTGTTAATGTCTGTCTATTGACCCAGTGCAAATTCGATAGCTAAAGAGGAAACTATAATCGACAAATATATGACTGAAGTTAGGTATGGATGTCACCCACTTTGGGAATCCTTGCTGCCTGACTATAATTGACTATGGGTCTACCCAGTTTGCCATTTGGCAGCTTCTGCAAGAGGATTTTACCACTGTAATCCAGTGTCTCAATTTTATTTTTCTTGAGAAGGGCCCACCTGAAGAAATCTTGACTGACAACTGCACAGAGTTCAGCAGCAGGAACTTCAGGGCATTTATTGAGAGATAGGGTGTCTGCCTGTGTTTCTCACACTCAAATGAGCCCATCTAGAAATTACATTGTTGAATGATCCCACAAAACTATAAAACGGATTGCTGCTAGACAGCAGTACACTCCCAAAGAAGCAGTTTGTTGGTACAAAGAACAATGTCTGTGGTGTGACTGGTCTGGCTAATGCTTTCTATCTGTACAAAGTCTTGGTGAAAGCTATTGACGAGATTCATCGACTGCTGCCTGAATACAAGCATGAGATCTATGCAAAAGAAGATGTCTATAAGAAGACTATAATAATCTAATTGAGGTTTATTGTTGTTTCCCCCCCCCTGTTTTTGAGTAGACACCCAGACCTTCTACTGGATTACAGTGATAAAATCCTGGTATCTTTGGTTGAAAAGAAAATTAGCTTTTTATTTTGGTTTCTCTTATTTAATGGCATAGATTTCACCAGTGTCGAATGTGTTGAGTTTGGTAGCTATGAGTCAGCCCTTAGTTGCGTAACCAGTTGAGTTACGAGTTGAAGTTAGGTGCAGAACTGAGGAAGGAGAGATTTTATAGTCATTGGGGGGGGGGTCCATTATGTGCATGTCGTTAAGTCCATAACCTGGAGAGTGATTGGTTGCTAGTCCAGGAATAGCGGTATTAGTGTGTGTGTGTATATATATATATATATAGGCTTGTTTCAGTAATGTCGCAGGACCTGTATTGAGTTACAGCCTATTTTATTTTTGTCTGCCAGCTGGACACCTGCTGGGACTGCTGAACCAGTATGTTATTGTTGTTGTTTATTCTGTACGTTAGGGCAGTGACTTCTACACCATCCTTCTAGAAGAGAAGAACAGCAGTGATACTATTCAACTCAGCTGGGTGTGGATTAAGAGGTTCATACCTTTTCCAAGGATATTAGTCTGAACTTGAATGTAATAGCACTATTGGAGTTCAAATTTGCTTACTTTGAGACTGCAGTCAAGCACTTTAGCTATTACACCACCAGGACCCCTGCCAATTTTTTATTTTTGAAAAATTGCTTGGGTGTACCATATATAAATTTTATATACATACTGACCTGTTTTTTTAGTCTTTTAGTATAGTCTGCTATCATTCTTCATTCAGATAGCTAAACATTTGAGTAGTTAAATCATAAAGGACAATGAATTAGTTTTCAAACTTGTGTTTTATTTTCTTCAGATACAAAAACTCTATTATCCCTCTCAATCATTTTTGCTAACCCATAGCAAGTTTGTAATTAGGACCATTTTAAGTTTCTGAGCTGGATTGATATGAACAGCTCTAAACCTTTTGACATTAGCTGAAGGTTGTGAACCTAACCTCTTTATTAGAAGATTGACCTTCATGTTTGGTAATTTTGAGGACTGTCATGGAATTTGGTCAAAGTGGAGCTCAGAAGTTCATTTCAACTGAGAAATCTAGTGATATTGCTGAACTTCATATGGTCTGCAGAGAATGAATGATCATGGGGGCAATGAAGTTTAGCAGTTGTTATGGTCTTGTGGCTGAAGAACAGTAAATGTTGCATCAAGATATAGATTGAAATGTGTCATTCAGTGTACTCACTCCTTCCTTCCTGTGCAGGCTTGTATAGAAGCATTACAAAGTTAAAAGACCCTTTTCTAAATTTTCTATTGTAGATTTGAGAACTTCAAATTTGGCTATTGCAATCTCTTAGGTTTGGTTTCTTTTGTTTAATGGCATATCAACCTTTGTAGGTTATTTAATGCTAAAGCCATTCTCCTAGAAGAACAGTAGTGGTACTATTTAACCCATAGCTGGGAGGATAAGGGGGTTCATACCTTTCCCAAGGGTATTTGCCCGAAAGTGAACGTAATAGCGCAACTGGAGTACGAACTCGCTTACTACGATTCTGTAGTCTATCGCTTTAACCATTACACCACGAAGACACCCCCTGCAATCTCTTAGTTTTAGCCCTAACCTATATATATATATATTTTTTTAATTTTTTTGCTCTTACTTTAGTGGCTACTATAAGGCTAGCAGAAATTTTGTTTGTATTTGTGGTGGAAGTGTCTTTTTACTATTGGTCATTGTAAAGAATCCAAACAAGCAAATATTTACTCCTTTTACTTTCACTTTAGACCCAGTCAGCAAAGACATCTTTTTACTATTTAGTAGCTTCAATTTTAAAATGTATTTCCTTATTTGAAAGCTCACTTAGTTTTGCTGCTATATTAGACATATTTTGACCAGGTTTTTTAATCTTTTGTGTTTATTTGTTTTTTCTGCTGTAGCTAATATTAAAAAGGAGAGGAAACCAAGACACCCTGGCCGAGAACAGAGAAAAAAAACGAAAAATGAAAGGAAAAAGCTTATAGCAGCAGGAATTATTACTCCAGAACCAAAATGTATGGACTAATGTGTCTTTCTTGAATAAAATTCTTTATGCCTCATTTATTATAGATAACAACACTAAAATATTACTACCTCTGTCTCATAATAGTTTTTACTGTTACACGTTTTTCTTTTTATTATTGACAACACTTAATTAAGGTTATGTTTATATCCTACCAACAACTTTGTGTTATATTTAAACCAGTAATTTCTTTTTACTAATGTTTTGTGTTTTAAAGTGAATTAATCAAAGATAAGCAAAAACTGTATTTTTTAAAATTACACTTACTGTGTTTATATATTTTATCAGATGGTATGAATCAAGAAGGTTATAATATGTAAGGCAAAATCTGAAATTACAATATTTGTTATAATGGTCTAAAAATGGAAAATTGATGCCTGGTTATATAAATACAATTTGAAAAGAATTTGAAGTATATCATGTCACAAATACTTAAATGAAAATTGAATTATTTAGATGTTTCTCAAAATGAATGATACCAAACATTGAATTAATAAAATATTTTGTTTTCATTTACAAATGTAACAACTTATAGGACGGATATAGTAAAACATACTATCTTTGTGCCATAATAGTTATTACATTTGCATATGAATTTCAAATACTAAATGTAACAAATATTTTAGGACATTGGTAGTACATTTTTCAGTTGTAATATGTCCCTCTGTGAAACTTGGTAATGAATATATAAAGATCTTTTTTTAATTTTCTTTTATGAACTGTTATGATACAGGAATTTTTATTTTTTGTATTTTTTTACTTTTTACAGTAAATCAAAATAAAAAGAAGCATAAAAAAAAATCCAAAAAGAAGGAAAATGTTAACAATTCAAAGGTAAAACAAGCAGAAAAAACACCAAGACCAAAAGGTGATATTCCCTTTGAAGATGTATCAACTGCTGAATACAGAGCCAGAGAATTTTTGAAAACCTGGCATAAAGATAAAGCAAACTGGAAATTCATCAAAGCAAGACAGAATTGGTTGATTCATCACATGTATAATCCTGAAAAAGTAAGGCAATAACTTTTCTTAAAATTTCATCTATAAGTCTATGTTAATAATTTCATCTATTAATCTATCTAAATAATTGGAAAGAGTTTGTCTATTCAAATGTTTGATATATATATTTACTAACCCCTCCACACAAGGTTCATTTTTAAGCGGGGTTTAACAGGTTTACATCCAGAGTATTAATTCTCCTTGACCAATTACTATACCAAGGTTAAAGAGCCAGTTTGCCCTACTTTTGACTCATAGCTAGAGGGAGAATAGTTGGATTCATACTTTTCTAAAGTGTATTAGTGCTCTTTAAGTTTGGTATGGCAGTCAGTCTAGAAGAAAAATTCTGAATTCAAACCAGTTGTAGACCTGGAGAGTGATGGGCTCCACCAAGCAATGTCCCCAAGACATGCTATGTGTGTACTGCCCTCACAACCAAACCAGGTTATGGGATATGTCTATTATGGTTCTTTTGTATCTGTCAGGTTAGCTAAACTTAATGTTTTATTTAACTATATAAAGTAGATGTCTAGTTAAAAATTTCCTATCCAAAAACCAATTTAAAGACTTTTTTTCTTTTTTACTAAAATTTTTTAGCTGACCCTCAGTTTGACCAACAACACATTCCACTTGACTATTTTCATGTGCAATAAAAATTTAACAAGATTTAAATGTATGTGAAATTATTCTTAATACTGCATAAACCTTATATGCATCTGTTTATTGTTTGATTTTTAAAAAAATGCAATGATAATTCCACCAATATTAATTATATGCAATCTAATGTGTATTTTATGTATAATTTCAGATTAATGATAAAACATTTAAGGTCATATTAAAGTATGTGGCTGGAATGA
Organism: Sepioteuthis lessoniana; assembly: GCA_963585895.1. NCBI lineage: Eukaryota > Metazoa > Mollusca > Cephalopoda > Myopsida > Loliginidae > Sepioteuthis > Sepioteuthis lessoniana. The sequence goes on from OY757909.1 coordinate 72,560,328, forward strand.
AAGGTTTAAGCCAAAAAGAAACACTTCACCAAGCTAAGTGTGTTTTGGATTTTGCAAGCGGTGATAGTAATGTAAAAGTACCCAAGAAGATTTCACTGTCAGGTAATTGTTATGCTGATGTAAAAAAAAAAAAAAAAAAAAAAAACTATGCCAATATTTAGTGAATGAAATTTATATCCATATTTAACAGTGTTCGCCAATGGTCCGGGAGACCTGGGTTCAATCCCAGGTCGAGTCATACCAAAGACTTTAAAAATGGAACTTGATACCACCTTGCTTAACACTCAGCATTATAAGGTACGGTTCAAGGGTAAAGTGGAGCAATCCAGGGAATGGAGTAGCGCCCTCCCCTACACCTTGGTGTAGTAGCTATCGAAAAGGGAGCCTTCGGGTCACCCTCGACTATGGTCGCTAACTTACTTATGGGGCAGGGGTAATAATAAATATCAAAGTGAGGGGAGGGTGTCCTTGGGGTGTAATGGTTAAAGCGATGGATTGCGGAATAGTAGTAAGCGAGTTCATACTCCAGTCACACTATTACATTCCCTTTTAGGCAAATACCTTTGGGAGAGGTATGAACCCCCTTATCCTCCCAGTAATGGGTTAAATAGTACCACGACTGTTCTTCTAGGAGAATGGCTTTAGCATTAAATAACCTACAAAGGTTGATATGCTATTAAACAAAGAAACCAAATCAAATATCAAAGCACATCTGCTAAAAAGTAACTCAACCTTCTGGTTAAGTTAAAGAGAAAATTTACTTACCCCAAATAATTTGACTTGAATTTTCTTTCTGCAAAATCATTCCTTCTAACTGATATAGTTTTCAGCTAGTAATAATTACTTATCTTAAAATTATGGCAAAACTTTTTTGTTCTTGTTTTTAAACAAAATAATTTTTTTTTTCTTCTATATCAAATTGGTTAGAGCATCTGGTTTTCTTTTATTTTCACTTAACAATGAACAGTTCAAATAACTTTTTATCAATGTGTCTGATAATTTATATGCCTAGAAAAAAACTATCAAAGCATGTATGTTGGTGATATTTTAAAAATTGTCCAAACATTTCAAATGCTTTCAACTTTCATTGTTTTATGTGTTTTTTTTTTTTTATGGGGTCAAATTGAGATGCTGTTGTTTTTGAATTAGAGAAATGTTGCTGTGTTTTTTGTTTTTGTTTTTTACTTTTAAATAGATATTTTTTTGATAGAATTTTTAATGTGATGTATTAAAGATGTTTTAGACAAGATTTAAATAAGAAATCTGTTCAACTAGATAGAAATTCTCAAAACATTTATCACCACAAGAATTCAAGATACAAGACACCTGCATGTTCCATATTGTTGGTTGTTTATTTCTCTTAAACCTTTTACTGTATTTTTTCTATATGGTTTTTAAAAATAATCTTTTATTTAAAGCTTTGAAATGTGTCTAAAAATAGTTAAATTTACTATTTTAATGCTTTTGCAGATAAACCTGGTGAAATCGAATCTACCCGTGCCCAGAAAGTTATCCAGATAATGTAAAGAAGAAAGAAAAAACTTGTCTTTTTCTCCTGACTGGACTATTTGCTCAAGAAAAGCAAACTTCAAAGAGACACTTTATGTGAATACTGACTAAGAATAAAAGTACATCTCTATTTTAAAATAACCATATTTTGTGAATTCATTTTCTTTTTAGAAAGAAAACAAAATGAAAATAGAATTCCGGGTTTCAATTCCATTATCTTCATTCATTCATTCTGCTTGCTCATCCATATTTTTTGTTGTGGCATTTATAGATGGCCAAACTTTTTTATTGTAGAGTTGCCAAAATTTGGTTCTGCATATTAGACCCCAGGGAAGTTTATAATAAAGAATAATAATTTGTTCCTCATGAGATCATTGAGAGAGCTCTAAAAAAAATAACGGTGGGAAGCCATATTGCTGCAAAATGTAAATGATCTTACAAAATTTAAATTTCTAAGATTCAAAAGAAAAACAATTGATAAATCATCTAACTAAGATAGTTATTTATGTTTAATTAGACATTAAGTTTCTTGGCTCTTCTTCCATACACAGAGATATAAAATGGCTATTTAAAACTAATACTTTAACAACAATAATAATAATTTCACAGAATAATATTAATTTTATGAGATAAATATTAAAATATAATTATTAAATCATTTTTCTGTTGTACGGATTCATCTTTTATAGTAAGAATTACTGTTTGGTGTTACTTTTTGGATAAAAAAGTGTTTTTAAATAATAAACTGCATTATGAGTGTTACCTCTTATTCAGTGTAAGCGGATACTTCATCTTGTAGTCTATAGAGATATAAATGTATCAAGCTTGTGTTTTAGATTCTAAAAGTTTTATTAATCAAAATAAAAATTTTAAAACTTAAATATATAATTAGAAAAATTTATTCACTGCATGTTACATACTGAACAAATTTTAGACAGAAGGTGAAACAAGTTGCAAAGAACCTTGGGGGCATACTGATGAGAACAGTGCTAAATCAGTTTTACTTTGATTTCCTTCTGTAAAAATCATGATAAATGGCTTTTATAAACTTGAATTTTTCATATTAATTTATTTTCAATTTGTATTGTTATTCCAAAGTTATGTTTTACAATGTTGAAAATATACTGTTATTACCAGAAATAATATAAAAAGAACTGGATGCTTCTGTAGAACCATAGAACTTATAAATAGTCTATTTTAGCAGCTATTTTTCATGTTTTCAGACAAGTATTTAATTCAATTTTGTATGAAAATTGTCCCAGCATTTTCTTTCATGTGCTTTCAACCTTCATTGGTTATTTTTAAGGAGTCAAACTGGGATGTTATCATTTTTAAATTCAGAGAAACTTTGCTGTATTTTTTTCGTTCTTATATCTACATTTAAATATATTTTTGATAGAACTTTTGTTGATATATAAAAATGTATTAAACAAGATTTCAATGTGGAATTTGTTCAACTAAATAGAAATTCTCAAAACAATTACCTCTATAAGAATTCATTCACCAAGATACAAGATGATTATGATGCACATACATGTTTTATATTGTTGATTGTTTATTTCTCTTAAACTTTTCTGTATTCTTTCTACATGGTTTATAATAACACCAGCATCAGGATTCATGAAATTGTATCTGATTTATTGTCAAATGATTGTATCCTCATCTTCCTTTGAGAACTCTAACCCCAAATTCAAGTCAAGAAAATAGTATTTTTTAGATGTAAATTATCTTTTATATAAAGCTTTGAAAAGTGTATAAAAATGGTTAATACCAAAATCAGAGAACTTTTTCTGTGGAATTACCAAGAACTGATAGCATACTAAAAATAACATTTGAATGTATGTAAGTTTTATATTTCATTAAAAAATGTTAATCTCACATTTTATTCATTTTAATTCTACATTTTAAAATTAACTTTTCTTTTGTATAGATAGACAATGAATTAATATATTTCTTTCACTTATGGTTGAACTTATTCTTTATAATGATAACATATTACATTGGGCAACAGATTTTGTTGCTAGAGTAAAATCTTTAAAAATATATTGATTCCAAATCTATGCTCAGAATCATTTTAGAACATCAGGATTTTGTACAATATACTGCATATGCCACTGGTAGATACATAAAAGGTCTTCATTCTCCCTTATATCAAATTTGGTCTCATGAAGAACTTCATGAAAACAATGCCATATGATAGTGTAAATTCTAATACTTAAACGTGATACACAACTGACAGAAGGCATACTGTCTATCAATATAAGATAAGTCATTGACATATTGGAAATTATTCACACATTTGAACCTCTTCTTGGCATTCATGGTGTTTTTAACAGAATGTTTTAGTTGACTCATTCTTCACCCCAAAAGTGGAGGTAGTTCGTTCTTGTACAAGAAAAACCAAAAGATGTTCACTTGTTCAAAGAACTTCTGATATGTTAATCCTATTTACCAACCCCTCCGCTTGGGCAGGATATGACACAAGGTCAATTTTTAAGTGGAGTTTAACAGGTTTGAATTCAGAGTTTTCCTTCTCGTAGACTAGTTGCCTCACCAAAGTTGAAGAACCTAGTTTGTCCTACTATTTACCCATAGCTGGAGGGAGAATAATTGGATTCATACCTTTCTCATGGGTATTAGTGCTATGTGAAATGCAATCAGTCTTGTCCGGGATTGGAACTCTTGTTGCCGTGTCCATTTCCTACAACGGTAACCATTACACTACGGGCACCTCTAATACGTTAATGACTGTTCTCAAATTTATGTAAAATGGTCATTTTATTTTTCAAGATCAGAGTGAACCTAGAAGTGATGGCAATGAAGAGTTACTCCACACTCTCTAGAACTCCAGAACTGAAGTCTCACCATCAGAACACACAATTATGACAAGATATATTTAAAATGCTAGTACTATCCATTGCATTCTTATTAGTCATTTTATACTAGAAATTATTTTAATAATTGAACCTCACTTTGACATTCTTCTTGGTGTTAGCACAATATTTTGGTTAATCTATTCTTAACATAGGTTTTTACCCCTAACAAAAGGGTAAAAATCTAAGAAAAGAATCTCTCTCTTCAACAAGAGAATAACAATAGCACTGAAAAATTTGGTAAAAAATGTATCAAACCCAAATCCATAATCAAAACTGCAGGTAAGTTAAGTTTCAGGTTTGTACCATCCATAATATTTCATAGATGTGCTATGTCTTAGGTGATAGAGGGATTTCCAACACTCACTATCTTTAGCAAAGAAAACCCTAGTGTTGAAATCTGACTTTAGCACAAGGTAGACAAACTGATGTTTACTGTCTCGTTCAGTTTCTTCACACCTCTGTAATCCTTCTCTTCTATTACTTGGACAATACCCCAAACAGGTTAATGCATAACTTTCTTCCTCTATATGCAGCCTGGTAAACAAAATTATAATCTTGTGTTTGTTACATTCCATATAAGTGTATTAAATTAACTTGTTTATATTAGTGACTAATCATTTTTACATTACTTATCAATTGTGTCTATCAGCATGTCATATATCTTGGCTTACATAGCTATTGCTTTCTGGGGATATCTTATTTACATATTCCATTTTAAAACTCAACAACTGTATTTTTGTTATTCACTTCCAATCTGGTCTAGTGATTATTTTATAGCTTTTATAAATGAATTGTTTAGTTAAAGCTATTTTCCATCCTGAAACTGGTAATAATCTTGACCTTTTAGATCATAGCATGGGTCTATGAAGAGGGATTATCAGTTGATAAGATTTTTTTGCTGTATATTTAGAAAAATTTAATTTTTTTAGTAAGTATTATTCATTTTAAAAAGCCTCTTGAAATTTGATCCTTTTTAGATAAACACAACTTTGGTACAAGGTCATATTCACTGAGCGCTGAGTTACACTACCCCTTGATGCTTGTATATGAAAAGAATAACTGAAGAATGAAAAAAATATAAGTACCTATTAATATACAAATAGAACTGGAAAGTTGGTTATGTCATGATAAAGTTACCAGCTCTGACCTGATCACTAAAACTTAGCAACATCACAATTTGATTTGGCACTTATATCTGTAACATTAAGTACTATATAAGCTGTGGCTTTAATGATCTACTCAAGGGCAAATAATTTAAATATTCCCATTTTTAAAAAAGCTGAGTAAATAGGATTGATGTGCATTTGCTCTCTATAATCATAAATACATTTTTTTCTTATTTAAATTTGTGTACGCATCTCTTAAGTTTACTCAATAGTCATACTATGCTCCAGCCTCTTAAGTGCTTTCTTTTTACATATAAATTATTTCATGGGTCTATGTTATGTAAACTATGGCCTTTAGCTCACTGTTTGGCAATGAGATATAATTTTGTGCTGTGAAAATGTATTCACAAAACCTGCATAAAAGATATGACACCTACTGTAAAGTAAAGTTGGCAACCTTAGTCAAGAGTGACACAAAGGCTCCATTTTCTATAGCTACAGCACAAGTGTAGGGGAGGGCACTACTCCTTTCCCTGGATTGCTCCACTTACCCTTGATCCCCACCTTATAATGCTGAGTGTTAAGCAATGTGGCATCAAGTATCAATTTTTGAGTCTGGTATGACTCGACCTGGGATTGAACCCTGATCTCCTGAACCATTGGCGAATACTACTCATTAGGCCAATGGCCTACTGTAGTAGATCATATTAGTGTTAGCCAGATGTTTTGATGGTTTACAATGTAATAAGCCTTAATATTTATGATTAACCTGACAACATTAATCAAATAATTTTGAAGAAGAAATAAAAAGAGCTCAGCATACTTGATATAACTATATTTAACACTGATATAACAAACAGGAAGAGGTATAGGAAAGTTAAAGAAGATTTGTATACTGGTGCTATTTTTATTTCCCCCCCCCCACACACACACACATACCATAGCATTAGTTTACAGGTGTGGAGATCGTGCTCAAACAGTAGAGGATAAATGTAAGTTCAGGAGCTCAGGGCTCAAAGGTACCTATGTATGCATTTTGGATTTTTATTCTTCAGTAGTTAAAAAAAATGAACTAATTTGATTCACTTTTCAACTTTATGTGAATGGAAATTTTCTTTTTGCATTAACTTTACATATAAAAATGAGGAAATGTGTCTGTTTGTTTCATGTATGTCCTAGCAGAAAACTTTGCTAAGAAACATTTCTATTGATAATTTACTAAATAAAAAATGTAATGAAAATATTTTGTAATTTACATTATTTTTATAAGCTTGCAACAAGAGACCCATGGTTGTTGTATATTTGTTCCATTGTGAGAAAGTTGCATTTTTTTGTTCAAACATTAGGTTGTCACCATCTGTAAGGAGTTTCATTATCCTAAATTCTAGGAATTAGGATTCCTAATACATTTAAAAACAAAACAATATGAATGAAAAGAATAAAGGAAATATAATAAGAAGCAATTTATGTGTGAACATTGTCTCTTTAAAACAATAATTTAGTGTTTAAAAACAAAGAAAACAAAAAGGTCAGATATTGATCTGTTTGTTTGATGATAAAAATGTATCTATAGTTTACATCACTGTGACCACTCAACTTTTTTTATTTGATTTTTTTTGTTCTACAGTTGGATTGATTGGACTCCAAAACGGAAAAAAAACTGTGGATTGTGATTGGCTCTTTAATCAACTTAATTATCAAATAATCTGCTATCAACTGCATCCATGCATATCATCATTGAATATTTATTTGTCATTGACTTTCTTTGTTGATTTGTTTATTTGATTATTGAATATTTATTTGTAATTGACTTTGTGATTTTAGGTGTAGTTCCCAAAAGCTAAACTGTATAAATACTTTTTCTTTATATATATATATATGTAGGTTTTACAAACAAAATGCACCCACATTTTTTTTTGCATCCCAGAAAAGAAAAATTTGGAAATTATTGTCTGAGGTAATCTTTTTTTCTAAATTCAGAATATTCATATTTTTTTAAATTTTAATTTTTAGTTACTTAAAACGTTATTTAAATTTTCTTAAAGCTTGTATTTATGTTATCAAATGAGTCATTTTACCTATTAGAAATATTTCAGGAATATCATAAATATTATCTTTTCAATTAGGATATTTTATCAATGTACAATTTAATAAAGTAAAATCAATGTATTTCCTTATTTCATTTTTTTTTTTTTGTATGGTCAAGGGAGGTAATTAAGTCAGAGCTTCAGATTGCCGCTTGTTACCTTAGTGATTGTCAATTTTAAAAATGGCTGAAAACAAACCTCACAACAGTGACTCAAGAAAACTTCCACCGATATCTCCTCGTTCTCTGCCGTCTCCATCAAAACCAAAGAAAAAGAAAAAAGCTGTAAATAAGTCAAATGGGGAACTTAACGGCACTTTTTCGAAGTCTCCTGATTCTGATTTGAGTCCAGACCTAGATAAACTTCCATCTGAAGAAGAAATTTTAGAAATTAAAAGAAGTAATCGAGTTCTTCCACCCATTCAATCTTCTTTTTCATCCCCAGAAAATGGAACGAAATCCGAAAAACGGAAAAAAAAGAAAAAAGTATTAATTATAACTTTTTAATATTTTTCGAAGTGTTTTAAAGTTCAATCGGCAAGATACGATTTTAATTTTTTTTTTAGTATTATTTCAATTAAAAATTTTTCGAAGTTATGTTATTTGTATGTCAAAGAAAATGAGTTAGGTTTTAAAGAAAAACAACACAAAACAATTTAGGTATAAACAGATTTTAATTTGTTTATCTTTACTCACTTCTTACGAAAAAAGAATGTTTTAACATCTAAAAAAATTTGATTCATTATTTTTTTTATGACGTTATGATGCGAAAATAAAATGACATAGTCGGTTTTAAAATGGAACAATATTTTACAACTTAAAGTAAAAGTAAGGGAGACTCCTTAGAGTGCATAAGTTTACGAAAAAATGTTAATGCGAAAGTCGGAATGAAATCAATGAATAAAATAAATCTTTTGTGTGAAATGAAATAGCTGAGGTGTTTAACTCTAGCAAAATTTTTAAAATTCCGTTTAATGAAGCCCAAGGTGGAAATTATATTCAAAGCATATTGTTGCTGTGTGTATATATATATATATATATATATATATATATATATATATATATATATATATATATATATATATATAAACAATTATTTAGTGATTTGTAAGAAGTTATTGTGCCCAATACATGCAAGAAAACTGTAGATATAACTTTTGATACTTCTATGTAGTGGTATGACTGGAATGTGATGCTTTTGAAAATATATTACTCCACATTTCTGCCTAATATTTTAGGCTTTAACTGTAATAACTTAAATTTTTTTGTCAAATAAACTTTCTTGATTTTTTTAAAGTTAAAAATCATTTCATTATTGTCTTGATTTAGAGTGAAGAAACTTCAGTTCTTCAGAGTGAAGAAACACCAACAGAGAATGGACTTGATGAACCACAGACAGATGGAAGTCCAAAAAAGAAGAAGAAAAAGAAAAAAAAGAATGTAACTGATGAAGAACAAGTACATGAAGAATATATCAATACACTTCTTTATGACTTAGGTAGCATTGAGGAAGATATTGTTACAAGTCCAGAGCCTCCTGCTGATATTCCAAGTTCTTTAGGGGCTCATGTCATACACAGTCAACCTGCTGATATGCTTTACATTGAAACTAATGGTGAGTTTTCATATTTTCATGGTTGTATATTGTATAAATTTGATAACTATTTATATACCTGTTTTTCATTGTAAAACATAATGAAGACTGAAAAAAAACATAAAAAGAATTTTTTTCCTTATGATAGTATTATTACTCATAAAAGTATGAGTTAATAGGAAAAGTAAATAAAAAAAATCCAACAAACTTGACTTATGTTCAAGTCACATTGAAAGCACAAGTTCTCATCAGATCACCAAAGTTAAGCAAAAATGAGCTTATTCAGTATCCACATGAATGACCACTTAGTAAAAGCATGTACAGTATTCAACCTGTGTGCCACATTAAGTAAAACTTAGTAATTGATAACAGCACAACAACCTTCTTAAACATCAGGACCTTTTTTTTATTATTTACTCAGAAGTCGTTGGAGATTGGACAACAAAATTTTGAAGTCAATATAGGATGAACTTTAACTATTTTCTGTTTGAGCAATATAGTTTGACTGTAATGGGGTGATAGCAGCAAACATCTATCCTGTATCTTTCATGTTCATTTCTTTTCAGATCCTCACACCTTGTGCATCCACCTTTCTTTCTTACTTTGACTCCCAACTGACTGACATTTGTAAGATTCTATTATTTGTATCCAATGCCATGTTTACATGTTTTAAACATCTTCTGAAAATAATATTTATATTTAAAACTTCTTTTCAAAATATAAAACATCCCTGTTTACAGTTTCAACTGTCAAAAGACATTAGCACACTTTCCTGTCACATTTACAAAATCAACTGATGGCCTCATTACATCATAACATACTTTTACTGGAGCTAAGGGAGATATTTTGTCAAGTTCTCACTCACCAAAGACCAATATAAGCATTAGTTTTTCTGTGATATATTAACATAGAATTAAGAAAAGGAAAGACTAGATAAGCTCATTTACACATACAGACACATTTGATATATATACACAAGTCATCATCTTGTCGTGCCACTAGCACGGATATCCCTGACCCTCTCTCGCCATTTTTCCCTATCGTTCATCGCCTCTGGCCGGTCTTCAAGGCTACATCCTGTATCCTCACATAGCTGCTGAATGTATGTTCGTGCTGGTCATCCTGCTTTTGCTCGGCCATATGTGAAGGTCCTTAGGAGCACATCACTTATGAGCTCGTCCCTGCTTCTCCAGCAGTGTCCTGCATGTCTGGTTCGTCTAACTTGGATAGTTTTTGTGATGGGAGGCAGGTGGCCGTATAGTTGGTGTCTTGTGGGGTGTTGCCACTAGGACTTGTTCAACTGAAAAAATACACAAACAATTTATCCAGCCATAATTCTCATCTCTTCTTGCGCACTGAGCAAAACATACATCACAGGGTCCCCTTGAAGACTTGCTGATTGATCATCTGGCAACATCAGAGACTTCCACTGACTGCTCTGGCACTTGGTTTCTGGGTTCTACTCAAAAATCCAGGTTTCATCACCTGTGATGACTCTATGAAGAAAGTCTGGTTCAGTTTGAAGACACTTGAGACACATCTATATGTGTTGTATATCAAGGTGTTATATAGTCATCCACAGCGACACAACGATAAAGACGCAGGAAGGAAAATGCATGATAAAGACGCAGGAAGGACTTCTTTAGAAAAATATTCACCTCTCACTTTATTGCAAGGGTTCGAAAGGGTTGTTCAAGGTTTGCATGTGAGAGGGTGCTGGAGACCGAACATAAACTTCATATTTTGACCCCACTGTTATGACCGTCACGTTGTGTCTTTCTTGTTCTCCTGTTGTTCAACCAGAGGCCTAGGGCTCACTCTATCGGGGGTTTCCGAGAGCCCCCTCGGTCGGGTGTGGCCTTCCCTACAACATCTGGTCTCTACTGTCTGGAATTCTACTGGCAACTGCTCTGGGACCCAAACTCAACTGAGTTAAATAATAACTCAACGCCCACACGATCGCCTACTGGATCTTTGAAATCGAATGTTTAATCGTCATCAAGCGGAAATAACTGTCATGCAGTTCAGAGGTTACTCTCTTCCGGTGCATGACTGTAATGGCACCATGGGACCTTCACCTTGTCCCATATCATAAGCCTTAATCCGCCCACGCGATCTCTTTCGATTACTGGCCGTTGGAATGTGTCACTTCCTTCCGGTGTATTACCTTGGAATAGTATTTTTGGGCCGGGTCGAAGGTCAAAATATAACAAAGGGAGCAAGTGACAATGACATTTATTTATAAAAATATAAACTCTCTTTTTATTTATGAAAGTTGGCAAAATTGGTTGTGAGAGTGAGAGAGTCGGTCAGAAACTGCTAGGGAAATGCTAGATTGCGATATCATCTTCAGATTTACACCACATTGAGATATATTCAGAGCCTTGCTTCTTCATGCTTCTTTCACTGGAGCCTGATACAGAGCAGCCTAGTACCAAAAATGGCATGACTTTGCTGACTGCTGACTGACTGCTCTCTCTGCTGACTGAACACTGAGTCCTTAGGATTGAAACTTCTGTTATATATTTTCTGGACGCCCACACATTTTCCTATCAGCACCCCCACCTACGCAATTCTCCTGGTATTTCTGCTGTCCCTTGTTTACTTTAAGACACAGCTGCATATCCTGTTTTGAGATCCACACTAACTGGCCTGTCAAAGGTCAATATGTAACATAGGTGGCACTTCTTCTGATCATCATTCAGTTTCAGTACCATTTTTGCCCACAAATCTTCAATAATAATCTTCCAAACAGTCCTTTTTCATATTCAGCTGACATGCAATCATTTGAATAGTCAACCGACAATTGCTACACACCACCTGCCTTACTCACTTTATGTAAACCTCAGTCCTGCTTGTTGAAAGCCTCTTGCTTCTGGAGTCATTTTCATCGACTTGTGCCTCTCAAAAATATGTGCACAATGTGTGTTATCCCTATACACTTGCTGAAGTATTTCATATGCTGTGATGGAGTTTTCCCAAACTGGACTAAAAATTTCAGATTTATTAATTGCTCATACCCGAACAACCTGAAAAAGAGGAGGTATGAACAAAAACGTGAAAAAAATGCAGTGGTTGCAGAAAGCTAAGATTACAGTTATATACTCCCAAGACTTCCTATTAAATAAGACAATCTATTTATCCCTTTTCACCCATAGCTCACACAGCACATTCAGTCCCATTACTTTTCAGACAGACCACCCAATTATTTTTACCATCATAAACAGTTCTGGCTTTTAATTGTTAACTTTAATGACATCCATATCAGAAAACTAAACTAGCTATCCACTTTATATTATTTTGTAACCACTTGATTTTTCATCTTATTAACAACATAACTGAAAACACATGTCTCTCTTAGTTATCAATAAATTTAATAAAATACTGATCACAATTCAAAATAAACTTCAGAAATTGAATGATTTATTGATAATATGACTACACTTGTGAGTCATTCAGAAAAGAAGAAAATCAACTCTGTAAAAAAAAAGTACTAGGATTTTATAAATCTCTTTATATTGTCAAATCCCTTTGAAAAAATTAGTTTAACCTTTTGAACTCTGAATTCATTGACTTTCAGATTTTTTTGTCTGAATTTTTAAAAAATTACTGTAATTGAATTGAGCACAAAACATGTTCAAACTTTGTTCTAGGCTACAGACATTCCATTACTCTATTACAAAAAGACTATATGATCATTATATTAAGCTTTTTATTAATAGTATCTTATGTGATCTGCTTGAACTTGAAGTAAAAGTGGGTCATCCATTTTAGCTAGTGTATAGTTTTCAACATACAGTGTTTAGTAAAACACTCAGCCTGAATTATCAGTTCAAAAAGTTACATATTCAAATAATATGCTTATTAGGAATCTATGGAGACCGTGTGCATTTTTTTTTCAAAGCATAAAAAATAGTTATTTACTAGGCTTAGTTTAATTGTCATACAAGGCCAGAAGAATAGAACACCTCAATGAGAATCAACATCACTAGTAAAGGTCAGTTAGCCTAACTCACTAAACCATTACACCAAAAAAATTAAGCATAGCTTAGATTTGCGACAAGGCCATAATTATGAGGCACCCAGTGTAAGTCAAATTCACTACTCAGTAATAATTGATCTGTAAGATTTACTAGGTAACCATGACACTAAAATATGTTGCCCATAAAGAAATAATAATGAAAGAATTATAACAGTTTCTCAGACTGATATTTTTGCAATTTACATAAAAGATTTGTTGCGGGATTGATGAATGTGTTGATCCTACAAACATTTGAAATAAATGACAGCTAATGCAATCATAACAAAAAGCAAGAAGGTATGTTAAAAGTAACAATTTTTATTTAGCAAGAAATAGCAAGAAAAGTGCTTGAGGGAAATTTCTGTTTATGTCAAATGTATAAACTTGACTGCTTTAAAGTTCTTGATGACAGTGAGTCTGGATGATACTTGAACAGGTTGCTGGTGCAGCTATGTGTCCAAGTAGTCTGCAGACAGCCAGAGGGTTAGATGTGTCAAGTTGCTAAGGCAAGCTAGTTGATGTCCCAATGGTTGAATCTGCTGTTACCTGGAGTTTGGGTGGCATTATCTACAAGTGAACTGATGAAGTTGTTGATCTGAGCAGTGCTTACTACCTAGTTGACTGGTGCTTTTAGAACATAAGGTTTGCAGTTTTTAGGTCAGGAAATACAGCCTGAGTTGTTAGGCATTGCCATACTGGGCTGACTGATCTGTTACTCCAGGAATCACTGCATTGGGCCGACTAATGTCCTCTAAGACAGATTGGCAAGAAAGACTTTCTTACCTCGAAAACAGCAGTTTTAAATAGCTGGACTGCTTGTTTCACTGTATTGGTTAGTCTACTAAAGCAGGTGTTGCTGCATCAGGCTGGCTGGTCTAGAATTGGCTGGCCTTTTAAGCCAGATTCATGAGAAAAACTTTCTTGTCCTAAAAAGAGTGATTAAAAATAGATGGACTGCTGAATTCACAAGCTATCACTGGGAAACTAAACTGTAGGCATCTAGTTTGGAACTCGGGAGGTCATATCAATGAAAGGAATTAAAAGTGGACTACCCACTTTAATCCTTTCGCCTTATGCCAGGGCCACATTTTTTCTGGTCACTGTTGTCTTTGACTGCTGATTTTATAGAAAACTAATCACTTCTCCACTGAATTTGAATACTTCAGATTTTGGCAGGAATCCTTCTTTTTAATTTCTGTTGTATAATGAAACTGGTAATTTTATGACCAAGAGAAGGTAGTAAATATTATTTGCTATGTGTAGCAGTCGGAAAACATTTCCAAAATAACTCACAGAATCAATGGTTTTGGAAATAGTTTTCAGTTTGTGATTGAAAATTCTGTTCACTGATGACATTGGTGACTATGATGCACTTATACTGAAGAATTCCAACATGAGTAGCTAGTGGCTATGATAGATTATAAAAAAGAGTTTTATGATTCAGACTGTGGATTGCTTACTTCCTTTAACAAATGCTTTGACCATTTGAACTGGTAAAATTTTATATTGTAGTCCAATAACCTGTTTGGTTATTTGAATTCCATGTTATGTAATTTTCCATGAAATGAGAGTTACTTGGTAGTTCCTATTTCTTTAAGTAATATATAACAGTGTAATATCATGGGTAACCACAGCAAGGAACAATCTCTGACCTGACTTGTTATTGAATGGCCAAAATAAATTGTCTTTACAAGGAAGGAAGGGAGAGAAGGAAATTCATGTCTTTTCCCAAGAGCATTAGGATGAACTAATTCTATTCTTTGTGTCATTAGGTCACCTGTACCTACTGACAATTTTATGTACCAAGCTGAATAAAGATTTTTTTGTTTTGTTTTTTTAGCTCAAGATTTGTCAATCATTATTAACCAGGCTTATCCAAGAGCTTATCCTTTGCTATTTTTTCTAATATCTGCTGGGGGGTTTTTGTGCTGTTGTAGAAATAATTACCCAAGTGAGTTGCAATGAAAAACAACTACAATTAAAAAGATAAATAAAATACAAGTTAAAATTAGTAAATGAAAAATAAAGTTTGTTCTTTGTTAAATTTTGTTTTTTGATTTCTCATCATTTCTTCTAAACTTGTTTCTTTGTGTCCCTAAAATCTAGGCTGTTGCAAATTCCTCACCAGTTTCACTTTAAACTCTTATTGCATACTGAAATAACAGCAGATATAAGAGTAGTGGTGATAACAGTGGTAGTGGTGGTATATTGTTATTCCTTTTTGTTTATTATTTACTAAATTCAGAAACAGTTTTCAATCCATATTCATAAAGCTACATATGGATAAATATAAATATTTTATGAATCGCTAAGAAAACCTGGCCTTTTTATATCAAAATTATGTTTTAAATACTTTCTTATGAAAGTGTAAAACAACATAATGATCATATTATGAGAGATCATCTGACAAATGTGTTAAACTAGTGCTTCCCAAACTGTGCTGCTGCAAAAAAGCATGACAAAAATTACTTTTATTTCAATAGAGCATTTTTGAAGGTGCCCGTGGTGTAATGGTTATCGTTTTAGGAAATGGACACGGCGACATGAACTCAAATCCTTGACGAGACTGATTGCATTTCACATAGCACTAATACCCTCGGGAAAGGTATGAATCCAATTATTCTCCCTCCAACTATGGGTAAATAGTAGGGCAGACTAGGTTCTTCAGCCTTGGTGAGGCGACTAGTCTAGGAGAAGGAAAACTCTGAATTCAAACCTGTTAAACTTCGCTTAAAATTGACCTTGTGTCATATCCTGCCCGAGCGGAGGGCAAAAACATGGAGGTGTCCATGGTGTAATGGTTATCATCGTAGGAAATGGACACGGCGACACGAGTTTAAATCCTGGCCAAGACTGATTGCATTTCACATAGCTCTAATACCCATGGGAAAGGTATGAATCCAATCATTCTCCCTCCAGCTATGGGTAAATAGTAGGGCAGACTAGGTTCTTCAGCCTTGGTGAGGCAACTAGTCTTGGAGAAGGAAAACTCTGGATTCAAACCTGTTAAACTTCGCTTAAAAATTGATCTTGTGTCATATCCTGCCCGACGGGTGGGGAGTAAATATAAATAGAGCATTTGACAATTTTGGAATAGAAATTAAACTTTTATTTTCTATGATTAAACATAGAAAGTTATGAATTGGCTTTAAATTTTTTCATAAAAATTTCATCTGATATTCATTTGAAATTAGGTGAAGAAGAGTCTCTACTCTGTGATATTGGACTTAAAAATAAAACACTGAGTTGCCTATTGGTACATTCTAGATTTCTTTTCAGAGAAAAGTCCTTCTGTAGCTAAAAAAGCTTTAACTATTTTGATTCAGTCTTCTACTTCATATCTATTTATGTGAATTGAGGTTTTCTTCTCATTAACATTAAATGCTAAAAAGGAGAAAGACTTCAGTGCCCATATTTCTGATTTATAAATTTTCCAAATAAAAAAGTAATTACTAATAATGTTCAGCTGTTTAAAATACAGGGCATCTTAAAATAGATGCAACCCATTAATATGATAATGATTTATTACCGAGACAAGCGCAATGGCAGTCATTTGGAATATGTCCTGTAAAAATGCATCCTTTTAGCTAGAGACATCAAATCAATGTTTTTTTTTAATCGTTATATCAGCTTCCAGGACAGGAATCTTTTTCGAGTTTCTTGTCTCAGTAATAAATCATTATCATATTAATGGGTTGCATCTATTTTGGGACAGTTTTGAATGATTTTGTCTCCAAATAAGTTGTGACACAAAATATTTTTCCTCTCTTGTCTAAAGCATTGTGATTAAGCATTAATAGTTGTTATATTATATTTTCAAATCTGAAACAAAAAGAACACATTATTATTAGTAGAGTTATTAGCAGTTACATGGGTTCCATGTATATTGAGACAACCTGTAGGTAAAATGTATAAATACTTTTTTAAATGAATTTATGAATATTCCTACAATCATCATCATCATCATCATCATGTCATGCCGCTAGCACAGATATCCCTGACCCTCTCTCACCACTTTTCCCTATCGTTCATTGTCTCAGACAGGTCTTCAGGGCTACATCCCGTATCCTCACATTGCTGCTGTATGTATGTTCTAACTGGTCGTCCTGCTTTTGCTCGGCCATATGTGGGGGTCCATAGGAGTACATCACTTATGAGCTTGTCTCTGCTCCTCCAGCAGTGTCCTGCATGCCTGGTTCGTCTAACTTGGATAGTTTTCGTGATGGGAGGCAGGTGGCCGTATAGTTGGTGTCTTGTGGGGTGTTGCTGCCAGGATTTATTCAATATTGCTCTCAACATTCTTGTGTAATTTCCGTCTAGCTTCTTCTCCAGCCGTTTTGTTAGCGTCCAAGTGGTGCATCCATACAGCACATATCGACACAACTGCTGCCTGGAAGAAACTGTGTTTCATTTTATCGGTCAGGTCTGATTTCAATATGATCGATAGCTTATCGATAGCTGTCCATGTCTTTGTTAGCCGTGTGTCAATGTCTTTTTCAGTTGATGGGACACTGCTTCCTAAGTAGGGGAATTTGTCTACCAGTTTCAGAGAGGTTCCCTCTAGTGTGCCAAAATATTTTTATTGCTTCTAAAATGGGCCCTGAGCAAGAAAAGTTTGGAAAATATTAGGTTAAACAAGTTAAATATTTGATTGCTTTGAAATCATCCAAGCTAGTGGTTTGAGCAATTGGGGGGGGGGAGAAAAAATAAAGGCATGAGCTAAAATTCTCAGTCTTCAGTGACTTTATCTTATAAGTATTCTTTGAAAAGACATTGAAAGAGTAAAGGTTATGTAACTGTAAGAGGATAGTAAATTTTCTTTAGTATGTATCCATTTTTTTAGCTTTTGTTTCCCTCCATTCATCTATAGTTACTTAACTGACAACATTTTTGTTTATTCTTCAATTTATACAGGAAAATTCAAAGCCACTCCAAAATCAAAAGCAACCATCAAATCTATGGAACCTATTCCAATAAAAGAAGACCAGTTCCATCCAATTGGAAGTATTCATCAGCAGACAACATTAGAATTTGCAATCAGCACCCACCAAATTTGGAAAAGTTTGTGCCTATTTATCCATGGCCTTACTGCTGGTATTGGTTTGTGGCATATTGTCATGGTAACTATACTGAACCAAAAGGGATACCAGGAGTTTTTAGAAATCTATGGTTGGCTGGCCCTACCCATGCAGAGTATCTTTTATACTTTGCTTGTTATTTGTGTTGTATCTGTTTGTGACAGGTAAAATCATTTTGTCATTTGACTTTTTATCATTTTTATTCTGCATTATATGTCTTTCACTCCAATATCAAAGATCCCAAATATTTATCCACCCTGTCTGTGATGCTTACAATACATCAACTGCACCTCATGCAGAAGGTTAAGACCCAATCCCAAAAGGTTGTCTTGGGTAGGACACTAAACTGCATCTAATGGTGAAGCTCCTGTTTTGAAGCTTTGAGGAGTTGAGTACCACTTTGTTCCCATTACTCCCAGGTCTATTCTGACTCTTTGGTTGTACCTATTAGGATCCCATCAATGTGTCAAATAGATCTATTTGAAAATTATTAGTATTACATTAGAATACTTGAAACTATATAACTGTGCAAACAATTGATTATTACAGACAAATAAAGAAATGTGATTTTAAAAAATAATTATCATGGAATGTTGAAAATATAGTTATGATTATGATTAAATATTTACAAAGGAATCAAATTTCAGCATTAAATAACCTATAAGTGGTTGATATGCCATTAAATAAACCAAACTAAATATTAATAGAACTATAAAGATCCAGTTTTGTATGTTACCATTAGAGCAAAATTTATGTTGCCACAATAGAGAAGAATAATCAAGAATAAATCAATTTCCAATCTAATTTGTAAATACTAATATTGGGTCTGCATTCATGTTCACCTAAATTATAATTTCACAAGGGAGATAACTCAAATGCTAATCATATAGTACTTTCCTTTATTTGATTATTTGCTATTAATAATAACATAAATTCTATAAATAAGATGTAATTCAAAATTGAGCTTTCAATGATGTCAAAATCAGCCTTTAAGTGAGTATTACAAAATATTTCATAATGTGATTGATGTGTTGCTTTTTGACTGTTGTGAAAATTTCAATTAAAATCATTGTTCATTATTAGATACTACTCAGAAGCTTGTATATTATTATATGCTCATTCAAAAATTATGCAGTAAACCTGTATCAACATCCTCACTGCATTAAAAATATACACATTCTTATAAGTCATGCATTTTAAAAGTATATAGATTACAGAATATTTTATAAAAATAATCATTTGTTTAGAACCGGATTAATGAAATATTACATTTGTTTTAGTTTTGCAGAAAAAAATTATGTACATTTTCAGATAAAATTTGTTTATGTTAAAAATGTTCAGTATCTCTTGAAATAAGTGGCACTATAACTTTGATAATATTTTAGATTTAAATACCCAATTACAACCTACTCTAATTAATCTTGCAAGCCATTGCTAGTGAGTCCAATGCCTATAAGGTTTTTTACTATTGTAAATCTATAGCAGATGAGGTTGAAACCCTTATTTGGCCTTATACTGTAGTTAACAGTGCATTTGTGTTGTAAATATTTCTATAGCAAATTCTTTGCATTAAATTTAGAATTTCAATCCTTGATATACATAATGTCAAAGATTTTAAATAATTAGATTTATTGAAGTCATATTATGGATGACCCTAACCAAAAATTGTTTAAATCTATTACAGGAACCTAAACAGATACTTTTTGTTTTTATTTTGTAAAGGTATGACATAAGCAATATAACACACAGTTTCCTTTTGCGTTCACTAACCCTGCAGACTGGGGCTGTCTCTGTCATCATCTATTTTGTGTGTCTGATTCTCAGTGTTAGTGTGGCCAATATTGATGATAAAATGTACCTGCACAGCAATAACACTCGAATCTTTAATACCTCTCAGGTAAGCCATGTAAAAACACTTTATTATTTTACTATACTTGAAATCTTTTGATGTTGATTGACTTGGACTGAGTATTAAATAATTTTATTAGTTATATCAACTGCATATAAGCATTGCAAACATAAGAAATGTAATATAGCCATGTTCATTACCATTGTAAAATATTTTTGGCTGTTATTAGTCAGCTTTATGCATGTTAGTAATAATCATTTTATTAGCTATCAGCTGTACCAATAGAAATTTCATGGAATACATGCATAATAATTGCACAAACTTTAACAATAGATAACATTCTTAGATAAATTATTCATTTCTATTTTAAAATTTGATGAATTAAATACAATACTTGTACCTAAAAAAAATTTAATGAAATTTAACTTTACAATAAAAAATTTGGATGGAAAAACTGAAGATTCAGTTTTGTGAAGTAAGTAGAGCATTTTTGTAGGTAAATCTATATTTTTATTATTTTTGAGAATAATTAAGTTAACTTTTTAGGTAGGTAGTATGAATTGTAATAAGACTAACATTGCCAATCAAGGTTGCTAATAACACTATCAGCCAAGAATAATTATAAAAGCCATTAGCAAAACAGTCACTTATTAAAAAAGGAAAATAGATTGAAAAAAAAATGATAAAACATAGTTATTGATTTTCAATCTTATTTTTTCTAATAATCTGGGTTTTTTTTTTTGGTGTTTTTAATAATTTACCAATAACTAACTTCTTTAGGAAAAAGATTGCTACCTTCATCAAACAGGTTAGAAACTTGTTTGAGGTGGGAAGAAGCTGTTGTTTTGGCAACACAATTTTATGTAAAAACTAGACAAACAGACATTGCATCTTTGTATATGCATTATTTATCTGACTTGAAATGAGAGGAACAAAGTTAGATAAGTATGAGAAGCTCAGGGAAGAAAAAAAAGAGACTATTTTTTTAACAAAAATGTAATTTATTCGCCATAAAAGAATAATAGAATGAATGAGATTGGAAGAGTTCTCAGTTATTTGTTCTTAAGAGTCTCTCCAAAACATGAAATATAGAATATTTCCTGGTCAGAGTGCCTTTTAGAGGCAGAATAGTAAGTATACATGGATATTAAAATTGTTTAAGCTTGTAACTCTTGTATCTGCAAACGAAAGTTTAAAATTTAGTGTGAAACAATTTTTCAATTTAGGTTATCAAAAGTTGTAGATTACTGACTTTGAGAAACTAATGCCCAAAATATTCATGAATAGATGGAAAGCATAAATTCAAGAAATAAGAAAGCTCCAAAAAATCACAGCAGCCTCTATTTGTAAAAATATTATTAATAATTTGTTTTTCACTTGAAATTTCTGTACAAATGTTAGAAAATTTTGGTTTTTAACCAAAATTTATCACATGAATTAAAACAAAAATTAATAATTAAAATTATGTTTAAAAACTATACTGTTAACAGTTAAATATCTTTTATTGTTTTTATTTGATTTTTATTTCAGGAGATGGAGGGAGATTTGGCTCTGTGGAAAATTATCAATATTCTACGAGGTGTTGGTGCTGTTTTTGGTTGGCTTGTGTTGTCTATCACACCTAATACTGATCGATTAACTGAAAGCCTCTCAGAGGTTACAGACAATGTTTTGGGAAATATTGTCAAGCAGGAAGGCAGAGTAACAGTATAAAATGGCTGAACATTAATCGAAAATCAAATATCACCATTGACTTCTTTGCTCACTGAATAACCGGGAAGAGAGCGTAATGGTTAACATGCTGGACTGCAACATCATAGTAAGCAAGTTCAAACTCCAATCAGACTATTACGTTCACTTTTGAACTAATACCCTTGGGAAAAGTATAAACCCTCTTATCCTCTACAGCTATGGGTTAAATAGTACCACTACTATTCTTCTACAAGCATGGCTTTGTCATTAAATAACCCATGAAGGTTGACATGCCATTAAAAAAAGAAACCGATCTGAATAGCATTATTATTTATGAAATAATGTATATTTGATGGATGGATGTTTCAAATGACCTATTACATTATCAGAATGCTATACTAAGTATTTCCCTTCATGGAATCTCTCAGAGTAATGTGAGTTATTTGGTGGTGCCTATCTCCTCTCCATGTAACAAGTTGTATTTATGTATATATAAAAGAAAATGTATGCTTCTCCTTTACAAACCAAAGTTTGCTTTTAATCAAATTGTGTGATATTTTGCTTAAATATTGTTGGTTTTTTTATGGTGGGGTTAATAAAAGAAATTCTGTTAGTTGCTAGATTTAAACTCTAAATCTGTAAATTTAGGTTTATATCTAATTTTAATCTTTCATAGGTTTTTTAATGGAATAATATACAGTTTTGTTTCTCATAAGTTTTAAATTTCAGATCTTGTTAATTACTTGTCTAGATGATATCCTCCCAAATATCATGAAAATACTATATATTTAATAAATATTAACTACTAATGGTGACTAGCTTAAACTGTGGAAATTCCATGGATGTTGATAATTAAGACTATTTATTATTTAATCTGTCTTTTTGGGTCACATGACAGCCTATTTAGCATTGTGAAAAAAATGATGTAGTATGAACATGTGACAAGATTATCTGGCCATGCAAAAACCATACTGTAAGGTATAGAGGAGAACAAAGAAGCTGATAGAAGATGTGGGAAGATAACT
The DNA here is from genome assembly GCA_963585895.1 of Sepioteuthis lessoniana. Taxonomy (NCBI): domain Eukaryota; kingdom Metazoa; phylum Mollusca; class Cephalopoda; order Myopsida; family Loliginidae; genus Sepioteuthis; species Sepioteuthis lessoniana. The sequence goes on from OY757909.1 coordinate 72,583,164, forward strand.
CTGGGAATGGAATAGCTTGTCTTTTGCCAAGTCACAGATGGCATCTCATGACCAAAATTGATGGCAGGAGTTCGTCAGAGTCATCAGTGGTGCCACTACAACCTTCCCACCTGGGATCACAAGACTGATGAGGATGATGATGATGATGATACTTCTGCACTTTTTCTCACCCTTTGTCTGTATCTGCATTTTCTCCCTAATCCCATTCAACCTTCATTGCTCATCTATGTTATTATTTCAATGTTGTACAAATCTGGATTAGTTTCATGTGTGAAAAAAAAAATACACTAATATTTTTTACTGCATCCTCTCTTTAAGTCTAATTTCTATAAAGAATTTTAATGTATAAGAGTTTTTGCACCTTTTCATCACTTTCTGCCTTTCATTCTTACATTCATTGCTTCAGCATTCTTACAGCGAGTTTCTATCTTTATTTCATCTCCATGTCTTTCCCATATTCTTTTACCACTGGGTAAGTCCCTGTGGCGCAGTGGCTAAAGTGTTGAACTGTGACATTGTAGTGAGTGAGTTCAAACTATCATCATCATCATCATGTCGCGCCATTAGCATGGATATTCCTGACCCTTTCTCACCACCCTTCTCTATCATCCATTGCTTCCAGCTGGTCTTCAGGGCTACATCCCATATCGGCACAGAGCTGCTGTATGTAGGTTCTAGCTGATCGTCCTGCCTTTGCTCGTCCATGTGAAGGGGTCTACAGGAGTACATCACTTATGTGATCGTCCCTACTTCTCCAGCAGTGTTCCACATGTCTGGTTCATCTAACTTTGATAGTTTTTGTGATGGATGGTAAGTGGCCATACAGCTGCTGCTTTGTGGAGTGCTGCCTCCAGGACTTGTTCAATATTGTTCACAGCATTCTTGTGTAGTTGTCATCAAGCTTTTTCTCCATATGTTTAGTTAGCGTCCATGTAGTGCACCCATACAGCAGTATGGACACGACCGCTGCTTGAAAGAAATTGTGTTTCATTTTATCGGTCAGGTCTGACTTCCATATGACCGATAGCCTATTGATAACTGTCCATGCCTTTGCTAGTCACTTGTTGAGTTCAAACTATAGTTGCCCTATTATGTTCACTTTCAGATTAATACCCTTAGGAAAGGTATGAATCCCCTTATTCCTGCTAGCTATAGGTTAAATAGTATCACTGCTGTTCTTCTACAAGGATAGCTTTGGCATTAGATAACCCACTAGGGTTAATATGCTTTTTTTTTTTTAAAAAAAAACACAGAAACTAAACCAATCTTTTACTACTTCTTTTTCTATATTATTATGTAGGTTTCTCAGTCAGAAAATTTGATTTCAGTCCAGAAGGGCCAGAAACTAAGCAGATACTACTCTCTGATCCTACATAGAAAAATGTAATGATTATACCTACAAACAAAATAATAATATAGATGATACAAAAATTTCTTTGTCTTTCCTGAATGCCCTGTTGATAGAGGCATAGAATATGCTGACTGTATCCCTTGCAGAAAAGTAAACCCCACCTTGCTTCAAAGGGATGTGTTGGCTAGAGCAATAAACTGCATCCAGTGGTAAAGCTCCAGTTGTGGAGCTCTGAGTAGTGCAGAGTATCTGTTCATTACCATTACTCCCAGGTCCACTCTGTCCTGGAGGAGTAGTACCTACTTGGGTACCATCTATGGATCAAACAAATCTATTTAGTATTGGATGGGAATACTTGAAACCATATAACCATTATTAGTATTAGATTAGAATAATTGAACATTTACAAATGAATCAAATTTTGGCATTGAACAACCCATTGATATTCTGTTAAACAAATAAACAAAACTAAAAATATGAGGATTCACAGTAACAGCTCCTTACAATGTCATCAGCATCTCATTCAAGAGAAAGGTGAATCAAATTGGGAATTCATTCTTTTTTCATTCATCTGAGTGATCACATTGATGCATAAAGTTTTTCAAACTTTTCATTCTTCAGTTTAAAACTATAGGTAACCTGTTTTATGTGGTTAATTTATCTTTAAAAAATGCTGCACTAATTGAAACTGTTGATTAAATCTGTGAAAATAATGTAATCCTGAGCCTTAACTTTTTAAAAAATTAAATGGTTTTATTAGTTAATTTTTAATAGATAAGAGCAGAAAAGGTTTCAGGTTTATTGGAAGGATAAATACTTTGTTTTTTATTTCAAAAATTAAAGTTTTTCTTTCTTTTTTTTTCTTTTTGATTTTAGTTTGTTTTCATGAAAATTTTATTGAAATCCGATAATTTTTTATACAATTTTGTTTGGTGTGGTTCATCTTCCACTAGTGAAAAGTATTTACACACTCTGAAGGTTTGTATTGTAAAAAATGGAATGAATTAGAAAATCACAAACTAAATTATTTTGAATCAGCATTTAATTATTTTGTTCGTCAAATTTTGGTGTATGCTATTTAATTTTTTGGATTAAAAGAAATGGTTAGCATGCTAATCAAAAACATTGTAATTTGACCTACATTTATCAGGTTTTCTATTTATATCAGTTCTATCATTCTGATAAAAATGCTGACTTTTTGGACAGCATTTCAAACAAGTACAATCCTTTCTTTGTTATGTCAGAAGTAATTGTTGCTTGTCTTTAGAAAGAGTAGATATTTGGCACTGGTCAGAGACCAGCTCAAAGAAATTGTCTTTGATATTTGCGAGGGGAATAATCCTGCTTTTGTAATAAATATCTTAAACATCAAATGCAGGAAGAGATTCACAAGTTATCAGCTGCAGACAAGATGAAAAAAAGGACAAAATACAAATTGTGATATTTAACAATAATCTTTTTGCCCAATAGGATTCCATTTTGATGAGCAAATTAATAATGTTTATGTTCCAATCCAGCCATGTAAAATGATGTGACTGCTATGAATATACATGATATTGACTACAAAAACAAAAGCAATGGAAGTTGAAAAGAAAGGCCATTTCCTGTGGTTAAATATGGTAAAAAGTCAATAATAGACACATCTCTTTATATCAGAAAAACAAAATTTCAGGTAAATGGATCATAGCTGGTAAAAAGAATACCAAGTAGCAAATACATGACTTTATTTGATTTTAAATGACTATACACTGGATCTCCACAACAATAGAGGATCTGAAATTTCAAAATATATAAGGGTCATTCAATAGTTAAGAGGAATTTTGCAATATAACTTATATTTCACTAAGGAAAAATTTTGCTTTATTTTTCAATATAATCTGTAATCTTTAAAACATATTTTCCCTTCAAAAACAAGTTTTTGTAATCCTTCAACATAGAAATCTTAGGATTGAGTTTTTAGCCATTTGCTCATGATGCTCTTCACTTCATCACTTGAAAACTTTATTCCATGCAGAAATTCTTTGAGGGGTCAAACACGTCGAAATCAGAGGGAACCAGGTCTAAACTCTAAGGAGGGTATGACCGCTGTTTCCAACTAAACTGACTAATGGTTTCCACTGTTCTTGCTACAATATCAGACCTTATATTGTCCTGGTGAAGCCCAATGGCAACTGACCTTAGAAAAGGCAAGGTCATTATACACAATTTTGTGTGGTCTATCCACTGAAATTTCTGCTATTGCAACTCTTCTGTCAGCTGAAATGAGAACATTAACTGATTTCAGGTGTTCTTGCCATTGTGGGCCTGTCTAGCCTGTCTTCATCTATTTCAACCATCTTTAAGCAATTTAGCCCATTTGTAAGCATTTTTTTTACTAAAACATACTTCTCCATTCCATGCACATAACATATTCTTCTGTAAATTTCACATGGTTTGAACATCTCTGCTGCCAAAAATTTGATGATAGACCTCTGTTCAAGCCTGGAGTACTCTGATTTGCTGCCATTTTGAATAACCTCAAAACAAATATTTTTGAGAGATTACAATAATCTTTACTATAAACTAATTACAAACAATGCAGAGTTTACATTTATAGGAAAAATTCTAGAAAAAAAAATTATTTTGCTTTTTTCATTACATTTATTGAATGACCCTTGTATTTCCAGGTCTAACAACCTATGAACACTGTATTGCTGGAGAAAAACTGTTAAGAACTAAATGTGGAATTAAATGTGACCTAAAAATCAAACCTGGAATGCCAATCTTAAAATGTTACACTATAATCTGAAACATAGATGTGAAATACATCACTGGAGGTGTGACACCCATTTTAATGAAATTTGTTGGAAACTCATTTTCAAGTTCTTACATAAGTTTCTGAGGAATATCTTAAAGAAAATTGCCTTCTGATGAATATATTTAAAAAAAATAACCAAAAACAATAGAAAGGAAGTATGTTTAATGTAATGGTTATTGTATAAATTCGTCAGTTCTCTCCCTTTTCCCCTTAGCTATGGGTAAATAATAGGGTAGACTGGGTTCTTTAGCCTTTGTAAGTCTTGAAGGAAAACTTTGAATTAAAACCAGGTGTCGAGTAAATACAAGAAACAGAAGAGAAGGTTTTTTTTCTGTGATTTAGACAAAGAAAACAAAATTTACAGAAACAGCATCTCAACTGACTTCTATACTCAAATAGGATCACATTTAGCACACATTTACAAAGTTGGCACAATAAATACATTCTCTTACAGATATATACTACTAAGGTGGTTTTCATTGAACAGGTTTTGACCTAGAATGCAAAACATGTATAATAACAACATTTGCCAGTTTTTTCTTTATAAGTATATGTACAGGTCTGTAAGATATAAATATTCAATAACAGTGATAATAGAATAAGATATTATGTATATCAAAGTGTATCCTGATTTATTTGGGCCAAATATCTACTTTAATTTTAAATTTTTTTTTAAAAAGACGTATCTGTACGTTTATTTTTGTCCATAACTACTAGAAGCAGGAGAAAAACATGATAAACCCTTCTTGCAACCAAGCTTATACAGGTTCAGCTGCTGCTGTTGCTAATATCTTACCACTATAAAATAATGACACGTGTGTTTGCCCTTCCCCAAGGTCTGTTAGACATAACGAGCCCTTGATGCGTTAGTAAGGGTTTTTTCCTCCTAGACCAGTTGCCCTGTCAAAGCTAGAGACCAGTTTGTCGTTCTATTTACTTAGATTTGAGGGAAGAAATGGATTCATGCCTTCTCTAAAGACATTAGCGCAAAGTGAAACGCAAACAACCTCGACCGGAAAATTAAATTCGGTTTGTCGATTCCATTTTCTTCACTGATAACCATATATATATATATATATATAACTACTCACACGCACACACATGTGCAAGGTGAGAACAGGAAGAATAGATCAGTCAATTATGTTAATCAATACTAAACACCAGTGTTTGTTTGTTTTTTAAATATTTACTTCCTAACAACTTATTTAACATTATTAAGTAATGAAGGAAGTGCAGGATTATTACCAATTACTTTACACACGAAAATATGAAATTGTAGGCATTGCATAAAAGAAAGAAAAAAATCTATTAAAAAATATTCGTCGATAAGTTGGTTAACAAAACAAACAAAAGCAAGTGTTAATTGTTAATATATTGATTATACAAATAACAACATCAGCCGTTCACAACATTAACCTTTGCTCTTCTTTTTTGTCGATAAAAACATAAATGGCCAACAAGTTTTAAACTCATTCACTCACTACATTTTTATAATCTTCCATGAAAAAGATTCCACAGAACAGTAAAACAGTGTTACTTGTACAGATAAGATGAATAAATAAAAAAAAAAAAAAAAAAGCAATAACTGCTGGCAGGGGAGGAGCAATTGCAAATTAGAGAAACTCGACTTGGGCTAGTTGTTACTATTTAAATCTAAATATCCACAAAGCGGTAAATAGGGTTTTAAGTGGTAAGGCAAGCAGAAGTTGTTTTATTATCTCTTCTCGTCCTCAGGATTAATTCGATAAAGTCTTCGAAGTTCTCTCTCGTGCAAAGTGCTCGGGCGGCGATATTAAACAATAACAAACATCAGACTTTCTCTAATTTTGTTAAAGAAAAATTCTGATTTTATATCATATCAGAATGCACTTCTTAATAATTATTACTTAAAAAAGAGAAACAATAAAACTTGTTAAATTTTTGCAAAGGTAAAAATAAAATCTTGTTTAACGTTTTGGCGCAAAGAGCGAAGCTTTTCATGTACTGTGCTCTTTTTTTTATGTTCAATTCATTATTTTAAAATCTATTGTATCCACCAAACAAAAAGAAAGAAATGCAGCCTCATATTTCAAAATTTGGGGATACAAATAGAAATAAATTCTATTTACTTTGTTCATTTAAAGTTTAAAGCATTCCTATACGGTCAGTTTACCATAGACACTTCAAACTTTAAATAAAATAAACAATAACACGTGTGACTTGAGTTGATGTTCATTTTAAACGCACTCTCACTAAATTGTTTGAAAACCTATTTTAATACTCACGTCTGTTAAGAATAAGTTAAATACTAATTTCTGCATTAATATAGTAGTAGTAGCAGCAGCAATTGCGTAACCTTTGATAATGGTGATGATGATGAGACACGTGTTTTATTTTCTTTGCAACGCCGAAGAATACATTTAAATTGCTTAAATGTTTTTTTTTGCCAAGATGATAAATTAAATTCAAGTCCTTTTAAAGTCATAGTATTTTTGTACTATAGAATCCCAACTTTCTGTGCGGGTTTTACATTTGATTTATAAAAATTCGTCTGCTTCAAGGCATTAACATAAGAAATTCTCCATCTAGATAGAAGTCAAAAGAGACTAACCAAAAATGATTATGTCAATGATAGTGTGTAATTTGTTCTTCTATTTAAGAAAATAAGAAAAGGATTTATTTGATTTTTCTTTGAGACGGATTATCATGAATATACAATATTAAAAAATCGTATGTAACGATAGTTGGAAAGGATGGGTTGGGTAGAAAATATGTTCACAAAAATATATTTTATATATTACTACTCTTCTCATATTTTACTGTATATCCTTTCACTCAGAATATTTCTCATTCTGTTGTTTGTGGGTCTATGAAATCACTGACCGAAGCAAGTTTGGATGTCAAAAAAATCTTAAATTACCGTAAAATGTCTAGACAAAATAAAACTTTTAATCATTTGTGATGTAAATAACCTGTAGAAAGTAGAAGATTTGTAATTTACTAAGCTTTTTGCTTAGATGTAGCACAAAGCCGTATGAATGAGGCATCCAATGAGACTCGAACTCACTCGTGAAAAGTTGCTAGTCTAGCTTGCTAAACATTACACCACCCGAGGCGCCCTAGAAAGTAAAAGAGTAGATACGAGGTCATTAATTTCAACGAAGTTAGGTAAAAAAAAAATCTAGTGATTTTAACTCGATTATGTTTTTCGTTAGATTTAGTAGTAAAAAGCAAGAATGACAGAACAATTTAAAACTAAATTCTTTTTTAATGACACTAATCAGATTTTTACCTTATTCTGAGCACAGAGTTAGTTTTAAAGATATTTGTGGGGGTGTATATGAGTTTTTACCATACACCCACTCATATGGTAACTGCCCACAATTATCAATATCGCTAAAATTCAAGATATAGTATATTTGAATTAAAATGTATGTAATTGAATATTTTTGAAGATATATACAATTCTATCGGTGTAATTTAAGGAAGTTTGCCGAAATATTTTTACACAAAAAGATTGCAGAATTATTGCCCTTGGCATTGTGTTAAACTTAAAGAAAAGAATGTCGTTGGCTCCAACCTCTGATAAATTTCGAGAAAAATCGAACGAAAGTGAAAAAAGTAAATAAATAAAAAGGGTCATCAAAATATTTTTATTACATTTTATTTATTACTTTAAACAAATTAATTCTCCTACATATATTACTCTTGAAACACTTAATTCCAACGATTTCATTTATTATTTTTCGGCTTTATGCATAGAGCTGAAATATAATAAACTTGATATATTTGGTAATACACATTTTTATGGATTTTGATTAAGAAATAAAGTTCCATGAGCCTTTAAACTTTTATAAAGATGCACATTCATTTTATATTTATTTATAGTAAATTATTAGATGCAACTGCAGGATCATCATCTGGTGTGAAAATAATCCTTTCGTATTAACATGTTTACTGATAACAATGCCAGTTGAAATCGTGGATACTTTAGGCTACAATGATTTTTTGCCTTTTTCAAAGTTATAAAAATGACTTTCACACACATGGAGACAAAGTACGCAATGTCATGACCTTTGAGCTGAGGCGTAGCCAATGAAAACGTCATAGTTACGTCACGACTTATGCGCAATCTTGTAGTTACTAACGATTGCTGTTTTCACATCTTATATATAGGTCACCATAAGGATAATAATTTACTTGTTCAATTTTTTTTGTGTATGTGTATATTTTTCCCAACTAACGATTTTTAAAAATGTTTGTGATCATGATTAATAATATATTTCCCTTATTTAATTGAAACAAATGAAATAGAGATTGAGTCGGAAAACGATACAGTGGAAAAATTAGGTTTGAATGTCTATCATAAAGAAGGTCAGTGAATTTTCAAATTGTCCTTTTTGAAAAGTAAAAGTTTTTGAAATTTCTTTTTTGAAATAAACATATAAGCAATTTTAATCATATCCTAGAAATGTTTATAGAATGGTTTCATATTCATTATTAACTTTGATATAAACTTTGATATTTAAATAAAAACAAGTTACATTGCACTATTTAAAATATCTTGAGAATACCAATTAACATTTACCCTTCAGTTGTTTTTTTAGTTCTTTAATATTATAAATACACATAAAAAAACTGAATACTATATTTATGCTTTAAAAATGAATACTATATTTATGCTTTAATATAAGAATATAAGAGTATATATGAATACTATATTTATGCTTTAACATAAGACACGTTAGAATACATACTAGTTCAATTATTTATACATGCTGAAAATCTGACTTATCAGTGAGATTTTAAGATAGTTCCTGCTGAAGGTTTAAATGAGGCCTTTCACCTGCAACAAGACATCATAGATTTGAACTATATGTTTATTGAATCATGCTTTATTGAAGCTACATAGAGGAAAATCAATGATTCATTTTTGACATTACTTAAACTGACCATAAATTTATCTGTCCCATTTTCTGCAATACTAAGTACAAGCATAACATCAAACTACTTTTGAGAGGACTTGTAAGTTAATAAATGTCATGGAAAGGTTGAAGTTTATGGTTGCCAGGTGGCTATTGCTCATAGTACAAATGTAAACACAACTTCATTTTTAAAGTTTTAATTTTCCTGTGACCAAAAAAATCTTGGGAAATAGGTGTTAATTTTGGTTTCTGGTGAAAAAATATTCAGGTACATGTCTACTTTATATAGTTTAACAAAAAGATAAAGATTTGGTTTGGTTAAACTGATTGACACAAATTAAGACTAATTTAACATTGCATTTCAAGTTATATTCCTTTGCAAAAACTTTAACAGTTTTAGAATTTTAATATGAGTTTTCCATAAGTAGACATAGAAAATTTGGGAGCCATTCTTGAGTTATACAATGATCAACAGATGGACATAAAAGATATTTGGGGAATTATAGGACACTAGCATGGAAACCTAGTGTTGCTCAGGGAAAAATAACTTCAAATATGACAGCACCATTAAAACATGTACTTTAATATATTTCTTTTAAATTAGTCACATTTGGTGGGGAGGGTCCTGGGATTTTAGACTCCCCTTCTAAGGCAAAGCACAATAAAATTTGCTTTAAAGAAAGCAGTAGAATGTCTATAAAAGTTCTTTGAATTAAAAGCTGTGGGGCTTAATCATATAAAAAAGATTCTGATATTTAAAAAGTCTAACAATGTTTTCACGTAAATTATTGAATACAATATAATACAAATATCTCTGCTGGCATTAAAATTATTTTTTAAAAACTGATATTAGAATTTTCTCTAATCTTTCTTCTTACTAATGGCACAAACAAATTGGTGATAAAGTTGAATTTTATTTATTATCTAAATTTGATACAAATTTGAGGCTGTTTTTTTCTCAGATGTTGAAAACATTTGGAAAGTACATACCCATACCTAAGTGATACTGTAGAGATATTAGAACTTTTATCATTATCAAGTCACACTACCAGCATGGATTTCCCTGACTTTCTCTCTCTCCATCCGTCCCTATCATCCATCACTCCTGGCTGGTTTTCCAGACTAAATCCTGTGTCTGCACAGAATTGATGTAAATAAGTTCTTGCTGGTCAGCCAACACTTGCATATCCATGTGTTGGGGTCTATAAAAGAACATCACTTATTTGTTCATCCTTGTTTCTCAAGCAGTATCCGGCATGTTTTGTTTGTCTTACTTGGATGGTTTTTGAGATGGGAGATAACTAATCATACAGCTGTTGTCTTGTGGGGTATTGATTCCAGGATTTGGTCAAAATAGCTTGTAGCATTCTTGTGTAGTTCCTATCAAGCCTTTTCCCTATGCATTTTCTATGCATTTTGTAAATATCTATGTGGTGCATCCATACAGTAGTATTGATACAGCTGCAGCTTGGAAGAAACCCCATTTTATTTTATCAGATAAATCAGACTTCCATATGATTGATAACCTATTGATGGCAGTCCATGCCTTCACTAGGTATATATTAACATCACTTTCAGTAGATGAGACACTGCTGTCAAGATACAAGAACTTGTCTATCAATTTCAGAGGACTGCCACTTAGAGTGGAGATGGCTCCTTCTTGTTTAAAACACGTACTCTGTTTTGTTTGTATTTATGTGGAGGCCAAAGCTTCCTGCTGCTGCTGCTTCAGGCTATGCAGCAGAGATTCGGCTTGAGTAGGTGTATTTGCAAGAAGTGCTATATAAACTATGTCTGTTATAGTTTCTGCAGGATATCATCTGCTTCTTGTCTTTTTTTAGCGTAAAGCTATTTTCTTTTATTACATCTATCCATATTCAAAATATGTAGTCTAGGCAGATTATAAGCAAATATGGTATCTCCTTCCAAATATGGTATCTCCTTCCAAAACTCCAGCAACAATGTCAAAGAAGTCTGTGTCACCATTAGATGAGTAAACCTTTACTTCCATTGTTTCTATAAAGCATCATTGTTGCTGTAATAGTTTCTTTGAGGAGAATATGTACTAGAAGTATTTGCTCCATCTTCCCTCTGTGTATAGAATCAAATACCTTGGAGAAATCAACAAACAATAGTGTTGCCTTGAGATTTTTTGTACAAACTTCTTCAATGATTTAACAGATTGTTAGAATCTGTGATGTAGTAGATTGATTTGTTTGCAAATCATTGCTATTTTTCCAAAGTATTTTCTTAATTTCAGGTTTGATACAGTTGAGAAACAGAGCATTATAAAGTTAAGCAGCTATAGACGTAAGAGTTATGCCTCTATAGTTCTTGGTAACTCTAAGATCACCTTTCTTGGAAAAGGGGAAGATGCAGCTTTTTGTCTATCTCTCTATTATATATTGTTTATATATGATGTTGCAAAATAGAAGTTTTATTGTGATATTTAAATGTGTGTGAAATGGCCACAATAATCAACTAGAATTTAAAATGTGTGGAGTTAAAAAATAGATAGGGCAGGCAGATAGTGATGGGTTTTCATGTATTGTTTTCTGTTGTTCATTCTTGATTTCTTGGAGCCAATGTTATGCTCTCTGGGTAGTTGTTGCAATGGAGATTGTCTCTTAAGCTATTCATTTCTTCTTGAAATGCATTAGAGTCACAACTAATGGCTTTTACTCAATGTTGTCGGCAATGAATGATTTCTTTCTTTACATTATATGGATGGTGGGAGTTGAAGTTGAAGTACTGTCCGATAAAGGTTGGCTTTTGATACATGAATGATCTGAATCCTTGCTCTATGTAAATTATTAATACATCTTGGAAGGATAATTTGTTGTCTTGTTCTTTTCTGAACAGTTCAGTTGGTATGATTTAGTTTGTATGATCCAGTAGTGTTTGAATGTCTTCCTGATGAGGTTTGAGAATTGATGTATGATCCATGTAACTAAGTTAAAATTATGGTTTTAGTGATGTAGATCCTAATGTCATTTCTTCAAAGTATTCCATGTATATGTTGGCCAATACAGGGGACAACAGTGATCCCATAGTCAGTATTTCTTCTTGTTAGTATATATTAGACCCTATCCCGAAGTAGGTCATTTCCACACAGAAAGTCAACATCTCTATCTGATTTTCAATTGGGATGAAGGTGCGTTTTTTTAGCAAGGGATCTGCAGTCAACATATCCCATACCATTGTTAGTGTCTCATCAGTGGGTACCCTCATGAATGGGCTTATTATTTGTAGACTCACCAACTAATTAGAATGAATGGGAACATTAAAATGGGCAGAATTCTTGATATATGATGAAAACTTACCCATTAGTGGGGTGACTATCTTCACAAGGAAGAGGCTCAATGGGTAACACGCTGAACCTCTGTTGCTGATGATGGGTCTTAATGGAATACCATCCTTATGAATCTTAGGATGGCCATATATGTGTGGTAGCTTGCTGTCATTTTGGGTTATCTGTCTGTACTAAATTTGTGATATGAGATCTTTGTTCATACTTAGGATCTGTGACAGCTTCCTTTCCATTTTTAGGTTTATAAGTTCCAAAAATTCACTCTGAATTGTTAAGCAGGACACATGACGTAAAAGATATAGGCATTTGGTTAATGAATTTATAAGTGAACTGATCTGGAGGTAGCTGGTTCAATCCTGACTATAGGTAAAAATAACAAGGAATACTTACTATAGATTAACACTTGTTCCTGGTTATAGTTAACAAAATTAGAATGATCTACTCCACATGGATTAAATAAAGGATTTGGTTCAAAGTTTTGTGTAGGCTCCCAAATTTGACAAGCAACATCTGAAGAAAACCAAAGCATGCATTGCCCGAAATGTTGTGAATATAACAATACAGATGAAGACATTAATCTGAATGATCTAAATGATGAAAAAAAAAAAGGGAAAGAAAATTATCAGTAGAAGAAAAAGGAAAAGAAAAATTTCATCTTATTGAATAAAATAGTTTTTGATGTTGACTAAAGAAAGTAATGATAATATTGTTAAGAATAATTATACTTTGACAATGCTACAAGTAAAAATGAAAGTTATTTCCTGTCTTTATCTGTTCATCAACAACTTGTGTAATAAATCTAATCAGCTGAACATAAATAAATCATTAAAAGATCCCAATGACCTACTGCAATCCAGAAATGACCTTCCTATGTTTAACTTTGAACATTTAATCAATTTATGTTTTATCATTGTTTTTTAATTCTTTTCACTTTCCTTATCTGACCTTTGTTCTACTTGATGCTATTTGCTTATTTAGTATATATATATATATATATATATATATATATATATATATATATATATATATATAAACAAATTCTTGGTACAGCAAAATTTTATAATAGCAAAAAAGGGAATCATGTTTATTAGTAAAAACTAAAAACAAAACAAAAACTAAAGGGACCCTTTCATCCAGCACTTTATTAATAGTTACACTAGTTCGTTTATAACATTAAGAACAGCAATTAGTGAAGGGAGATAAATAATGATCAATAATTGGAGAGGAAGAGGGGGAGAGAGTAAAAAAAAAAAACCTAACTCTCCAAATCGTACTTTCCAAATTCCCCAAACAAACCAAGTTCAGTCAGTGGTCTAGTACATATTAAACTCCTGTGGACTGGACCGGTTAGTCAGGTGTTTGCTGATAATATTTCTAAGGCAGTGACATGTTGTTTCTACTCGACTAAGGTGAGAACAATCTTCAACACTAGACCTGCTTTGTTGTCCTCTCAAAAGAACGTCTTGCCTCTGCTAGAACAAAGTATGTTAATTTATAAGTTTCAATGTCGCTGTAAGGAGGATGATTCAAAGATTGAAGGTCTGAGTGAAATAACACATACCTTGATCTTTACTTAACTGGTCTCAAAAACTAACATCTGGGTGCTCTCAAGCACAAGAATCAGCTTTTGGTGAATACCTGTGTTAGAGCTATATATGATGGGCAAACTATTCAGATCAGTGTTTCTCTGTCTTGTACAAGGCTAACAGAAAAAAACATCTTGCTGTTTTAGAGTCAATAACTGTTAGGTTGAATAAGCCTAGCCTGTGCAAGCAGAGAAGACCACTGACTGAACTTGGTTTGTTTGGGGAATCTGGAAGGCGTGATTTGAAGAGTTAGGGCTTTTTTTTTACTCTCTCCCCCTCTTCCTCTCCAATTATTGATCATTATTTATCTCCCTTCACTAATGGCTGCTCTTCATGTTTTAAACGAACCAGCATTACTATTAATAAGGTGCTGGACAAAAGGGTCCCTTTAGTTTTTTTGTTTTTTGTTTTTACTAATAAACATGATTCCCCTTTTTGCTATTATCACATATATATATATATATATATATATATATATATATATATATATATGTATATATATATAAGTAATTAGGTAAAGTTGTTCTCGTTCATAATAATCTAAAGATGTCAATAAACAAACAATTTATAAAAAAAATGTCAATGTCAAACATTTTATTTTTCAAATCTAAAAAAATTAGACTTTCAACAGGTCATATAAATTGGTGTAATGGTTAATGAATTTTGTTTCAATTTGATTCTTATTGGGTACCCCATATTTCTGGCTTTCTGCCAAATTGTTAGACTTAATAAAAATATACGCCCATGGTTTATGAAATTATCTTTCTCTCTATCTCTCACTCTCTCTTTTTCTCTCCCTCTCTCTCTTTGAATGTCTAAAAAAGGAGAGGACACTTGATGCCTCCTTGCTTAACACTCAGCATTATTAGGCATGGATTAAGGGTAAGTGGAGCAATCGGTGTAATAGCTATTGAAAAGGGAGCCTTTGGGTTGACCTCAACAATGGTCTTGGTTTGGTTTCTTTGTTTAATGGTATATAAACCTTTGTAGGTTATTTAATGCCAAAGCCATTCTCCTAGAAGAAGAGTAGCAGTACTATTTAACCCATAGCTGGGAGGATAAGGGGGTTCATACCTTTCCCAAAGGTATTTGCTCAAAAGTGAATGTAATAGTGTGACTGGGGTACGAACTCGCTTACTACGATCCCGCAGTCCATCGCTTTAACCATTACACTATGAGGACACCCCTCAACTATGATCTGTAAACTTACTCTATCATAATTAAGTCATATGAAAAACAGAAGACCTTCAGGGAATTATTTTATATATACTTTGGATTATTTGCCAATGTTAAATGTTTTGATTTTTTTAAAATAAAAAACATTAAATCTTCATCAGGATGTATGAATTGTTGAATGAAACATTTTTCAGTTTATTTAACAATTCATATGCCCTGATGAAGGATTAATATTTTCAGATTTAAAAATAAAAGATTTAACTCTGGTAAATAACCTAAAGTATCAATAAAATCATCTTCTGAAGACCTATTTTTTCCTATTTGTACATTTTCATACTGCCAGGTTTACACACACACACACACACACACACATATATATATATATATATATTGAAATTATTGAATTCAAACATAATAGGAAGGACAAAAGCTACCCTTTATGTCAAAAATTATTTCCTAGATTAATGATTTTATAGCCATAAATCAAAAGTTGACCTATACATAAGATTGACTTATAGAGAGTATATATACCCATATATATGTCTGCATGTCTCTCTCTCTCTCTCTCTCTCTCTATATATATATATATATATATATATATATATATATATATATGTAAAAAAGAATTTTTTCTTTTTTTGTTGGTCCAAGGAGAGAAAAGTAAATATTTCATGTGTATCTCTGTGTGTCTATTGTTGATATGCCATAGAGTTTATTGGTCTTTTTTTTGGGTGGGGATGTAATTTGTGAAGAAGTCTTTTTCTTTTTAGTTAGTGTTTTATTGTGTATTTTTCAGAATTTTGTGATTTTTCATATGATATTATTGTTCATGTTTGTATCACTTAATTTATAAGTTTCATCTCTTAGTATTTCTTTGATTTTTGTTTTGTTACACTGAATAAAATATAAACTATACACACATAGGCAGAAACAAATACACACACACACACACACACACACGCACGCGCATGCACACACACACACACACACACACACACACACACACACACACACACACACACACACACACACACACATGTGAAAAAGTAAAAATGTAACTGTTAGTTGAATTCTAAAATACATTACCAAAAAAAGAAGACCAATAAACTCTATAGCTTATCAACTATACACATACAGACACACATACACACAGAGTAGAAGAACAAAAAAGATTTATAGCATGTCAAATATCAAAGACTAATTGGGGGAATAAAAATAAAGGCACTCACAAGGGAGAACAGGAAACACTCTGAGAAAGAGAAAGAGAAAAAGAGGTAAAAAAAAAGAAGAGAAAGAAAGTACCAATCCCTTCAAGGAATCTATCACAAAATTAAAAGAAATAACCAGTCACTTGATATACAAGGATCATTAAATAAGTTTCCAGACTTTTTTTCAGATGGGCAATTTTATTGATAGTACACACATGAAACTCTAGTCCCCTCTGAAGTAATCTGCTTCAGTTGCAATGCACTTGTTGTACTGTTCCAACAACTTCTGGAAGGCCCCATGGAAGTCCTCTTGTGTGAGCATGTCAATTACCTTCATCACAGCCTCTTTCATCTCCTCAATTGTCTCATAAGGACAGCCTCTGAGCTTAGGGAATAACCGAAAGTCACAGAGAGCAAGGTCTGGACTATAAGAAGGCTGAGGAACTATCTTGATGCCCATCTTGGTCAAATAGTCTGTGACAAGGATGGAGTTGTGGACTGGTGCATTGTCCTGGTGGAAATGCCACTGACCCGATTTGAAGAGTGCTGGCCTCTTCTGACGGAATCTCTTCCTGAACTCTCTTAAAACCTCAACATCATAACCCTAACCCTTTGGCCAATCAACTGTGGTGTATTGACTTCCTTACTCCTCCCATACCTCTCATCATCCCTCACAGACTCCGTGCCTTTCTTGAATCTCTTATGCCACTCAAAAACTGATGCTTGATTCATGCAAGATGCTCCAAAAGCAGTCTGAAGCATTCCATATGTTTATGAGGCATTTTTCCAAGTTTAAAACAGAATTTTATTGCATATTGTTCTTCTAAAGTGTCCTCATGTCCAGATTGCATTTTTGAAATTCACCAGCTGTAACAATCAGGCTTTAGTAGGGTGTATTCCAATTGCTGCTGTAGCTGTTCATTTGAACCTGAAATCATAAAAATTGGTCAGTAATCTCCTAAGATGTATAGCAATAACTTAGTGAATTTTCAAGTGTCTACGACAATTTTAAATGCCTGTACAAAAAAAAAAGGCTGGAAACTTAATGAATGCACTACGTATAAACTGAATACCACACCTGAAAAAAATATTAAAGGTTCTCTGAAGAATGCAATGAGCTGGAAACATACATAAGAACTAAATGAATGATTTTTAAAAAGATATAAATCTCTTTGTGGACCTATTCATTTTGAAATATATATATATATATATATATATATATATATATATATATATATATATGTGTGTGTGTGTGTGTGTGTGTGGACAATGCAAGTGGTAATCACCCCCAAACTCTCTAAATGGCATAGGGGCTCAAGTCTACTGTGTCTGTTAAGAGGCTTGAGAAGAGGAGGAGGGGTCAGCACCACCCTGTATTTGAGCTCTGTGGCTTAGAGCTGGGGGGCATAGACCCCAAGTGCTAGCACTGTGTATATATATATATATATTTATATATATATATATATATATATATATACATATACAACCAATCAAAAGTATTTGTCCGCTCTCAAAAATGTCTATTTCTCATCCTTTCTAAGAGTTATTTTCAATTAAATCAATCAAACACCATCATGTTTTTATTTATTATATTAAATACAAGTCTTCCTCAGTAATTTTGACCTTTGTATAACCAGATATCTTTATGGAGGGGCCCGTGGTGTAATGGTTATCATCGCAGGATATGGACACGGCGACACGAGTTCAAATCCTGGACGAGACTGATTGCATTTCACATAGTACTAATACCCTTGGGAAAGGTATGAATCCAAATATTTTCCCTCCAGCTATGGGTAAATAGTAGGGCAAACTAGGTTCTTCAGCCTTGGTGAGGCAACTAGTCTAGGAGAAGGAAAACTTTGAATTCAAACCTGTTAAACTCCGCTTAAAAATTGACCTTGTGTCATATCCTGCCCGAGCGGAGGGGTTGGTAAATATGATAACCAGATATCTTTTGAAAAATTGATTTGAAGGTGTTTTTCTACTTTAATACTGAGCATGAATAAAATGCTTTCCTAAAGTTACATTATACCACCACTTGAACTCACATTTGACTATATTGTGTTGAATTACAGCTTGCTAAATACTTCCTGTTTTACCTATGCAGAAGACAATTTCATCAGAGTCACCAGCTTGCGTGACAGAAAGCTGACAGGTCCAAACATCACTGCACAACTGAGGCAATGTCATGAAAAAAATGTATCAACATCTACTGTGAGGAGAAGACACTGTGAAGCTGGCTTTTATGGCAGAATTGCTGTTAAGAAACCACTGTTGAGGAAGCAAAACAATGTCAAAAGGCTCCAGTGAGCCAAGCCACACAAAGACTGAAAAATAGAGCAGAGAAATGAAGTCCTTTGGACTGACAACAAACTTTGAAATCCTTGGGTCAAAGAGGGGGAGTCTATGTGCAGCGAAGAGCTGGTGAAAGAGCTGCAACCCCTCTGTATCACATCGACTGTAAAGCATGGAGGAGGCTCTGTAATGGTGTGTTGAGCTTTTGCCAATAGCAAAATCAGGGATTTACACCAGGTGGTTAGTTTGGTTTCGTTTTTTTTGTTTAATGGCATATCAACTCTTTTTAGGGATTTAATGTCAAAGCCATTCTCCTAGAAAAACAGTAGTGGTACTATTTAACCCATAGCTGGGAACCAGGTGATGGACAAATTGAATAAGACCAGTTATCACAGCATACTGCAGCATCACACAATTCCCTGTGGAACGCAGCTTGTGGGTCAAGGATTTGTATTTATGCCAGATAATGACCCAAAGCATATTAGTAAACTCTGCCAGAGGTACTATAAAAGCAAAGAGGAATAGCAAGTCCTTCAACTGATGTTTTGGCTGGTGCAATGAGTGGACTTAAATCCCATTGATCTGGTGTGGGATGAACTTGACTGAAAAGGCAGAGCTAAACAACTCGCAAGTGTGGCTCATCTCTGGCGACTCTTGCAGGAAAGCTGAGTAGAACTATGTTCATCTACCTCTAGTCTTTGGTGGAAAGAATGCAGAGAATCTGTGGAACAGTAATAGTGGCCAAAGAGGGTCATTTTGATGAATCAAAAGTTCAAGATTTTTTTGTGTTTTTTGATTTAATTTGTATCTAATGTGGTCAGGAAGACTTGTATTTAGTGTAATAAATAAAATCATTTCGGTGTTTAATTTGTTACATTAACAATAACACTTTTAGGATGAGAAATAATATATATATATATATATATATGTAAAGTTTGTACCTGAATAAGTTTTGTAAATGTGCATTTTTGTAAGAAAAATAAAGCAGTAAATATAAAATAATGCTAAAAACATTTTTATGTATATATTTTCTCTCAAAGAATTTGCACAGCTGAATATATTTGCCCATATTGGTCTTTAAGGTAACTTTAGTCATTAGTCGAGGGTGACCCGAAGGCTCCCTTTTCAACAGCTACTACACCGATGTGTAGGAGAGGGTGCTACTTCTTTCCCTGGTTGTTCCGCTTTACCCTTGATCCTTACCTTATACTGCTGAGTTTTAAGTAAGGCGTCATCAAGTACCATTTTTTGAGTCTTTGGTATGACTCGACCTGGAGTTGAACTCCGGTCTTCCAGACCGTTGGCAAACACTCTACTCATTAGGCCAATGGGTCTTTAAGGTACCATAAGGTAAAATACAACAAATTAGTCACCTTTGTTAACTGGAAGAAACTCTTTTGTCTTTTTTTAAACCCAAAGTAAAAAAAAGCAAATTGAAGAAAAAAATAGAAAAAATATGGAAGGCTGCAATTACACATGAAGTTGTAGAGAAGAGGAAAATCTCGTATTTTGGTTTGGCGCGCAATTTAATTCAACACTGAATTTCACCCAATCAGAATGACTTATCCTATTCAGCCCGGACCTTCATTTCCGGCTAGCAAAACAGGTGAGCGGCCAAACCCAGTCTCTTCAGCGTGAGACAGCGACCAGAACAGACGTTCGTCTGGTCGTCCCTGCTTAGCGATGCTTTTTAGCTAAACAAGCCACCCAGTGTGGACAACTCACTGTGGCTTTAACACTAGCAGCAGCAACATGGACACTCAACGAGGGAACCATCTAATTTATGGATTCTTTATGAGGAATCCCAGTTGAACATAAATTAGAAACATTCAGCATGCCTTCCACAGGCACCACTTCATGTCACCCCCCCAAAAAATGTCTATGTCGACCCGAGCGTAACTCCGCTCTGGACACACTAGCTCATATTTCACTTCTGGTCCATATTAATGGAGATAACGCATACTCTCCCCAACAATAGACACACAAAAATACACGTTGACTCTAAACACAATCCCTCACACGTCCGACAACACACGCTGCTTTATCAACACCCTGCTAAGCCATTTCGTCTCCAACACTAACAAGCCTAAACTCTACGAGTCTTGCAGCACCAAAAGCAAACCAAATATTCAAAGCTGCAAAATAAAAAACTTTCTTTGTTGTGTTGTTAAAGAAAAGTTTCGTAATTCATTTGTGTTGCCTGTGTTAGGAAAAAAAACAATTTCACCAACCGCTATAAAGTCTTTGTATAGTATTTCACAGATATTTTACACGGTAATTAATGTTATTTCTAAAATTTCATTTAATATGAGACTATGAAGATGAATGTGGTGTAATGGTTGTCATAAGAAATAAACTCAATGAACCTAATTCAAATCCTGGATTTAGATTTCACTTCATGCCCTTGGAAACAGCATGAATCCATCTCTTCTTTCTCCAGTTATAGGTAAATAGATGAAAATGTTAACAACACCATCAAATTGCTGAAAAGTGGTTCAAAATGAATGTAATAACAGGTATAATAGATTACGGACAATTATACAGTGGGAATCATGAAAACAATGTGGGTTCAACAATATACACAAATACTGTTAGAACAAACCAGAAATGACATAAAGACAATCAAGAAAAGAGTAAGATGTTCAGGAACACTGAATTCAAACAGATCACAGCATCAAAGCAAGCAAAAAGAGAGAAGTAAGGAAGAGAAATTCTGATTGAACAAAGGTATAACTGTTTGCAGGATAAAGGTCAAAGAAAGTGAAAAAAAAAGTTTATGGAAAAAATACTCAAGAACCAAAGAAACTGTAAAACATGGGGGTAAGTTATCTGTCTAAATTTCTGAGACAAACAATTGTTATTATTAACATCATTATTTCTTGGACTACAATATGGTCTCCATTTGATAACTTTCTGGTAATATTGAACAAAATCCTTTATTCCATCCCAAAGGGGGTTAGACTGTTCTCATTCTGCTGTCAATGCCTTGGGATATCTCATATTAGTTAATTTGCCTTCTAAATTATTTTGTTCTTGTAATGTTTTTTGATTTGCTAAACCTAGGCCCAGGAATTGAACTCATAACTTCCAGTTAGATTCCAACTAAAAGATTTTAACCAACACTTTTTACCTGATGTCAATAAAACACCTGAAGAAGACCAGAAGATACAGCAGCTAAAATGTTGTGAATATAACAGCCAAGAGGGGAACAAGAGTCTGAGACATGTAAGTTGTATAAATAATGTGGGTGGAAGTTACACTCATACAAATTGGCACTCTGGGAATTATCTCAATGACTCTGGAGGCAAGATTAGATGAACTGGGGATTTGAAGAAGAGTCAAAACAGTCCAGATCACATCTGTATTGGAATTGGCAAGAATATGGAGGAAGTTGTTGTAGATTTGATGAGATTTTCTCTCACTCATTCCCTAATGTGTAAACTACCGGATACTTATTATAACCCGCCACAGGCAAGAACAACAAAAATTATAACAAATGAAATAATAATAATACTGATATTGATTTTATGCTATGGATGCACTACATGGATGCTAACTAAACGTATGCAGAAAAAGTTTGATGGCAATTACACAAGAATGCTGTGAGCAATATTGAACAAGTCCTGGAGGCAGTACCCCACAAAACAGCAGCTGTACAGCCACTTACCACCCATCACGAAAACTATCTAAGTTAGACAAATCAGACATGTGGGACACTGCTGGAGAAGAAGGGACAAACTCATAAGTGACATACTCCTGTGAACCCCTTCACATGGACAAGCAAAGGCAGGACAACCAGCTAGAACCTATATATAACAGCTCTGTGCCGATACAAGATATAGGCTTGAAGATCTACCGGGAGCGATGGACGATAGAGGCAGGTGGTGGGAGAGGGTCAGGGAGATCTATGCTGACAGCGCAAAATGATGATGATGATGATGATGATGATGGTTTTATGCAAAAAAAGAAAATTACCTTAGACAAAATAATATAAAAGGAAAAATCAATTTTCAGTTAAAGTAATTTTGTTCCAGCTAGAAACTACTAAGTAAGTAAAGTTGGCGACCTTAGTCAAGAGTGACCCTAAGTATCCCTTTTCAACAGCTACTACACCAAGGTGTAGGGGAGGGCACTACTCCTTTCCCTGGATTGCTCCACTTTACCCTCGATACATACCTTATAATGCTGAGTGTTAAGCAAGGCGGCATCAAGTACCATTTTTTGAGTCTTTGGTATGACTCGAACTAAGATTGAATCCAGGTCTCCCGGGCCATTGGTGAACACTCTAACAATCATGCCAATGTCCGGTATAGTGCCATAATTCATTTGCCACCAAAGTAACATTGTGTTTCTGTCAGTTATTATTAGTTATGAATAAGACATTTATAAAAAGAAAACTATATATTAGATATTATTGTTGGAACTCACTGATGTTTTCCTTTTCTTGAGAAAAAGACTGGTTGATTGGTTGGTTTTACAGCATGTCAGCTCTTATTGGGTTATTTAATGCCAAAATCTTTTTTTTTTTCAAGCAATTGTATGGTTTCAAGCAACTATTACTATCCTATAAAAATCATTTGTAAAAAAATGTTTTTGCTTCAAATAACTATTCTTAATACAAACAATTTGCATGCAATTATATTGGTTTGGTTTCTTTGTTTAATGGTAAATCAACCTTTGTGCGATTATATGGTTTCAAGTAACTTCCTTTTTAATAATAATTTGTATTTATATATCTTCAATCAACTATTTCTACCTAATGCTAATAGTTTATGAGTCTTTATATGACCGAGTAATTATTCCTATATGGTACGAGTAATTTGCTAGCAATTAAATGTTGTCTACAATCATTTTAAATCAGTAAACACTTTATCGTTACAATATCAATATTTAAAAGTCGATGTGTCACTCTTGTTTGATTTGTTGGTTGGTTGTTTGGGATTTATGGCATATCAACCTTTGTAGGTTATTTAATGCCAAATCCATTTTTATGCAAATTTTCAGTTCTATTTCAAACAATTCAGTTGAGCATGAGTACTCAGTTTAATTGCCAAAAACATTTCTATTTCAAGCTATTCATTTTAGTCAAATAGCTCTAATTTAGCTAATTCAGTTTAGTATGAGTATAGATTTTCTTTATACACAGTTAAGTATCAAAACAGTTCTATATTGAACAATTCAGTTCAGTGTAAGTAGAGTTTCAATGTCAAAAACAGTTCCATTTCAAACAATTCAGTTTAGCATAAGTATGTAGTTTAAATGCAAGTACACAGTTTAATTGTCAAAAACATTTCTAATTCAAACAATTCAGTTTAGCATAAGTATGCAGTTTAATTCTATTTAACCCATAGATAGGGCCCTATCAGGTGCTACCATTCTGGGCCAGAGTGGACCTGGGAGCAATGGCAATGAAGAGGTGCTTCACATTTCCCAAAGCCCCAGCATCACTGAAACCTCACCATCAGATCATTTAGTGTCATATCCAGGACACTCATTGAGGAGGTCTTACTTCTCTGCAGAGGTGCAGTCTGTGTATTCTAAAGCCCCAGCTGACTGGGCAAAATCTAGTTTGAATTCATTCTAAACATCTCAAATAGATCTTTTGGATGCATAGATGGGACCCTGACAGGTACTACTACTCTAGGTTAGAAAGAAACTAGGAGTAATGGCAGCAATGGTGTTACTTGAAGGAAAGTGTTTGCTTATCCATTACTTTTGCTTTTTGTGATCCATCACAGAAAACAAATGCAGTAGAAACAACTGAAAGGTGGATATACTATTAGGAAACAAGTGAAGTTTCTCATATGTAAGAATAAGTAATGAATGTCTTTGAATTTTGATGATGGTTTAACAAGATAAGAACAAATTTATGACACACATCTGGATGGAATATTAGAGATAAGATAATGATTAAATTACATAAATATAATTAAATATTGCATAAATATAACTGTAATAAGTCATAAATGGAGATTCATTGAGTATTTCTTTTTTCAATACAGAAACAAAAGATACACTTAAAAGTTCTTTTTTAAAACTTATATCCTTATCTATCTTTGTTGTTGCATTTATAAATGATATCTATCAATATCTCTTCTAATTGTTATTATGTGGTAAGATAAGGAATTATTTGTTAATGGAAAATTATTAAAAAGGTTTTGATGACTTTAACTTTAAAAAATGTATTATTGGTGCACATCTTAATTTCTGAATACAGATTTAGTAATATACATCTGAAAAAATATTTTGATTATTCATTTTAGATAAATTACACATTTTTGTAGCAGTCTACAAAATTTTCATGAAAATATTTCTCTGTAAGAATTTTTAAAAATCTAAATATTAACCATTCAAGGGAAAATAATTCAAAAGAGATTCCAGATTTTCTGTTGAAATCAAACTTAAACATCTTTTGTCGATTTTTCATAAAACGATCTTACTAAGTTTATTAGAAAAATTTAAAATGATTGCGCAAATGATCTTCCATAGTTATTCGATCTTCACCCTCAAACTCTCGTTTTTACCTTTGTGGAAGGTCGTAGACATGCGCCGAGGCTATCATCCGGGTATAAACGAATGAATGACGTCAATCACGTGACCAGCTTCTACCAGTCTTTCACTTCGGATAGACACCAGACTCTGGTGCAAATTTCTAGTGCGGCTCCCCTTCTACCAATTTCCATCACCTAACAGAACATCAAGGTTAGTACAAAATTTTTTTTTTTACTTACGAACAACTATTACTATCCTATTTTACAATATTTACCCTGATCCAACTCCATAAAATTATAGTAACTGTTTTTCGTCTGAAGTCTACTCGAGTTATGGGCGAAGATATGAAGGACATTACGCATGCATCTCGTTGTTAGATTTAATTTCACTGAAAATCCGTTATCTACTAATATTCTTCTTATTGTAATTTATTCTTTGTGTATTAAGCATGAATTAAAGCTATACGGTGAAGTCTAAAAAGAATGATTTTAATTTTATAAGATTTTATATTATTTCATTGCCTTAGTGTAGAGAAATGTTGAAGGACATTTACGACTGCTGTAGCAGAATGGTTTCTCAATCTAGGCCAGCCTCTAGATGGATTATCAAACAAAGCCATGTCTTTTTATTTTATTTCATTTTTTTTCTTTTCATTTTTTTTTTTCTTTAATAAACTTTGATTTTTCTGAATCAAAACTAGTCACTCTACGAAAATTTTCTAAAACCTATAAAATGTATAGCCCACGTTAAAGCCGAATTAAAACTTTTTACATGACTTTTTTTCTGTTTTAACATGTCATGCCTCCCATGTTCGTAGACGTGGAATAATTGTCTATTTTAAAAACTTTCCATATCCTTCGTTATTCTGATCTCCTTAATAAAAAAAATTATTCTAGAGTTTAAGTAACTTTTTCCTTTTTAATGGGTAGGTCATGATAGTAACCAAACGGTTGTGAATCATGTATCTTCCTTACCTACTTTGATATTCAAAATTAGATTTGCATAAAAATCCAACTAGTCCAACTCTAATTTTTCTTTAAATATAAAAGCTTATTTGTTTCCTATTTGCTCTTCCTTTATCCACACCTAACCTGCAACTATTAATAATAGTTTAAAATGGACAACTTTAAGCCTTTTTTTCCCTCCCTTTTAATCTGAATCTTTTTCTTTTCTTACCCCATAGCGTCCGGTTCATAATTGTCAATGTCTTTTGTAATTTTTTTTAACGCCAATAAAATAATACGAATGGTTTCAAATGACTTGTATTTTTTCTTCAGAATTTATCCAGATTTTTTTTTTTTTTTTTTTTCTTATCTGGTTTTTCTTTTTTTTTTTTTTTTTTTTCTTTCTCTCTCTCTCTACCTGGAATGACCTTTTTTATCTTCGACTAAATTTTTCTTATTCAGAAGCCTTAAACCCTTTGACAATTTTTAAAAGCTATTATATACGACTTTTAATCTAAATCTGTTTTTGTTTAAAATGTTATAAATGTTTAGCCAACGATTTTAAAATTCGCTTCAAAATAACAAATAACCTTCAATGTCATGATTTGTGAAAATGTTTTTGGGCACCATTGAACCTCTTAATGAATTTACAACTTCGATTTTGTGACTTACTGAACAAAATTAAATTTTGTAACCATTAGAAAAACTAAAGGCAACGTATCACTAATTTAATGCAAAATAATACGTTATTTACTAACAAAGTTTGGCTTTTAATGCTATTTTAAGTATAAATGTTAAAGCAACTCTTTAAATGTCCTTATCTTCAATACTTCAGAGGTAAAGGTCAACTTAGATTCTTAAACGTGATAAATTTATTTTGAATTTCATGATCCCTCAATTCACTGCAATGATGTCATCAATATTATAAATTTAACTTCGTATTAAAGAATTATCCTTAAAAAAAAATCTTGTCAACGTTGAACGAATATCGCAACCAATTGCCGATCAAAAGTTTAAATTTCATTAAAAGAAAAACAAAACTAATTTCGAAAGATAACTACGTTTTGAAATGAATATACAGTACTATCATTCACATTAAATTTTAAAAAAAATCTTGATAGTCAGTGTTCTTGTTCGTCGGTAGTAGCTGTAGCGATCTCAACATGATTTAATTTTAAAACCGGTCTACTAGTAAATTTATTAAACCTTTCGAAAATGACCTCAAAATTCAGGGTTTTTTTTTTTGTTTTTTTTTTTTATCGAATTATCTTTTTAAAAAATCTTTTCTTTTTTTTTTTATGAAGAGCATAATGGTTTCAAGGTCCTTCATTTGACCCACCTAGAGGTGGGACCTCTTAGCTAAAAGTGCACATTGACAAATCTATGTATGAACGAGAACTAAGAGATGAATGGAAAATTTAACATAGCTGTCAAGAAAGGGACACAATTAGAATTTTCTTGATCGTTGATTTAGTCAGCTACAAAAACTACATACGGAGAAATTTTGTGAAGATTAAATTTATTGTACCTTTTAAGTTAGTATTCCAGTCGAGCTTTGTTCAAATGTTTTTTGACTTGTTTTTTGCTTAGGACAGCAAGATTAGAATGAATTTTGGTATCACACCTTAAGCTAATTTTTATTGGTCCAGCTTTTGAATAAGGTTCTTGGATTTAGATTGTTAAAGTTTTATCCTGTTTTTATTATTCAAATAAATTCATTTTTAAAATTTTTTTATTCTAATTAAATCGAAAAATGAATTTTTTTTCCCAGTTTTCTTAATTTACGTAATTATAATTGAAAAAAAATTAAGGGGGCCACAAAAAATTGAAGATTTAGTTGTGGAATTTTACTGTCCACGATTTGTTGGTTTGAAAACGCTATATATTTTTATTCCCGACAAAGTTTGATTTGAAGGGGTGAGGAACAAAAAAAAACTTTTCATAGAAAAGCAACAAAAAAGTTAAATATTTTACTAGATTTCGTAGGAAAAAAGTATTCAAAATATATTGAGAAATCCATTTGTTTAAAACCTGAAAGAAAATGAAGGGTGACATCCTAAATATGTATATTTTTATCTAGTTTGCAGCATTAAATAGAATTGAGGCGAGGTAGTTAAATATTAGCTATCACTTCATTCCAGTTCTTTCAAAGAGTGGATACGGAATGAAAACTGATTCTGATTGATACAAAGATGTTTTCTTGTAAGAAATTCAAATGTTTAAGTAAAAAAGAAACAGTTAACTCATAGGACTAAAAACTTCATTTTGATCTATTATTTTTGCAATTTGAGGATGGATGTCATGAAAATGTTTTTTCTTCCCCCCCTCCCCCAAGCTGCTGTGTCTACAATTTTTTTTTTTTTTTTTTTTAAATTATCTGACCAGGCTTCTTCCACGAATGATTGCTTAGTTTCAGTTGATGTTTTGGTTCTGTTCACATCCAGCCATTGTGCTGGTTATTGATACAAAGATGTTTTTAAGTAATATGAAAAAACAAATCCTTGTTGAACAAGATAAATGCATGTCTACTCTTGATTTTAAATCCTTATGCTAATAAAACTAAGCAATGTTTTGAACCAGCCTCTTAAGATTCAAAATTCCATCCCAACCCTAAAGTTGGCTTGAATTCTGTATCATTTAAGAAAAATCAATGACCTATCTCAATCTTAAAAATACATTAAATAAACTTTATGAACATGCTGACCTTGAAAAGTAGGAAAGTCGAGAGTACATCAATGTTTAACATGAATTTGTATTTTTAAAATTTAAATTTAGACAACCGTTCCCCTTATCCACAATTTATATTCTGGAGGAATTAAAAAATAAAAAATAAAAAAATTTCTTTTCCTACTTCATATTTATATGGAGTGGGTATGTAAAAACTTAAAAGCTAAAAAAAAACAAAACATTAAACATTAATTTATTCAAACTTGTTCTTTTGGCTATCATATTTTGGTAGTTGTATCTTCTAATCTTTAAATGCCTGTCATATTTGGTAGCCTGGTTAGTGTTTCAAATGGAATCCATTTTTTTAAATCTGAGGTTGGCTATTCTGTTTGATCTTGAGAGTATCTCGTTAGTTGTTTCATTCTATGGGAGAATGGTCTGGGTCAGGGAGTGCAACAAGCAGAGGCCACATAGTTGTTCATCATATACAGGGGATGAGATCATTTAATTGAATAAAGGGTTCTAAGATCATTACCAAATATGACCTTCATCTAAGAAATTATAATCATCAAACCTTAAAAAATATCCCTTTTTAACAGAAAATAATTGTATTTTTATACTAATAACCATACAAAGGGACTTTTCTATATGATAGTTTGAGTGTTAGAAAAATACCTTTATTGGCGTTTTGAAGTTTTGGGCTAAAGTTTTCTCTCCCAGGCCATCTAGAACATAATTTATGTTCTTTTTAGCCCTGGGGAACCTCAAAAGTTTTTTAAACTGATATTTAGTAGTTGGGCTAGCCTGTGTTAATCAGTGAGATTGTGAACTTTAGTATCTTCAAATACTGATATATGCTAAATTAAAGAAATAGGAACATTATGCTTCACTTTAGATCTTAATATTTCAAATATAAGACTTACTGATATTTTAAAAACAATGTAAAATGTTTATCTGCCTATTTGCTATACCATGTATTTTCTGTAGCTGTTTTTAAGTGTTGGAACACATTAGTCTAATAGCATATATCCTATCTTAATTAGTCTGGTTTGTCCAGTGATTAATTCTTATGCTCAGTAAGATGCTTCTTTTGATTGAAGCAAGCTTTCATCAATGGTATGTGTTATATATGTACACCTCATCTTCTAGAAATAATTGGTAGCCATTACTTATCCTTAGAAACATTTGAATGGTGAAATAGGTGAAAGACTACTCTATGGTCCTATAATTTTATTGAAAAAAATCCCCCAAAACTGTCATTTCTTCCTTCCAAATATCTTGATAGCTTACATTAATTTTCATTTGTTTTTGTTTTGCAGATGTCAAAGCAACTTGGATTCTTTGAGAATTTTGCCCTTAGTGGTGCAGCTGCCATCATCTCAAAAACAGCTGCTGCCCCTATTGAGCGTGTAAAGTTGTTGGTGCAGAACCAGGATGAAATGCTGAAGAGCGGTAGACTGAAGGAGCCATACAAGGGTGTAATTGACTGTACTATGAAGACCTTCAAGACTGAGGGTATCATCCCATTCTGGCGTGGCAACTTGGCCAACTGTATTAGATATTTTCCTACTCAAGCTTTGAACTTCGCCTTCAAGGATCAAATCAAAATTATGTTTAAGTCAAGCAAAAATGATTCATACATGACTAAATTTGGTAAGAATATTGCATCTGGTGGTGTGGCTGGAGCCCTCTCCTTGTGTTTCGTATATTCCTTAGATTATTGCCGAACCCGGTTAGCCAATGACGCCAAAAGTAGCAAGAAGGGAGGTGGCGAACGTCAGTTCAATGGTATGGTTGATGTCTACCGCAAAACAATTGCATCTGATGGCCTACCAGGATTGTACAGAGGCTTTGTTATTTCCTGTGTGGGTATTGTTGTCTACAGAGGGTGCTACTTCGG
The DNA here is from genome assembly GCA_963585895.1 of Sepioteuthis lessoniana. Lineage (NCBI taxonomy): Eukaryota > Metazoa > Mollusca > Cephalopoda > Myopsida > Loliginidae > Sepioteuthis > Sepioteuthis lessoniana. Next base: position 72,613,794 of record OY757909.1, read on the forward strand.
TTTCTATGATACTTTGAAACCAATTGTGATTGGTGATGATGCTAATCTCATGGCATCCTTCATTCTTGGTTATATTGTGACCATCAGTGCTGGTCTTGTCTCTTACCCTATTGATACCATCAGGAGACGTATGATGATGACCTCAGGTGAAGCTGTCAAGTATAAGGGTTCTGTTGATTGCACAAAGCAGATTATTGCTAATGAAGGGTTCATGTCCTTAATGAAGGGCGCTGGTGCTAACATCCTCAGGGGTGTAGCTGGTGCTGGTGTCTTGTCTGGATTTGATAAGTTCAAAGAAATCTATGTGTCTTTCCGTGTAGGAAAGTCATAATACCATTTACCAACTAGGAGGGGAGTGAAAACACATCAGAAAATATTAAAATAAAATAATTTTGGTAGGTGAAGACTTTCTGGAATTTAGACAGGATGCTGTGACTTTTTGGAGAAAAAAAACGAAAATCTTTTGAACGCTTGAAAGGCGAAAGTCTGTTTGCCTAGCTGGCTCTTTTTAATGAAAAGTAAAAAGATCATGTTGAGCACAGACATTACATTTAACCCATCACATGTATGTTAGTCCATTTTTAATTTGATGGACCCGATTTATGGCAGTTAATAAACAAAATTAACTCTTTATTGGTTTCTTTGTTTTTGATTTTGTTTTTTTTTTGTTTTTTTTTGAGTTTAAGATTTGGAAAACAAAACCTGGGGGGAAAAAAATTTAATTTGTTTCCAAGATAACTTTTTTTTTCTCCCCTTCCCCCTGTTGATATTTGATCAAAAAAATATTTATCACACAGGTCTTATCTAATCCCCAATGAAGGGATTTAAAAATTATGTATCAGCTTTTAGAATTTCAATAATAGAAATGTACATGCCTAATGTATAAAACCAATTTTCTTCAGTTTTAAATAGTTTATATTCAATTCATGAACAGTGTGTGTAGTAAAAAAAAAAAAATCAGTTTCTTTCTTCTGCCGTCTGAATTAAAATCTAATATACTATTATAAATGTGATATTTCATTCTAGTTTGTTTGTTTTTTTTTCTTTCTTTCTTTCTTCTCCTCCTCCTTGGCATCTTGGATGGATAGAATCATTTTGGTCCATGTTAATTTTTAGGATACATTTTAGCTTAACATTTTTATACTAGGCTTGTTAAACCTATTAAATAGTGCTGAAAAAATAGTATTCAAAATATCTGATAACTGCTTTTACTCGTAAGCACTATTTTTGTTGAAAGCAGTTGAGATGTTTAAAATGATAAACTCAGCTTAAAAATTAAAATTTTTTTCATCTTGTGGGTATGAAAGTTAGGTTCATCTTTGTAGTAGTACACTGGAAAAATTTGGATAAATCTCAACCTTTTGTTAAATCTTACCAAGGACTTGATAATGGTGAGTTTGCTTTTTAAGGTCTATACAATTGATCATTTTAAATGATTGTACTTGAACTAACCAGAAAAATTTGTGCAAACCCTTGAGTTTGATTTGAATTTTTGCTTTTTTTCTTCTACTGAACTATTGTCAAACAGATTGCAAATGTTTAGTGATTGACTAGTGGTTAAATTTAGACTTTATAGGTTAATCTGTACCCCCCACCCTTTACATGCATGGTTTGATTTTTATTTTTTGTAATCTTTGTACAGCTTGCATTCACTAACCATGATTATATAATCTACCTATGCTACCTTGTAAAAGGTAAGCCTAATTCAAACATTAGGTAGCAGTGTTTACTGTAAAAACTTTTTAAATTCCAGGAAGCATCTATGTATTTGCAAAAATTTGTCTTGTTTTAGCCTAAACAAACTAATTCCAAATCTGTTCAGTACTGTACTAAGATGTCAGTAATTTGTGCAAGTTACTGTGTCCACTTGTAGATCTAAAGTCTTCATTCCATCATTTTTTTCTCAATCAAACTGGCTTCATGAATAAAAACTGTGCTACTACTTATGTAAATAAAAAGCAGTAGCACATAGTTATCTAAAGTAAAATTTGGTGCAGAGAAAAGTGATGCCAAACTCAAAGCTGTTTTTTTTTTAACTGAGGTCAGAATTGATGTCTGCAAGTTCAAACTGAATCATGATCTGATGTGGGATTCATGTTTCCATGTGTTCATCCCAAATTTTAAGCCTCAAAGAGCTAAAATAAACATGACTATATCAAAGAATGGGTTACCAGATGTTCCTCAGAATGCATTTTTTTTTTTATTAGTATTATTCTCACAGGCATTCAAATTTTCCTCAAATATACTATATACAATACCACTGTGCTATTAATATTTATCTTTTAATGTAAAAATATGAATGCATTTCTCAAAAACCTAATGATACATTTTTGGAATCTGCACTCATCTTAGTCAAATACAGTTTTGTTTGAGTAATGGTTCACACACACTGTTCTTCAGTTTAATTTTAAAAGAATTTTTCATCTTTTCCTTTTTAAGATATAAATCAGCTTAGTATAGTAATAAGTACAAAAAGAATTTAGCTAACCAGTATTCTTAAATCTATTACCAAGTTTTCAGTTGGTTAAAATTGAGGAATCTAAAATCTGGAGTAGGAAAAAATTTAACATTTTTTATTTAATGATCAAATTTCTGTAAGGTTCCATGCATTGTGGTCATTTTGGAACCAAACTACAATTGTTTCAGTAATTTTTTTTATTTTTATTTATTTTTTATTTTTATTAAAACTTGTGGATTTTTTCCTGAATATTTGAATAGCATTTAATTAAAGATCAAATCTCGTCACTTTTGAAATGTAAATCATTAAAATGACTTAAAGTATCAATCTCAGACCAAATAAAAGTGTATAAGGGGCTATTATTATCTGAGAAAAACTTTCTGGGTTTCTTTTTGATCCAGAAATCACATTTGGTGCAAGTAACTGACAGGATTGACAGCAGATCTTTTCACGAACTTCATCATTGTTGATGCATTGATTTGCCAGTTGACCCTCTTTTGCCCATTGTGAACAGGTCTCTTCATCTCTGTCTCCAAATATGCAACCTAAATAATAATGAAAAATATTTTGAATATTCCAGCAAATATTTGATTGATTTCTTATGCTGCCCATTCTTTAATAAACATATTCCTACTGGGATGTCTTAAACCACTATCATCTCAAAAATAGATTAAAATAAACTAGTATAAATTGAAAAAAAAAATGATCCTCATGTCCCCCCCCAACTCAATATTAAAGGAATTTAATGTCAGCTTATTAAACACTTAATATAATGTCTTTGATAAGACTATAACTTGGGGTGTATATGGAGCTCCTAGTTTGGATTGAATTAAATTTGTAGTATTCTGCAAGACTAGTTAACTTTCTCAACTAGTAGAGGAGGTACCCCAATTTATTTATATATATATATATATATATATATATATATATATATATAAGAAAGAGGTTTATTTTGTGCAAATATTCTATATATGGATCTAATAACTTTACAAATGTGTATAGATTTTTTTCCCCCTGTGTATGATTCAATCATGTTTCAAATATTGAGTATACAGGTTGGTGGCAGTCAATGATGCTATCTACATATTTTTAAAAATTTTATTTAAATTTGTCCCAACTGGTATGAGTTTAAGGAAAAAGAAAATCCTGATTAAATCAGGTAAAACTAAGATAAATTTTGAGTAGGATTGGAATGTCTACAATGCCATTGTTTCCTGAGAACAGAATCTATTAGTGTATTAATAGGTTTAGATACATTTTGGTTTAAAAAAATGACATCTTACCTGATAAAAACCTTCATAATTTGGTCAATAAATTGAGTTATATATTAATCAACAGCAAATGTGGGCAACATAAATTTAGAAATTTGGTGACTAGGTGATAAAATTCTACTTACTGTAAAAGATGCATTTGCTATCAAATAATTTTTTATTTTTTTTACAATTTAGGATTTAAAACCTGTTTTACAGGTATAAATAAGTCATTTTTATTGCATTTTTATTTTTAAGGAGTGTTAGGGGGATCTGAGTTGTTACCAATGTTGAAGATATGTTAACATATCTGGTAAGAATTAAGTCACCTGAATCTAGTCTATATAATTAAGGATCTACATGGAACATCTTTAAGCTGCTTTAAACTTGGTGAATTTTCCTATAAAACTGAATTATGATATACTTTGTCAGATAAATTGAAGTTTCCATTTCTAAAGTGGACAGTAGCCTTGATGTGAGTTCTAACTCCAGTTACACTGTTACTTTCAGACTAATACTCTTGTCCACCCAGCTATGGGTTTAATAGTATCATTGCTGTTCAACTAGGATGGCTTTGGCATTAAATAACCCATGAAGGTTGATATACCATTAAACAAAGAAACCAACCAGGTAAATTTTTAAATCTGGAATTACTCTATATTTAAAAGTGTATTTTAGTAAATGAAATTCAAAACCTGTGATAGTGTGTACCTACAAATGATTTTTTTTCTCTCCATTCTACATTTGTGAGAACTCTTAGGCTTAACTTCAAATGAGTTTTCATTTTCTAGTCTGTAAAAAGTTTTCATGTTTTATCCTTGGGAATCTAATATCACAAAATAAATATTTCAAGACATTCCCAGTGTCTATGATGCTGAAGTCTCAGAACAATAAAATTTGACTTAAGAGTATTAATGCCATTCCTACAGGAAATTACAATTTGTATGAAAACTAAAGCAATGCTATTTTGTCATCATCCCATTTATAGGATGTTTACAGAGGTATTTTTTTGTTTTTAATTTTTACTAACAATGAATGAGACAGAACTTTTTACATGTGATAAATATTTATACTGATGTTAGATTTTATTTATATATATTTTCCTCTCAAATGATTCTTGTGGATATTGGGTTAATTAGTACATGGATATGAAATTCAGATAATACTGAATAGCATTTTCTGAAGCAAGTCTTCATAAAATTTTATATAAAAATAGAATATTTTCATGTGTTTTTTGTTTACACAGATATAAAGAAGTCTACAATAAAAACATACATTAATAAATGTAAAATAGTTGAAATAGATTTCATAATTACCAGGTAATTGATGGTAAAGAATTACTTTTATTTTCAGAGCAAGCGAAATAATCATTCTATTTAGCAAAGGCAAATCTTTTTTCACTTTTTTATCAAAATCTCTCTTATATATTTTCAAAATGCAAACCTAATTGAACAATTTCCCATTAAAATATTATCTTATGATAAAAGATTTTTGAATTTAATAATAATGATCTTATGGCAATTGTCAGTCTTTTAAGATAAGATATTTGCCTAAATATGAACACAGGCCTGGGCAAGACTATGGAATACTGACAGTTGCCTATGCTGCAGATGACACTGATTTTTGTCCAAGAGAAGAGCAAGATGCAATACAACTTGGCACCAGTGTTCCAGCCAGAACTAGGCTGTTTGCCACTCCACTCTGGCAAGTTGCCCTACCACACTGGTAGAGTGGTTTAAGTCAGAATTTTTCTTCTAGGCCAGTGCTCTTACTAAATTAGAGAACCCAGTTTACTCTTTTTACTTATAGCTGGTTGGGTAACAGAATGCTTTTACTAAGGGCTTTAGCACAAAGTAAAATGCAGCTATGTCTAGATTTTGAACTTGGCTTATTGAGTTCATTCTCTAAGCCACCTGAATCTCCAATCTTATTAAAATATCTTCTATGCACTCCTCCATTGTGAGGTATAGTTCATTGATAGAGAATATAATTTTGAAACAGGAAAATGCAGTATATTACCTAGTTTTGACTAACTCTTTCAATCAATAAATGTAATTTTTTTTTTTTTATTTTTTTATTTTTTTTTTTTTTATTACTGAGTGTTACTTTACTATACATTATGAGTCCAATATTTTGGGTTCTGGGAGATCATATCAGATACTAATAAGAATTAGTAAAGTGTTCAGTTTTTTTTGTTTTTTTTTTTTTTTTTCTTCTTAAATGGTGTGACATCTTTAAACAAAGATGGCTGTACCCTAGAACAAAGTTTGAATATATTTTTTGCTCTTTCTTTTTGTGGGGTAAAAGCCACAAGGCAAAGTGTTGAATTGTGCAAAATCTGAAAATAAGATTTTGAACTAAATATACTCTACTTAAGATATTACCTGAGATTTGTTCAATTGTCACTGAGCACTCAAATCTATTTAACCATTCCTGTAACTTAACTCACCAAATTCACAAACAAAAAAAAAACATTCAAATTTTGCTGTAGGGAACAACATCTTTGTTTAAAGTGATCCCATTATTCTGTTGAAAACTGTTATAAATGATCAGTTTTATCATTAGTATTTGATGTAATCTCTCTAAGCCCAAAATATCAGGGTTATGACTTCAAAAGTTTTATAAAAATACATTAAACAAAGTCTCTTATGCAGCTGTATATTATGGGCTAATTTTTGGATTAACTGAAAAAATATGCAGATTGATTTAAAAAAAAAAAAAAAAAAAAATAGCTTAACTTTTTAAATAGCATTCAGCCCAAAATACTGGGCTTACTATGTATAGTAGTGTGCAGCTGAAAATATTGGTCTTACAGTGTATAGTAAAATGGTGCTTGGCCCAAAATATCAGGCTGATGGGTTCAAAAGGTGTTCACTGCTTTAGTGATGAATTCAATCCTCACTAGGCACTTTAATCTACTTAAAACTGATGAACACATTTTTTTGGAGGGGATCTTACCTTGTGATTTTTTATCCATGACTAAGGTACATGCCTGACAGCATAACTGAGAAATAAGTTGATCATAACAAGCACTTTTGCTTTTGGAAAACACAAGTTTATTGCAGTACTTGTACTGGTCTGTATTCATCTGGGGACATTTGGCAAAGTCGATTTGTCTCTCTTCCAGGTCGTTGCTATCAACTACCTGCTGGTTTTGCTTCATGGTGACTAAATTTATGTAGGATTTTAGAAATGATGTAGCTTTTTTTTTTATTGCAGCATTGAAATAATTTGACCGTTTTTGACGGTAATGGCCAGAGGAGCATTTAAACATAATTGGGCAAGTCTCACAGCAAAAACCAGTAAACTCTTTAAAATAACACCAGATTTTCTTACATGGTAATAACTCCTGTCCATAAGGACAACCTGAAATGAAAAAAAAAAAACAATGAGTCTCATGAAAGAGGGAAGGGGATCCCCATGGTGTAGTGGTTAACATGTTGCTCTGCTATATCATAGTAAACAAGTTCAGTGGTGCTATTGCATTCACTTTTAGACCAATACATTATCTTCACCCCAACTATAGGTTAGATAGTACTACTACTGTTCTTTTACAAGTATAGTTTTGGCATTAAATAACCCATGAAGGTTGGTATACCATTAATCAAAATAAACCAAACCATGAAATGTGTCATCATTATGAGGTAATTTTTTTTTATGTGTATGCAATTGTAAAACAGCTGACATCACATACTTGTGAGATTTTTATTGTCTAGAAACATGGCGGATCCCAGGGTCTGATGAAGACTTTGTGGGTGATAGTGCTTATGCTGTCTTTATAATTTATATATGCATGTATACATAAATAAGATAGTAATCTTTCTCTTAAGCATACTTTATTAAAAACTTGTCAATTTTTTTTTAATGTGTCTTACAAGATTTTTTAAAAGTTGGATTCAATTTTATATAAAGAAAAATTGTCCAAAATTTCTCTTTGAATAATTGTACCATCATAGGAGTATAATGAAGATGTTATTTTTTTTTTTCTTTAATAAAACTTTTGTTTTTAATATCAAAGATACTTTCTATCTATATTTGTAGTTTTTCTATAGCGTAAGAACCTTGTGTGTGGTTTTTAACAAAATATACATGTACTTACATGGATCATCTGTTTTATATTTGGAACAAGAACAACTACACGTTTCTCGAAAATCTTGCATACCACACATCTGAGGCATTAGTTTGACCATATGTAAACACTTATACCTTCCAAACAGTCTTGGTTCATCACCATATAAACAAGGAACTAAATAAGTTAAAAAATAGAATAAATGTAACAATTTTATGATATAAAATGCCAATTAACAATTGGCTAGTTGTTTATAATTAAGCATAACTGATAAATGTGAATTATATCTAAACTAATTTGACCTGACAAAAGATTCGTAGGTTTATAAAAGACACCAGCCATTTCAGTAAAAAGTATTCAGTTTTTAAAAAAAAGTAGTGGTTATATCTACAAAAAGGTCTCTTCTTTATATACAGGATATACCTTTAATGTAAAATGCTTTGTCATTTTTTTGCCAGTGAAAAGTGTTGATATTGAAGCTGAATGAAAATTTAATTTTCTTTAAAATGGTCTCCTTGGCATTCACACACTGATTTTGACAAGTTTTTCAATGGTTAAAGCATCTTTGAAACTTCTTTTGATAATAAAGGAAGTTCTTTTTTCACTATTTGAGGATGATTTGTCAGACTTTGGCAGAAACTGTTCACTTATGCCTAAGGCCATACTTACTATATCTTAGATACACTATGATACGTAGTGAAGTGATGAAAATCAATTCACACTAAGAAGAAGAAAAACAGTATTAAAAAAATAATAAAAAGAAAACACACTTTTTTCCTATATTTTTAAACCTAAATGTTAGGATTGTATATTATATGCAATAACTAAATATCAACCTTTTGTCCAACTATGTGCATCACCATATTTTGGATGGTATGATTGAATGTGAGTTATATTTATGATCCAAACAAACTAATGTGTAACAAACACCCTTGTCTGATGCCATTACAGAGCGATAGCCACTGGAATGAATGTTTGTTTATAATTTTGTTTTTCTTAATGTGAGCTTATTTTTGCCACAAGCTTGTTGCATTTTTGTGTGAATATGTCTACATGTGTGCTCTAATTACTGTGTAAATATTTTGTTTCAAAACTCAAATTTTTATTTTTAGTCTATACAAACCAGATAAAAAGTTGAACAAATGTTAAATTTACTTGCTACAAATTTTAAAAAGTATATTTACAAGATACATTATTTTTTCCCCCTAAATTTAGAGGTGTGTTATTCATGAATAATTACAGTAAATAAACATTATCCATGAATTAGGGAATTGGGATATATTATTTCTTTAAAATTCCATCTTCACTTTCATTAAAAAACTAATGTTCCAAAATCTCATTTTCTTGTGCCCCAAAGTAAAATGATTTTTAAGGCTCCAGGGTAATGGTATCCATGAATATAGTTATGTTGGGGGTAATGGCAGAAAGGATTACCTGACTGATGCCATAGAATAAGGGAAGTTTTCTCTGCTCCAGAAAAAAAATCTGATAAAAGTTTTTAAATAAAAAAGAAAATGTTATGAATATTTTCATTTTCAAACCAATTCAGTAAAGTTGATATTGAACTATTTCTTATTCTTAAAAAAAAGCAGTCCTGGTATGATATTCAATTATTATTTAACAAAATTATATTTACTACTTACTTGATATATTTGGAGCTTTGCTGGAATAAATACAAGCACCTTGTTCACACCACTAGAATAAAAACAGTACAAGTTTAATCAGAATTATAGAAATTAAGTATTTTTTCCAGGTTATAGCAAGCTAGGCTTAATCTATATATAACTTTCTATGCTTCAGTATTTTCTTGCTTTTTCATCAATTCATATTCTTTCTTTTTTAATTTCTTTTTCCTTCCAACTTATTCAATGCCTGATGTTTTCTATCTTTCTTTCATTTGTTTGCTTGAGTCACTTCACTAAGGCTCTTGCATTCTCAGAACACAACTGTTGCCATCATCTCAAACCCATAGACAAACAGAAATGCTAATCTATACATAAATAATCCTATCATGACAAAAACTTTGCTAGAAATCATATTGATATGAATGAAATTTCTGATTTATATTCTTATTAAGTCTTTAAAATTGAAAATTTGAGAAAAGTCTACTGTCATTTATAATATTCTAAATTAAAAGAAAAAAGCGTTTCACCTTTTGTGGAGCACATAAAGTCCCTTGAGCACAGGGTAAGGGAGACAATGCTATTTTTTTTTGTCCTTTCTTTGGATCAAAGCAAAAAATAACTTTGCAGATATCTTGAGTATAATTTTTATGCTGTAAAATATAAATAAATTGACAAGACAAAGTGTTACAGTTAAGAAAGAGAATTAAGTTTATCCAAAAGATAATTGGACTGTTTATTTGATAATAACAAAGTTATTAAACTGAAACAGTTTTATCAGAGCATAACTAATTTTATCTTGCTAAATTCAGTTTGGATGTAGTAGGAGGTGTGTTCAAAAAGTTCAAAAATATGGAAGCTACCAAAGCAGAAATACACAAGAAATTAAAAGTTAATTTTTTTCAACATAATCTCCCTTGATATTCACACATTCCAGTAAAATTTTGTTAGTTGAAGCAACTCCGAAACTTCTTTTGATATGGTGTGAAACTGAAATGTCATATTTGTGTTAATGAGTTCCGCATCCTCAAATCTTATCCTTGAGATGAATTTTCAGTTTAGGTTTGGTTTGGTTTTATGGCATATCAACCTTTGTAGGTTATTTAACGCCAAATCCATTTTTATGTAAATAATCTGTTCTATTGAAAACAGTTCAGTTTAGCATAAGTACACAGTTTAATTGTCAAAAACATTTCCATTTCAAACTATTCTAGCAGTTATATGTAATAATTCAATTAAGTGTAAATACAGTTTTAATGTTGAAAAACAGTTCTATTTGAAATAATTCAGTTAAGCATAAGCACGCAGTTTAAGTGTAAGTACGGTTTAATTGTCAAAAATGTTTATATTCAGTTTAGGAAACAAGAAAAAGTCATATGAGTTGATGAGTATGGATGGTATTGCATTTTCAAGTTGGCATTGATTCATCGAGACATTATCATTTTATTGTATAAATTGTTCCACTAAATACACATCGTCACTTAAATTTTAAAATTAAAACTTTAGTTTCAGCCTTGATGATATGTAACTCTATACTGGTGAAAGGTTTAGAATATTTTCATTATGTTTTTTTGGACTACAATAAATTTCTATTTTTTACAATTAGTGCTCAGTTACACAACAATTTTTTTAGTTTTTTTTTTGTTTACATCTAAAATATTTTTAAAAATGTAAGCCTAAATTCACTGAGAAATTTGAAACATTATTCTAATTTTATCTTTCTAAATATGTTTAAAAAACAACTGACAAAAATTTAAATTTAGTTCTTAATTGCCTATTATGTTACAGTGATTAAAAAATGTATTTGTTTAATTTCTTTTTTACTCTATTAAAATGTAACAATAAAAAGAAGCTAAGAATTAAAACTGCATCCTTATTTTTAGGTGGAAAACTTCATGTATTTGTTCAAATGGAAAGTATTCATTTATTCTATTAAGTAGTTTATTTCTTTTTTTTTTTTTTTAAAAAAGCCTTTGAATTATACTGATTAAAAATTAATATATTTTGTTCTAAGAAATATGAAAACTATTTATTTAAAAAATCACTTTTTGAGTTATCAATAAACATTGCTTTCATCTAATCTTTGTAATTTTTTTCTTTTTAACCTCTAAAAATGTATCATTATTGGTAGGTAAAAAATAAAAAGAAGCTAAAAAATAAAAATGTGTTCTTAAAATAAAAAGAAGCTAAGAATAAAAAATGTAAAATTTTTCATTTTACAATTCCTTTTTTTGGTTTACATTCAGAATAGATTTTTTAAAAGTTACCCCTTTGTTTGAAACATTTTCATGAATTATTAGTTCCCAAACCCTCCAAAATTAAGAATTTTTTTACAATTAGTACTAAATTACAAAAATATAATTTTTGAAAAAGCATTAAATTCAAATTTCACCAATGGAATCTGTGATATTCAAACATGGCGGGGTATAAGAAGAACTAAAGAGTTCCCCTTTTTTTGTACTTAGGAAAAATTTTGAAGAGTTCCAATAATTGATTGATTTTTAATTTTTGAATGATTTAAATCAATCGGTAAAAATCAAAAACTAATTTGTGCTTTACCTGATTATAAACATATTAAAGTGTATGCATGATTTTAATGCTCAATGACATCTCTTTTCTAAGTTATAAGTCAATATATGCAAATCAAAATAGATGCAACTTTTATGTATATAGATGACAAAAACAAATATAATGTGACACCAAATGAAATTTGTTTTGTGCGCTGCTCTAAAATATTGAATACTGTAATAATCTATTATACTGTTTTAGAGTTATTGTCAATTAATCATAGGTATGTAAGTGTATACAAATACAGATGAACATACAGGCATATATACATACACATACATACACACATGTATACAAGGTTTATCTGAAAATTTTATAGGCTGATCAAGATACTCTAATGGAATGTACCAAATGTGGTTTATTTTTCAACATAGTCACCCTTGTGGTCCACATACTTCTTTCATCAGTGGTACTGTGCTTGGATCCCATTGCGCAAAAAAAATCATCAACAGCAGTTTTGACATCATCGAATGAACTTTTCAGCCCCTCATAACAGACACAAGCTTACGGTTACACAGAGACACAGACAGATTGATACACACATAGAAATTTGTACAGATACATACAGGCATGCACACACAGGAAGGTGTGTGTATGGTACACACACACATACACACAAACAACTTTGCTATCGACATTATAGCTAGATAGAAGTGAAAAGATATTTACCCTGAAGAAATAACTTTTCTGTCCAAAAGCAAGTTGACACTGTTTGTCTACAGAAAAAACCTGACCAGGAAGTAAAGTTGTGTCTTTGTTAAATTGGTGTGGTGATGTTTTTTTAGCACATTGATTTCCATGACTAAAATAGTTAAGGAAAATATATTTATTTTTACAAAAATGTCTTCTTTTTTTCAAAATAAGAGAAGAAATTTGTTTACTTTATTAGATAAATCAGTAGTTTTTCAAACTATGCACTGTAGTACACTGGTGCACCACAAAATATACCAATACGTGTCTTGTAAAAAGTATATGTAAATCCAGCATAAAATCAATGACTTCTGTTGTAGTTTACACTTTCCGACATGAAACTAAACTTTTATTTTCTATCATTAAACACAGAAGATTATGATTGGGTTTGAGACTCTTTCATTAAAATTTCATCTGATATTTATTTGAAATTATATAAAGAAGATGAATTGGCTTCACTGTCTTGTGATCTTGGACTTAAAATCAAGCACAAAGAGTTACTTATTACTACATCTTGTATTTCTATTAAAGAAGAGTATCCTACAGTACTTAAATGCTTTAACTATTTTGATCCAGTTTTCTACTTAAAGTTTACATCAGTTGAGGTTTTTTTCTTTTACTAGCGTTAAATCGCAAGAAAAAGGTGGGCTTCTATTCTGATGCTTCTAATTCATAACTATTCTTATTTTGGTCAATAAAAAAGAAATTACTAATATTGAACTACTTTTTAAATTATAAGTCAAAATTTTTTAATACATTTCTTAAATAGATTTTTGAATTGATATTCTTAGTACACCAAATTATTTTTAGTGCTTCTAAACAGCACTTTCAACAAGAAAAGTTTGGGAACTACTGCTTTTGATGAATGAAGGATCTATCTATTTATCTATTGTATTGCCCATAAACAAGTATAACTCCACTAATTTTTGGTATAAAAAGTTAATTTTCTTCTAAACCAAAGATGTCAGGATCTTATTCCTTGTGAAATATTATATAATGAAAATAGGTATTATTAAGTATTATTTACTACCAAACTACAGCAATGACACTCAGTAACCAAAAACAAAATTGCATGAATATATACAAGCTGTATACTTATTTTTGGATAGCTATATATTCATATTATTATTTTACTAATAAATTTACATTTTTTAATGTGAATAAAGAAGGAATAATTATGATACCACATTATTTATTAATAGAATTAAAATAAGAAGGATTAAAATAACACACATGGTTTATTCATAAAATCCTTGTGGCTGATGGCCAGCAGCAAATTTTGGAATATTTGGTTTCAATTTTGATAAGACATAAATCTCCATGTTTTATTACAATTCAGCTCATTTGTTATATTTATCATCATGGTAACTTGTTTGGCATTTGGCTTCAATTCTTAGACAAAATGTGATTGATCATACTGGAATTACTTGAATGCACCTGGTATTAATAACACATTGGGCATCCATACATTTTTAAACTGAATATTAAAAAAGATCTAAAACAATTAAATTTGGTAAAATAGTCAAGTTCTTGTAATATAATGTTGCCACTTCCTCATAACTCCAATTGCCCCCTAAAGGAGCAACATAGACCCCACTGGAAAATACTGGGATAGAGTTTAACTTACAGAAACTAATACTACTGTTCTCTTATACCCCTATTCATTAGAAGAGAATTAGAAGTTGTCTTCTCAGTGTCCAACAGAACACTGTGATGAAGAGGCATAAAATTTTTACTGCTCAACAAATATCTGTCCATGTACAAACAGGCTGAATTTTATTATAACAAAAAAGCAAATGATTTCATTGGAGTGGTTACCAATGGTCACCAAATGGCTGGTGCTAGGGAGGATATTTATCAAGGTCCAATATTAGCATGAGTATATCCATTGATATGCTAACACTGAATAAACGGAAAGAAAGACAAGATAAGCCTATCTACACATATATGAACATTTGATAGATGCATAATATATACATGGAGTATTACATGATTGTCTCCACAAATAGAATGTGCATATATTGTTCCATGAACAAGGAGCATTTGAAAAGTGTACAAAAATAGTAAAAGTCTTACTTGTCCTTGATGGATTAGCCATGTTAGCTTTATGTTTCAATGACAAGGCGAGATAAAGTACTTTTATGGAATTGTAGTCAAAGTCTCTCATTTGTTCAATGAATAGCGATGAAAAGTCATGTCTATTTTGATCAAAGAACAGACATGAAAAGTGATGTGAAAGGATTCTTGTATTTAGGATTCTCATATGCAAAAAACTCTTTATGTCAAAAGATATACCCAATAAATCCAAGGGAAGACATTTATTGTCTCCTTATTGTATCAAGATATTTTTGAACCAATCGAAAAAAAAGCACACATCAAATCAACAGATTTTGGGAACCTACCTTAAGAATACTTAAAGAAACTTATTTCTTCAGTTAGTTACTGTTAGATGCTGACCACACCTAACTATAAATTTAAAAAACAAATTTATGAATGTTTTTTGTTCGGCCTAGCAGACATTCAATTTTTGAACTGTTTCTTATTTTCAATATTTTCTGAGAATATAAAACTAAAGTGGTTGATTGTAAAAAGATTTGTATCTTTTACACAGATAAATTGTTCAACAAAAGAAAACTTGTTAAAATTTATAAGAAGCTCTTATTTCTCTACTATCTACTTCCTGGTTGGTGCGAGATATTACAGTAATTACAGGAAATGCAAAGAAGACCACAAAAATTAGTGGCTATTATTTCTTCTTCTTCTTCTTCTTCTTCTTCTTCTTAGTATTATTATTATTATTATTTACTCGTTGAGTGTTTTTCACAGCATTGTTAGCTGTTAGAGTTTGAGTGACAGCAAGTCTCCTCAAATCTCCAAGACTCTTCTCAGTATTCTGGTCGTTCTCAATAATGTAGTAGTTTTGATGGTCTTTACTTGTCCTCTTATTTCCAAGTCCTCCAGTCCCTTTAATAATCCTTTGGTAACTGTACCAAAAGCACCAATCATGATTGGTATAATTGTCACCTTTATGTTCCATAGTTTTTTCAATTCCCTTGCAAGGTTGAAGTATTTATCCTTTTTTTTCACTTTCTTTTAGTTTTAACCTGATATTATTATTTGTTAGATGGCTTACTTTATGATATTATTCAAGTTGTTCTCAATAGCCTTAATTGAACATAATGAGAATTGCCAGGGATTGGTGTTATTGGGTTTAAGCAATCTTTCCTGGGACATGATATAATTGTCTTCTTTGTTACAGTTGTTATATTTACCATCATGGTGACTTCCAAGACTGAAACAGAAAATACAAGAAGAAAAAGAATTATACGGTAATTTACTGAATGCCCCAAAATGTTCATTAGGGATAGAAAGGAACTGGTAAGCAAGATAAGAGCATGACTAACTATTTTTGTATAAACATTTTGAATGTATTTTAAATTTTAAAACAATAGTTCAACTAAAAAAGGAAATAGAAAACTATTTTCTATATTTTGCAAATATTTAAATGCTCAAAAACTATTCAAGTAATAATATCACAAAGAAGTATGATGTAGAAATAAAAGACAAAAAAAAACAAAAAACAAAACAAAAACAAAACAAAAACAAAACAAAAACAAAAAAGCAAAAAAAGGGAGACAATAACTAAATTAAAAGCTAATCATTAAGATAAGGAATAAAATCAATCAACAAAGCCTAATTAAAATCAAAAGAGATCATTGGACTTATATTAAGCTAAAACTTAAAGGTTTAAAAGTGAAATTTTTAAGTCTTATAAATTCTAATTCAAGTAACAAAATCCGTTTAAAAGCATAAATAATAAAGACTAGAAGTTTAGTCCTGCATAAATCTAAAATTCCATTAACACTGTTATTTTGACACAGCTAGTCACTGGATAACAGATTTTGAGAGAGGAGAGAATTATATGAGCCACATAAATGTATAGCATTGGAAACCATGAGATGCAGCATGGTGGATGTGAAGCAAGACGAATGAATTCAAAAGTGAATCAACAGCACTCTTCACCTAATAATGAGTGGAGGAACTTTATAGGTCAATTGTTAGGATCAAATAGTTTAGTCAAGAAACTATTGCTACTTATCTATAAGGGTGGTATCTATTGATGTGAAAAAAAAACAGCCATCAAAAGATTACCATGACTCTAATTCAAACATTCAAAACACTTTGCCCTACATACGAGTAAACAAGGGGCAGATTCTGCTGAGTCTGGAGCTCTAAACTAAACTTTCTTATATACAAATGGACTCCTACACATAGATGTACCAGTGTTGGTCAGCCAGCAAGGACATACATGCCTCAGCTCAGTCTGGACCCTGGATGCAGTCTAGAGGACCTGCCAAAAGCAGTAGACGATAGGGCCTGAGAGTGAGAACAAGTCAAGAGTGAGTCACTGGCAGACGAATTCCTGCATAGAAGTAAATTGGTTGAACTGAATCAATCAAATCAGCCGGCAGAAGAATATCAAAAGCTGGACCTTTGGTGAGGGAGAGGAAAAAGCAAATTTGGCCTCTATTACCAGAAACCATCGTGAAGTTAACCTGACAAAAACTGTTACTCACCTACGAGGCTAACGGTTCAATAAACACGTGCACATGCACACACATACACACACACACACACACACACACACACACACATATATATATATATATATATATACACTTTCTTTACCAATGAGTCAGTACAAACTTTTGTACTAGCTAAAGTGACACCTCACGGAATACCAACAGAGGTTAGCAGAAACTCTTCCAAATATTACTATGCTGTGTAAAAGGATTAAGTTAACGTTGTCAACTTTCTAACGGGAATTGAGAACACTCTCAGTGACCTTAATCCCACTTTACAAGCCACTATTGACAAATATATGCAAAGTAGAGATATGGTTATTTATTAAGCTTTGCTTAGTTGTGACACAAGGCCAGATGTATGTGGTAAAAAAGGGTGATATGTAGTTGAAAGTTATTTTCACCAGAACTATCAAGTATATCTACAAGATGCAACAGAAATACCTCCTGTATTTTAAACAGTCACCTATGTGGTGCAAATGAACTTTAACAAGTGGCAATCGTAGCTCCACATACTTGTCTTGACATTTTTTCAGATACAATCAGTAATGATCATAGCTTGGGCTAGTGCATACTGTGTATTTGCTGTTGAAACATTTTAAGACTGGTAAATGTGTAATTGAGGGCTTTTTGAGCTCATTTCATGTTACATCTGAATGATGCTGTCTCTAATAGAGTTTTCAACTCAGCAGAATCAATTTTCTATCCAGAATAGCATCATACCAATATAACTTGAAATGAGCACAAAAAGCTCTCTGTATAGCAATTACAGATTACCAGTCTTAACAAGACATTTCAACAACTAACATACGGTATGCATAAGTCCAAGCCATGATTGTAACTAATCATATCAATGAGACATTAGCAAGATGGAGCTACCATTACTACTTGTCTAAGTTCACCAATAAAATACAAGTGACAGTTCAAAATAAGGGAAGATATTTCTGTCATTCCCTGTATTTACTCAACCCCTCAGCAATGGGTGAGGTCAATTTTTAAATGGAATACAGCTGGTTTGAATTCAGAGTTTTCCTTCTTGTAGATCAGAGAACAGATGGATTTATGTGAAATGCCCTGTCCAAGTTGTCAATTTCATTTCTTTTATGCTACGTGTACCTGCAGAACTAACAGTTATTTTTGGCTGACTTTATATTATGTCAAAGTTAACCACAGACAAGGCTGAATACAGCAAAAACTAATTGGATTAAACTTTTTTTTTTCATGTTGATTGGCCAGAATAGTTATGTACCAAAATCAAGTTTAGAAAACAAAACTGTTTTAGGATTGTCATTTAGTCTTGGCTCTATGTTGTGAAACTTTTGCAACAAGATATGCAAATAAATATAAATAGATATGCACATGTCACTTACCTATGTGCAATTTCATGCATCATAACTTGGGTGACAGAAAAACCAAACTTTGACTCAACAATCGAAAGAGAATAATTGGTGCATAATGCTCCAACAAAAGAAATACCTGATGAAAAAAAATGTCAAGAATGAAATATATTCAACAACATTAGACAATAAAGGACATAGAATAAAACTTAAAGTATTTTAGAAATGAAAGCTTGAATCACATTGAATAGATAATAAAAGAATTATAATATTCGATTACTAGCTGAAATACCCACCTACATTGAGTAAAAGGTCAAGACATGAATTACAACTAATTGTAATGACTGTGAGACTATTCTTTATTATTGGTTTGGTTTGGTTTTTTTGTTTAATGGTACATTAACCTTCATAGATTATTCAGTGCTAAAACCATCCTTGTAGAACAACAGTAGTGATACTTTAGTGATAGGTAATGTTGTTATTATTTTAGCGAAGAAATGTATTCTTGCGTGTGTTGTTATACCCTCGCTAAGTGTTGTTAGAAAATAAAGGAGGATAAAGAAGACGAAGATGCCGTAAGGTTTTATATGAAGGGTTTTAATGGCAGCATGGAATAAAGGGTTTACATTTATGCTGCAAGTCTCGTTGGAAGGAAAGAGGTAAGGAAACGAAATGAAGTTATGATAGAATTGAGAAAGCATTTTAGCAGCTAAATGCTGGAGCGAAAAGTGCAATATTAGGTTAAGGCATTGTTGGATGTGCAAGGGAGATATGTTCACCATAGTGTAGCAAAAGTCGTGTTTGCTGTTTGAGGAGAGAAATGTTGAAGTCACTGTGAGTTTGTGGTTCTGGTTGTTTCGAGGAGAAGCGTGAATGTCTCCTGAAAATGTTGCCCAGTGAAGTAGCAGCTAGGTGTCGGAGCGGAATTTTGCATCGCAGTCGACATAGCCAATTTTGGGGGTGATGTAAAGTTGTTCCTGTGTGTGGCGTATTGAATTCATCTAATTCATATTCAACTGGGAACCCTTGGTCTAAGAGAAATAGATGCAAGGAGTCCATGAATTAGACTGCTTCCCTCATAGTGGTGTGATGCTGCTGCTGCTATTGAAGAGCAGACAGTAAGACATCTGTACTGAATGAAGGAGTTCTGAGAAAAGAAAGTGTTTGACAGATTTCCCCAGTTTGTGCTGCCCGGAAAGATGGTCCAGGTTGAATAGGATAAGTCATCCAGATTGGGTGAAATTATGCGTCGACCCTAATGGTTGAATTAAATTACGTGCCAAACTAAAATACAAAGTTCTTTCTGCTACAATATTTAATCTATAGCTTGGGGTTCATACCTTTCCCAAGGGTATTAGTCTGAAAGAGAATATAATTGTCCAACTGGAGTTTGAACTCACTTACTTTTTGATCAAAGTCCAGCATTTTAACCATTGTAGCACAGGGTCTCCCTCTCTTTACTACTGATTGAACTGTTGGTTTTATCAATCGAGATATGCAAAACTGGTGGATAAATATTATTCAGAAAAGTCCTACAGTTTTTGTGAAAAAAATCATTGTTTGTTGGGGAAGCAGTCATAATAATGAAATTCACTGAAACTTGTTTCACCAAAATCTGTTACACTGTATGTTTACCACTTTAAATGAATAATTTCATCAAAAATTCAAAGGAAGATAACTTTGATATTTGAATCAACTTTTTAGAATTCTGTATCATTAACAATTACCCTGGTTTATTTGATTAGGAGTGATGGCATTTATTTATTCATGATAATTAAATCGATTTAAAGAATATTTTTGAAAATACCTTTTCTTTTTCCATAAATTCGTCATTTAAATCTTCATTTGCATAATAATGCTGCATATGTCTTAGCAAATATTCAATAACAAATTGAAAAAATAGGAGAAAAGAAAACTCATTTAAAATAAATAAAATAATTTAGTTTGGTTTGTTTAGAAGGATATAATCTTTGATGGACTATTTAATTTTCAAATCAGTTCAAGCTAGAAAGAAGCCCTTTTGCCAACAAAAATAAAATGTAAATGAATAAAATAGTTAAAGATATGAATATTGAAGTAAATAAATAAATAAAATGAATACTATTTACCATACCTAGTTGAATTAACTGGCAAAATGGTTAATCATACAGATCTAGTATTTAATAAGCATCATTCAAAATCTAAACTTATCTTCCTTTAATTTTCTGTGTTAAGAATTTTCAGTGAAATGAATCATTAGAACAAATGAACATGTGATGTAATGAGTTTCTGTGAAATGAATTTTGAACCAGTGAATTTCAGTATTATGAACTAGACCTGTTTGTAGACACTCTGATGGCATCTTCAAGTAATGTATTTTCCATGTTTTTTTCAGTACTATCTAAGATCAGGATAAATTTTACAGATAATGTCAGAAATAATGAATTCTTTATAATTTTTAGTATTATAATACTCCAGTTTCACATCTTTTCTTATGCTAATGTGATTCTGTTCTGATGCTATACAGTTTTTCAATTCTGTCTTACTGAATGGTCTTTGTTTTTCAATTTTCTATTTAAGTACATTCAACTAGTGCTTAGACTGGTACATTGACTGCTCTTTACTGTTATGTGGAAAATAATATAATAACAATTACTTTTTGTAATTGTTTGGTGTAAAGTTTTAAATGACAATAAGGATTGTAAAATAATCAGCTATAATCTTAGTTTAATGGGTTGCCTGGTGGTAGGAAATCTATCTAATTGAGTCTCCATTCACCAACAGCCAATATTAGCATGAATATATTCATAATACTCTAACACTGAATAAATTGAAGGAAAAACTAGCTCATCTACATATACAGAAACTGTTACAGATTGATCTTTGATGAGCCATGTTAGTTTGTAGATTTCAAAACAGGATATGCACCTATGTCTAAAGGTAAACAAAAGACGGTGGAAATGTCCCATGAATTGCATAGAAGAGTGTGTAGAAATCTGAACAATATATAATGGAAGTTTTCAACCCCAAGCAGTCAGCAGAGTCAGTGGTAAGCAATGACCAGTGACATGAAATGTCATGCTGTTTTAGCCACTAGCCCAGGAGGAAGTGGCCCTCTATCAGTCTTCTGTGAAAGAAGCATGAAGAAGAAATGAAGATGATTAAATGTTTTAAGTCGGCCCTTTATCAATCTTGTGAAAGAAGCACAAAAGAGGAACAAAGATGATTAAATGTTTTAAATCAGCCCTATTCCAGCCTTGTGGTAGCAGAGTGTAGAAGTAAGGCTCTCTGAAGATGTATCTCAACCTGGTGTAAATCTTAGCAGTTCCTGACTTTCCCTCTCTTTCACACAACCAATTTTATACCTTCCATAATAAAGAAGAGAGATGTATATTTTTTATAAATAAGTATTGTCACTTTCTTCCTGGTATATGGCAAAATATTTAATAAATACCAAATATACATACAAACAATAGTGAAAAGAATACATAAATGTGTCCTAACAGATAAAATATGTATATATTGTTTTATGAACAAGCAGTATATAAAAGTGTTACAAAAATGAAAATAGGCTAACTTGAGTAAGATTAGCAGCAAAATGGTCATGGCCATGTGGTTCTACTGTACAGGTAAGGGACAATGTACATACTATTCAAAGAACAGAGGAAAAAGGGAACAGGGATGGATTTTTGGGATTATCATCTGACATAGGCCCCCAAACAAACATGCTCATTCTTTATGGTGACAATTATCTATTATCTTCCAACAAGTTCTGGATTTCTTACCCGTTGTTGATAGGTATTTCAGTTTGTACTATCTAAATTATATAATCCTGATTATTTGAGAGTGACAATTTTAATATCTTTATTATCATAGATTTAAAAGTTTTTGCTGACTAATGTTCCTTTGAATTAAACAGCAGCAAAAATATATTGCTTAAAGCTGACCTGTTACACTTGTTACAGATTTTTCATTTACAACAGCAAAAAGGTCATAACTGAAAAAGAAAAAAAAAGTATAAAATATGAGGAATAAGATAAAGAAAGTTTACAAATTTAAAGCAGAATAATGCTGATTTGAATTTAAAATCTTCTTTCTTTTATTATATCAAAGCAAAAATGTCTTGCCCTATCTTCCCTCCTATTCACCTATTGCTGAGGGGAAGAAGAGATGGATTCATGCATTTCCCAAGGTCATTAGTACAAAATGAAACACAAACAATCTCATTTTTAATGTGAACTTGGTTAGCTGAATTCATTTCCTTCAACAATAACCATTTTACTATGGGTTGTGTACCTCCTTAAAATTTATAAATAGTGTATGTTTAGGGCTGTTTAGATAAATCTTCAAAGTTATTCCTATCAGAACACTCACCAGATTTTGAAAGAATATGCAAGTAGAAAGCAATCATTTTATAATGGGATTTAGTAGAATTATCTTGAGAACAATATCTTTGGCCACTGGAGCATGGGAAATTATCTGCTCTTGAGAACAATGTCTTTGGCCACTAGAACATTGGAAATTGTTTCTTTGACTACTAGATTAGCAGCAGTTATGATATAGATAATTTTTTAAAAAAAAGCCATAAAAGTTCATTCTCTTTCTTGTAGGTCGAGCTAAGTATATAGATGTTATGAAATGTCATCATGTTCAGATGATGTAAAACCATCTAATAATACTTGAATTAAAAATTGTGAGTAGAAACAAAAATAATTGTTTTCCCTTGGATTAGGGGCATGACTTTTTTTGTCTGAACCTATTGGATAAAAATGGACATGGTTTGTTTTTTTTTCATTGAAAAAAATGGAGATGTTTCCAACTCTGGCAAGGTGAAATACAGATCCTCGCCATGAAAACAGAAGACTAGTAAGACATTTACATTACTCTTCTTTGTACTCCCTTTCATACATGCTTGTTACTGGAGCAGTATGTATGATTTATTTATTTTGAGATGGATGTTGATTGTTGTAATATCTGTGATTTTATTATATGTACCAATTAAATGTTTTAATAATCGATATGTTTATCTTGACTTTCCTTACTGTTTATTCAGTGTTTGTATGTCAGTGGATATAATAATGTTATGATTGGAAATTTGTGATTAGGAAACATTTAAACAAATAGCCAATAAATTATAACTGGTATAAACACTTCCTATACATATCTCTGTCTTATATGATACATATATTTCTACTAAACTTTTTATACCAAAAAAAAAAAATTTGTCTCTTATGCAAAAGTATAATATCTGAAATTGTCTCTTACTTTAACTTTTTGGAAAAACAGTGAATGAATCAATGTTCTCTTGAACTTTCTAACAAGAACAGTGATAATAATGATTTCTTATCTTAGAACTTCAGACCCCCCCCCCCAAAAAAAACCCAACAAAAAACACCTACCCAACAATCAACATTGCATGGTCATATGTGATTTGTTTATCAGCAATCCAATTTTGATACTGTTTGAACAAAGCATGCACATTCAGAGTAGAGTCATTACAACAAAATGGAGTGTCTGTAATGAATTTGGAGCTCTCAGCAGTCTGAAAAGGAGTGGAAGTTAAAAATATTATAAAATTTAAACCCCATAATACAATCAGCTTTTGATCAAGTCATGTCAGCATGTGAAGCAAAATTTACTTCACTTGGATCCTAATTTTGAATTCAGAACCCAGTAAAAATAGCATAGTTAAAAATGACACAAGTGAAAAACCAAATAGCACATTTAATTAAGTCTTAGTGTAATAATTCATAAACCCTAACTTAGTTTGTCACAAGGCCAGAAATATTAGGCACTAACAGAATTAAACACACAAGTAATATTCTGCTTGCTAACCATTATATGTGGTGTACCTAAGAACAATCGTGTAGTTAGTTTAAGTGATCCTCACAAACAACATTTAAATAACAGTTTATTGTAACTTGTGTGACGTTGAATTCTACTCTGACCTTAAGAGATCGACATCTCGGTCATTGTCCTCTGTAGAAGGCTATTATGTAGAATGTGTATCAGTGAGGGCAGTCTGGCACTTGACACTCAACAAAATAAATCCCGGTCAAGACTCCTATTTCGGGCATATGATAAACAAATAATGTGGAGGCAAGTTCGGGGCTAGACTGACCTCAGACGTTGGTAAGGGGGTGTCAATTCACTTTCACATACACCACCAAGTCCTTTGTCTTCCTACCTCATCAGATCATGGAAGAAAGAACTTCTAGGTTAGATAATATTAACTGTAGATGGATTTCCAAATCCTCTTGTAATGTTTAAGGAGGCAATAAGATGTTTAGTGAGAATTAATGAAAGCAGTACGAGGATGAGACAAGATACATGCAAAAGAAGTCAAATCGACAGAGGAAATGACACAACCAAAAGATTTCAACATGAGGGTGCATTTAAAATATAACAAAATTTTAATATGCGTTGATTAAACAAATAATGATGAGATTTAAGAAACAGTTCCTTTTTCTTTTCTCTTTTCTTCTTAAAATACCGGCAATATTAAGCCAACAGGAGAACATCAAACAAAAATGTCTCTCAACAGTCCCTTTTCTTCTTTCTCTTTTTCTTTCTTTCTTTTTCTCTTACTTGAGTAAAAATGTCTCAGCCACCGGACTGAGGTGTGTAGCAATGTTCATTCAATAAATTTAACTATTGATGAAACAGGACCTTTACAGTTTCTCTCTTTTTTGAATTCATACAACTTTCCAATATTTAAGAATTGTAGAAGGAAAACGGTTTGAGCTGTACTTATCTTTGACAGGTTTTCAATTTTCAGATTTCTTTCTCTCTTTTTCACGGGTGAGTGTCTTTTCTCGGAGCTTGTTGACCTCAGCGATCTGGTTCTAACGCTGGCTTTGTCCAAACTCATTTTTACTCTTTTTACGGGTGAGCTTTCTGGAGCTGGCTGATTTCAGCATGTTGTTCTAATGCTGGCTTCTGTCCAAAATGAAGATCCTCCTTCAAATTTCTCTAACGGGTGCTTTTTTTTGGCGCAAAGAGCTTGTTGACCAATCACCCGACTTTCTTCTTCCACCACCTCGCTGAGTTATGCCACTGGATTGACCTTGACTTCTTTTGTTCAACAGACTAAAGGGCATAGGGTGCAGATAGCTTCCCTTTCTCTTCCCTACCACTCTAACTGTCAGTTGATTCAAATAAAGCGGGGTAAGGGTATTGACCTCCCCTTCACTCTCTCTCTATTGCATACCACGTCAAACTTGTTTGAAACAATGGACTCTCACTAAAACAAGTTTAGTATTTTCCTTTTCTAAAAATAAAAAAGTTACTAAAAAATACATAATCTCATTAGAATTCAAATATGATCTAATAATTTTTCATAAACTAGTATGTTACATTACTATCTAACAAAAACTTTGTTCCTAGATAGTATTTATTATGTCTTCATTGCTTATATTGTAAAAGTATGGAAAATGGCCATTATTTCCTTCAAACTTTGTTTTTGTGCCCTGGATAATGAAATTTAGAAATGAACCTACTTCTTTCTTGTTAAAATGGGTATATTGGCACATTTTCATTTACATAAGGTTTAGAAGTGAGTAATTTTTTAAGATTCGCGACTAATGTAAATCATTTTTACATATCAACCCCCAAATAAGTCTTCCTTTTATGTTCCATGTTTTTCAAGTTTTTTCCTTGTGCCATTTTTCCCTTGTGCCATTTTTCCCTGTGCCATTTCAGCCATTCTTCCTTTTACTTATTCCAGAATAAATGTTTTTTTTTATTTCAGTTGAATATTTTGATTTCTATTAATTTTTGTTTTCGATTGGTTGTTTTTTGTTTATTTCTTGGAGATAAAATGATTTTTACAGAGCAAAATGTCTGCTATTACTGAATTATGAGCTGAAAAACACTTCAGCCATATTTTTGTGAGGGGTGATAAAACAGAATTCAGCTTACATTAAATTCATATTGTAAATTAAATATCAGCTGTCATAAATTTGAACACAGAGCCAATGTCTAATTATGAATTATATGCATACAATAAACTAAACATTTGCTTTATGGCCACTTAACTTGATCCTACTTGTAGCATTAATTTTTCTCAAAAATGAAGAATTCTCCCCAATGTGAAAGTTATTTTCAAGCATAGCAGATTTATATGTCTCATCACATATAGCAAACTGTCTCATCATATATAGCAAATTGAAAATTGTATCATCACTTATAGCATACTGTCTCATCACATATTGCACACTGTCTCATCACATATAG
The DNA here is from genome assembly GCA_963585895.1 of Sepioteuthis lessoniana. Lineage (NCBI taxonomy): Eukaryota > Metazoa > Mollusca > Cephalopoda > Myopsida > Loliginidae > Sepioteuthis > Sepioteuthis lessoniana. The sequence continues at coordinate 72,640,585 of OY757909.1, forward strand.
CAAATTTTATCATCACTTATAGCATACTGTCTCATCACATATTGCACACTGTCTCATCATATACAGCAAATTGTATCATCACACATAGTATACAGTCTCATCACATATAGCACACTGTCTCATCTCATATAACAAATTATATCATCACATATAGTAAATTGTCTCATCACATATAGCATTCTGTCTTATCACATACAGTAAATTGTATCATCACATATAGTATACTGTCTCATCACATATAGCAAATTGTATCATCACATATAGTATACTGTCTCATCACATATAGCACACTGTCTCACCATATATCTAGCAATAAATACACATCAAAATGGAATTTCTTCATACCTTTAGTTTCTTACTGGATGATTTTATATTTCTTTATAACAATGATATTTTCACATAAAATTGGTTGTACTTCTCTGGAACATCTCTGGAGTTGATATAAATTCATTTATTCTGCACCAATTGTCTTTCTTTCACAACGTTTAGTCAAATATTCCCAAACATTAAATATATATATATATATATATATATATATATATATATATATATATATATATGAAGATCATTAAATAAGTTTCCAGACTTTTTTCGTATGAAACACATGAAACTCTAGTCCCCTTCAAAGTAATCTCCTCCGGCTTCAATGCACTTGTTGTACAGTTCCAACAACTTCTGGAAGGCCCCATGGAAGTCCTCTTGTGTGAGCGTGTTAATGACCTTCATCACAGCCTCTTTCATCTCCTCAGTTGTCTCATAATGACAGCCTCTGAGCTTAGGAAATAACCAAAAGTCACAGGGAGCAAGGTCTGGACTATAGGGAGGGTGAGAAACTGTCTTGATGCCCATCTTGGTCAAATAGTCTGTGAAAAGGATGGAGTTGTGGATTGGTGCATTGTCCTGGTGGAAATGCCACTGACCCAATTAGAAGAGCGCTGGTCTCTTCGATGGAATCTCTTCCTGAACTCCCTTAAAACATCAACATAGTAACCCTAACCCTTTGGCTAATTAACTGTGGTGTATTGACTTCCTTACTCCTCCCATACCTCTCATCATCCCTCACAGACTTCCTTAAATCTTCATGCAAGATGGTCCAAAAAGCCGTCTGAAGCATTCCATACGTTTCTGTGGCATTTTTTCCAAGTTTAAAACAGAATTTTATTGCATATCGTTCTTCTAAAGTGTCCTCACACCCAGATTGCAATTTTGAAATTCACCAGCTGTGACAATAAGGCTTCAGTTGGGTGTATTCTAATTCCTGCTGTGGCTGTTCATTTGAACCTGAAATCATAAAAATTGGTCGGTCATCTCATAAGATGTATAGCAATAACGTACTGAATTTTCAAGAGTCTACGACAATTTTAAATGCCTGTACAAAAAAAGTCTGGAAGCTTATTGAAGGCACCACATATATATATATATATATATATATATATATATATATATATATATATATATATATTTGAATGTTAGGAACATTGAACTGTCTTTGATAATCTTTGAACTCTTCCCATCTTGTCTTTTAGAAAGTTCTAAATCAACTGAAAAGTATGATTATTTCATTTTCTAAACTAGCTAAAAACTCACTTAAACAGAGTCTTTCACTCAAATAAGAAGTCATAGATTTCTACTATGTATTTTTAAATCATTTTCTGTGAAGTCGCATAAGTAAAAATCAATAATTAATTATGACATTATACAAGCTGACTATAAATCTATTTATTCTATACCATTCATTGCAGTAATAAATACAGCCAAAACACCAAACTACCATAAATTGTGACATATAAGTCAACCTATTAAGCTTGAAAAATCTCTACAAAACTAGGAGTCAACTTATATGGTAGAGCTAAAATGGTTAACCCCCCTGTAGTAAAGATTTGGACTTTAGCTCTGCTGTTGACCCCAACTTTTGTTTAGATTTTTTAAAGATGACTTATACACCACAATTTACTGTACTTTTTTGTGAGAAGTTAATAAACATCGTTGACAGGTTATTCATTATCTTCAGCCCTCTGTTAGTCATTGCTCGTACTATAAATATAAACACAAAAAATCGTTTTGATTTTCTACTGATTGGAAGAAATGCCATAGGAAAAAAAATTATCATTAAAAGTTCACAACTTTAGTTTATGGCTAGGAATTTTTCAGTTAGATGTCTACTTTTTTATGAGTAAACATTCCTTTATTCTTGTATATACTATAAAGAAGTTATGATCATAACATACATATATAGGGAAAAACATACCTTTGTGTAAGTTCAATATAAAGAGAATACACTTACATCAAGAATAATAAGTGACTGAAGGAAGATTTGGATCTTGAAGACGAAATGTTCAATATGATTAAATATCAAATTTAACTGAAATATAAATGAAGAGAATCTCTTGAAAAAGAACTCATTGGTAATTCGAAAGTAAAATTAAAGATAAAAATAGAAGAGTTAAGATTTAAAAAAAAAATTAATATTGTTACTGTGCCGTGCAATATTTGATCTATGTTACATGAAGTATAATGAATTTTCATTCATGGTTCCTACAACAGTAGATTAGTTTAACTCACAAGTAAAATAGAAAGTCTTTCAAACATTTCTAAAGACATCAGAAATAAAGTATTTTCTATTCATTTGGTTAGTTTCCATTGTCATTTAAATTTCCTTTGGACATATGTGGTATGATCAAAAAGTACTGTGACTGAAGGTTTAAATTTTCTAATTTCAAATTGTAGAATTTAATATCTAAATAAAAACAAGAGCACAGCTGAGCAATTTATAAAACAAAGTGATGATGTCCTGATTGCTGTTTAAATGAATCAGTGTCAATTGAGAAAAAAATTATGACTACCTATCTCAATACTTTTTTAACAATGGATTTTCGTGAAATAGCATTCTGTAAGTACATCATCCTTTATATTCACCTGATATAGTTACTGTGTGCAACATTTTCTTCTTTCCTAAACTGAGAAATCATTTCAAGAATAAGATTTGAGGATGCAGAGGTTATTAAAAAATATGATAATACAGCTTCACACTATATCAAAAGAGGGTCTCTGAGAGTTGGTTTGACCAATGGAAAACTCACTGGACAAAGTACATGGGATGTCAAGGAGACTATTTTGAAAAAATTAGTGTTTCATTCATTGTTAATTTCTATCTGGGTAAATACAGCTTCAGTTTTGATACTTATAAAATACAACTTTTGGATACACATTATGTTATAATATATTTATATATAGATAAACATGAAAGATAGATAAAATTATTGATAATATAAAACTTAAAATAATCAATCTATCAATTAACATATTAGACACAAATCAAACTGATTTATTAAAACTAGGTCTAGAATTTTACCCCACTCTAAAAAGCAATCTAGGAGAATTAAAAAGAGACCTAAAAGAATTTGAACAAAAATTTAGATCAACGGAGAAATTTAATAATAAAGGAAATACCTTTCCTCCCTTGTAAATAAATAAATCAAAATTCTTCCTGGACAAAGATAATAACAAGGAATTAAACACGGTCTTTGAAAAGCTCTGGAATATTAACCTAAAAGAAAAAACTACACAAAACAATCACTCACCCAAACAAAGACAAGCCTTAAAAAATGTACAGGAAAACAATGATAAAATTAAAAAAGAAAAAGACAAAAAAGTGCCATAGTCATTTTAAATCAAACTTATTACAGAACAGAAGTTCAAGAAATCTCAAGAGATGAAACCAGCTATAGATTAATTAAACAAATATAGACAATAATATTATATCAAAAATTACAAAATTCTGCTGAATACACAATTAAAAAAGAAAAGGACTTCCTAACTATAATCCAAAAACTAGTAATTTTTATGGATTACTGAAAATTCACAAGTCTAAGGAAATAAAAACAGCAGTAAAAACACAAAAATCTGAATAAATTGAAATTCCAATTCCCAGTGACCTCAAATTTAGACTTCTAGTAGCAGGGTCATCATGCTCCATCAGCAAACTCAGCAAACTAATAGATATTCTACTACAACCATTCTTATATAAGATAAAAAACTACATTTGAGATAACATTCACTTTTTAAACCCCATAACATAAAAAACTGATCCCAGTACACTCATGGTTACATTTGATGTTAGAAATCTATTTAGTGTTATACCCATTAATTAGGAAGCAGGCCATCTCATTTTTGGTAGAAAAATTCCCAGAAACATTACACCCAAGATTTAACAAGAGTTTACCACTGATGGTACAGAACTAATCCTAAACAATAACTCTTTCCAAGTCAATCACATAAATTACATTCACACCCTAGGAACAGCAATGGGAACTAAAATGGCACCAACATATGCCACCCTAATCTTACCATTCTCAGAGGAAAATTTATATGAAATCATTGGGAAAAATACAACAATATAAAAACCAAATTTATTAGATCAGGAAAACTGGTTGACTGTTTCATATTATGGAAATGCTCATCAGTGAACATTAACAATTTACATAACTTACTCCAAAACCTACACCCTAAAATAAAATTCACCAAAGAACACAACTTTAAAGAACTACCATTTTTAGACATCCTCATTAAAAACCAAAATGGCTAAATTATTACAAACATTTACCACAACCCACAGACAACCAACAATACCTTCATTTCAAAAGTTTTCTTCCCCTGTGTGATATTAAGTATGGGTTAGTGGAATGTTGAGTATAACGAGGAAGGCACGAGATAGATTCTTACTTGTATTTTTATTAAGCAATGAAAGAAATGACACAGGTTTAATGCAAAGGAGGCAACTCTTATATGTTAAAGAGCTCTACCTTGTCACACCCAGAATTGCATAAAATCCATCCTTTACACTCCAAGACATAGGACATGCACCATAATCATTAAGAAAAACCTCAGAAAAACTCGCTTAGAAGAAGTACACATAACCCTCCATTAGAGGGGATACCCAACTACATTAATATATAAGAGATTTGAATTAGTAGAAAAATACCATTAAAAGAACTACAGCCTCACCAAAAACATAACAATGAAGAACCCTTAGCATATGTCTCAACATACAACAAAAGCAACCCAAAACTATTCCCAGAAATGACAAAGAATCTAGAACAACTTTAAAAAAATGACAGAATCAAAAACATACTTGAAAGAACAAAAAGCATTGAAAGCAAATGGCAACCAAAACCTTAAAACACACATTAACCTCATCTAAATTTGGAAAGATAGAATGCATAAAGTCTGAAAATGTAAAAATAAAAGATGTGGAGTATATAAATTGATCATAGAAGGGGAATCCTATACCTTCAAAAACCCAAAAAGAACATTCATATCAAATAGAAATTTAAGCTGCAATTAAAAAAGTAATCTAAATAATTGAATGTTCTAACTGTAAAAAGGTATACATTAGCTGTACTCAAGCACTGAAAAATAGAGTCTCTTAACATAAAAGCAACATTATATTACCAGAAGATAGAAAACTTTATGCATTAGAATATCTTTATGAATGCAGCACTTTAAAATAATACCAATATACCAGATTGATGACTGCTAATTACTCCAAATAAAAGGGAAAAAAATTCAGAGATAGATTTAAACCAACATTAAACAGATCCTAACTTTACGCACACATGTACAAATATATGCACAGACTAACTTAAAATATATCTATGTGTGGAGTCAAATGCATTCTCACATGCATTAAACTCAACCCATACCATTAAAAAACATAATGAATATATAGGGATACATTCATGTGAAAGTATGTATACAGAGAGAGAGAGAGAGAGAGGAAAAAGCCATAAACCTAAAAATATATGTGTATGGGTGTGTATACATGGGTGTATGTGAATGTATATGAATGTACACATGCAGAATAACTTTATAAATATAAATGAAAATAAATACAAACATCTGCAGAGACCAGAGGTTTTTACAGACAATTAACTCAAATAGGACATTCACACACACAAATTCTACAATTGAAAAGATCACTTTCCTTTCAGAACAATCTTCATTATAAGAACAGGGACCAAAGACTGACGTAGACATTATATATCTCCTGAAGAAGACAAAGTCTGAAACTGTGTAGAGCACAAGTATTTGAAATACTAAAAACCGAAATACCAAATTCAAATTCATTTGCGGACCTATTCATTTTAAAATATGATTAGTAATAGACTATTTATATATAGTAATGCACCTATGTAAAAAAAAAACATGACATGATAAAGCAATTCTGAGAAATGATTTAGAATTAGTGTACTTAACTTAGTCTAATATGGACAAAAATGTTTTTTCCTGTATTATCATAAAAATAAAGTTTAAAAAGAAAATAAAAATCTTTGGTTAAAAATGTAAAAACTGTCCAGAAAAAGGATGTAAAAAGTAAAACAAATTCATTCATACAAAAATAGAAAATATTTTTATGAAGGGGTAAAAATTATACTCTAAATTCTGTGAATTAGTAAAAATCTCCAAATTATGAGTCCAATTGTTTATGTAAGTGTTGATGTATTGAAGACAAAATACTAATAGGATAAAAATTATGGATTTTATAAAGAAAACATAAAAGGAAATAGTACCTAAATTAAAGAGCAGACAAAGCCCAATGTTTATAAAATGTGAATATAAAATGTGAATATAAAAAAACAACCTTGGTTAACTTAGAACATGACAAATTTTCAAGTGATAATAGTATTATGAATTTTATTATTCATTAGAGTTAGGGTTAGCGATAAGGTTAGGGGTATATTTTTATAGAAAAGTAAATATTTTTAGCATTCAAATGATATTTTACAGAAATTTAATAAAATTTAATATAAAGTCAGTTGGGTGACTTAAAAATTAAGAATTTAAAAAAGGAAATTGATGGAGGAACATTATTGTAAAAGAGGAAAATAATCAATACATACACAGTTGATCGTGAGAAGATAGAACTCGCGTAGAAACAGTCTGGCTTCTGTAGATCTACTTATGTTGCTTAGAACATTTTCAGAATCAACTGACTCCATTCCTCTATAAAAAAACATTTTTAAAAATACAATTTTAAGAAGCTAGGAATTAGAAGTATTTCAAAACAAACTATTTCTATAATATTAAAAATTATGGACAATTCTGTTTATAATTGATAAAGAATGGATCTTAAATACCTAAATAGAAGACTAGAATAAATTGGAGGAAAATAGATTTTGAAGATATTGAAGAAAATGTTGTGACCTTTTGTTACCATAATGACAGAATTCAATAGTGAAATCAAATTATTAATGCATCGCAAAAAGTTTGGTTTTCAGTTTCCCAACTAAAGAGTCTGTGTGATATATAAAAAATCCAAAATAGATTAGCAGGGAATTTTAAAAACAGTTGCATATTACTTAAATTATTTCATAATAGAAATAGAATACAATCATGCACATACAAGAATTTTCATGTTATTGAAATCAGTATTTTATATTTTATCATTATACTACGAACACATAAAAATGTAGTGAGATGTTATATTATTGATAATGACTGAACTATAAGTATATTTCTGACAGGTACTTGAGTTGATAATTTTTTTAAAGTTTAGGGCAAAACTTTATTGGAAACCTTATGTGTATATGAGAAATGTTTGGAATAAAATTAGGTGATAGAAAAAAAAAAAGAGTCTGAAAATGCTCCTATCTCTTGCATTGTAAGAATTCATTTTTGGTTATAAATTCACTTTCGTTCTCATGACATGAGGCCACTTGCAAAATACTTGTCAATTTGATTTTCAAACCTGTCTTCTTTCTTATAAAGCAAATGGAAAGCACTAACACCAAAAAAATTAGTACTGCACTGCTGTTCAAAAACGACTAGATTTAGAGCAAGTATTAATATTAATACAATTAATATAAAACTCAAACAAATCATTTCAATATTTATATGGCTTTTGTATAGTTTTATTATTACTAAGTCTGAAAATGTATAAGTATATATGTTATAATTATAATTTTATGAATTTGATATTTTTTAATATATTACAAATTTTTTATCTTTTTATTTCGTAACTGATAGAAAGATGATGATGATAATGATGACAATGATGATGATGATGATGATATAAGATTACTGGTGAGAAAGAAAGTGGGAAGAAAAGGATCTATTGAGGATTGCAATGATTCTGTAAAGGAATTCAAGAACTAAATAAAGCAAACAAATAAAAAGCTGGTCATGACAGACAGAAATTGCTGTAAAAACTGACAAAATGATTAATGCTGAATTGGGAAATCCCAAAATGAGGAATCAAAAATGAGAAGAAAAACAACTGCACAGATATTTCAAGAAACAAACAAAAGAAATCATAGATGTGATTTTACCCAACCCCCAAAAATCAAGTTTATTTCAAAAATCCCCCAAATCCTGGTATCTTAGGTTTAAAAGAAAATTCACTTTCATCAAAAGATATTTATGAGAAACTATATATATATATATATATATATATATATATATATATATATATATATATATAATATTTAAAAGAATGGAAGACAAATAAGATATGAAAACTAATTAGGTTTTCATATTTTTCTTCCATATATATATATATATATATATATATATATATATATATATAGTACATGTTTGTCAAGTGTATATACCTACCTCCATCACATTCCCAAGTCCCATCAACCTTTAAGGCCTGTAAGATATGGAGAATGATGAGCCTCACCTTACCATGCTGACTCACACTGGGTTTGAATTTAGAATTTTCTTCATAGCTCAACTAAGACTAGAAAGCCCTGTGAATGCTATCATTTACCCATAATTGGGAAGACAAGAGATAGATTTATACTTTTTCCAAAGCAAATAATACAAAGTGTAATGCAAACAGCCTTATCAAGAATCTGAACTAAGATCAATAATTAATTTTCCTTGGCAATGAACATCTATCACCAACACTTTTAGTGTATATGTGTGTGTGTGTGTGTGTGTGTGTGTGTGTGTGTGTGTGTGTGAGAGAGAGAGAGAGGGGGGGAGAGAGGGAGAGAGAGAATGTGTGTGTACATATCGACAACTACAGTCATACTAAATCTAAAATTAGTTTAAGATGACATAAATGATAACTATCAGTGATAATCTTATATACATTAATACTGGCCACATACTGATTTCATCAAAGATAATCTAAAAACATACTAAACCAATACAAATTAATTATTTCTTTGATGAATGCCACTCTACCCAATTCTCTTACTTCTGCTTGTTTGTCCAGTCGTGTATTATTTTTTGGCATGTAAATTTTCTCTAGAAAGCAACTTACAGTTAAGTCCCTTCCCTTTACAACTTTAACGAAAAAACTATTTGTATAAAGATTGCCAAAGCTGGTCATCAAAGTCATGCCAAGTCACTTTTTATAGAATTTATATAATTACTATTAAAAAAAAGCAACAAAAAACTGAATTACAATAGTGACTGAAATTCTTTAAAAAAAGTTGCTAAAAGACATTGATCTATGGGAACAGAAGTCTAAAAAACTTCAAACTTTAGAAGATTTTAGTTAACTTACTCGTTTAATATTATGTATTTTAATATTTTGTTTTGTCATTTTACTTCAAAGCTAATAAAAAAAACCCAATTACGATGAAAGAGTTAAAGAAAAAGAAATTAATGATACAGAGGAAATAATGATATTGTTAAAATAAATTTACTCCTACGGTTATTTCCCTTGGTCTAACGTTTGACTACACAGAAGTTGAATCATCGTCAGGGTAAATACTAAAGCAAACCCCATATGATTATTATTGATTTGCAAATTGGACAAAAAATTGTCTTATTATCTAAGAGCATTTTAACAGTATTGCTCTAAGAAAAATCTCTCTGTTTTTACTGTGTTACTGTAACATATATACAGAAATCAAATCGCTGTGTCAACTTTACTTTTAACTTAGAATTATAAGATGTTTATATTTCAGCAGTATATTATAATGAAATAAAAAAAATAAATACTTACCTTAAATATTCTTGATAATCTAGAAAGATAACTATGTCATAGTTGAAATCAGAAGCTTGATCTTTCACCTCTCGTTTATCTCTTTTTATTTTTGGACTTTCTTTTAATTTTGATTCAGGAATAAGAAAGGAATTATCTACAATTCATAAATCAAAGAAATATTGACATTTAAAAGGTTCATTTGAAATCATATCATCACCATTATTGATTTCATGCATGATTTGAATCATTATCTATTCTTATTTTATTATTTCTTATATATTATAAAGTTTAGTTTGGAAAAATACATTCTAATTTAATTTTAAAAACTTACCAATTGCCTTAAAACTTTACAATCTGAATTCTGTTAAACTTTATCTAACTTAATTTTATCTTAATTTCTCAACATTAAGAATACAATTCATATTAGGAAGCACTTGATAATGTAAAAATAGCAAACAAATTTTGTATATCACTTTGAAATCTTAATATTTTTAATATTTTACAGCAGATTTAACTCAGAAAAGTAAGGATTGAAATTTGTAAGAAAAAGAATTCTAGTTGCTTTATAAAGGATGATTACAAATTTGTATAAAAATTTATTAAAAAGAAACTATAAAAGATATTGATATACTGAATATCTTAGAGGAACTCTTGAAGTTTATTGCAACATTTTAGAGAAGCTTTAATGTGTGAACATTTAGTCTATGCCATATTGGCATAATATAGTTTGTTGTCAAATTCTTCAGATTTAACATAACTTAATCATTATTAGAAACAACTATTGTGATACATTTGTAGTGTAGACCATGACTGAAAACAAGTGTAGGGAAACAATAAGTAATTGTCTCCCTTGGATTTGGTTGGTATGTTCATTGGACATGTTAAAATCTCATTATCCATATCAGCCTCTTTAGTCCCCAATACTTTCAATGATAAAAACATGGTTTTCTCATCTCTGTTTTTTTTTTAAATATTAAGATGCGCCTTTTGTTATATCTGTTCATGAAACAAACTTTGTCTCACCACCCAGTGAATGACATTGTTCGCTTTGCTATTGAAATATAATGCTCACATAGCGATGTTTGTCACAAAGACAAGTAAAACTTTTACTGTTTTTATCTCACTTTTCATATACTAGTTGTTGATGAAACAATATGTAAACATTTTATCTTTTGGGATATGTTTTTGTATTCTTGTTAATACTTCTCGTATGTTTAGTATGTATGTACTAAATGTTCTTATATATGTAAATGAGCTTATCTTGTCTTTTTCCCATCAATTCCATGTGAGTATATCATTGGACATACTAATGAAAGTATTGAACCTTGGTGAGTGGGGACCCAATTAGGACCATCCAAATCTAACACAAGTATTGGGGGTGATCATCTGGGGATTGTTTCATGGTAAGTCTCTTAGTAAGGATGTTGGTTTTTGGTTGAAAATATAAGATAAATGATATGATTCTATCAAAAATCAGCTTTGTATCAAAGCTATAAAATAAAACCAACATTTTTAATATTCCCCTTTTATATCTTTTTTTTATTAACAACCAATATCTTCACTAACAAGAGAAGAAGATGAAAACTAAGATTAAAAAGTACCTGTATATACTCAAGTAATGAACAATTTTATGTAATGAACAATCTCAAATTTTTTGCTGCAAGAGTGTTTTTATTATATATTGCATGTAATGAACTGCCCTAACATTTGGATATGCTAGCCTAACAAAATATTTCTTCAACATCTCATAAAGAGAAAACATTCAAACACATATTTATTCTTGAAAAACTACAGCAATACCATCAAAATTTATGCAATACTATAAATGAATAATGTAGTCTAGAACTTGATGTAGCCTACCATGTTTAACATACTAAAACCCCACCACTGATATACAATATCATTGATAATATAATAATAACATATGTCAAGTAAAAACTTTATAATCTTTACTAATAGCTTTTGTTTCAGTATAGGCTATACGGTGACACTTTAGATGGAAGTTATATCAAGATTAAGCCTAGAAACAAAGTAAGCTTCCACGTTTCAAAAACATATCTTGTGCAATGAACAAACTTTTGTCTTTTAGGTGAAAGATTGGTCTTAAAAAATCGTTCATAACACAAGTATATATGGTAATATGCATAATTACAAAAGCACTTACTTTTCAATTTATTCAAGGGTATCAATTCAATGGTGTAAAGATCTGTAATTTTTAAGAAAACATTACTTCCCACTTTTCTTTTCTTGAGTGACTTTCTTGTTCCATTTCCATGAGATTTCTTCAACTCAAACATTTCTTTATTCATCCTGATTATTCCTGTCTTAAACAAATAGTAAACACTTTCATTTAAATCAAAATGTACTAAAATAAAATAACTTTCATAGTTGTCAGTTTAATTTAACCTTTATTGGCAGGGGGTGTCCCTGTGACATAATGCTGGACTGTGGTCTTGAAATAAGTAGGTTCAATCTCCAGTTGATCAATTATATTCACTTTCAAACTAATACTTTTGGGAAAGGTATGAATCCCCTAATGCTTCCTGCTATGTGTTAAATAGTATCATTGCTGTTCTTTTACAAGGATGGCTTTTGTATTAGATAACCTATGAAGGTTGATATGCCATTAAACAAATAACCCAAACCAAGCCTTTACTGGTATTCCATATTTTCCGTAATAAAGTGTCAAAATGCAAAAAGTTATTAAAAGTTATATCCATGAATAAAAATATTTTCATGGTGCATCAATTTCAATACAAAAAAAATGTTCAGTATGAGTCAAGGTTTAGTTTGGTTTCTTTGTTTAATGGCATATCAACCTTTGCAGGTTATTTGATACCAAATCTATTCTCCTAGAAGAACAGTAGTGGTACTATTTAACCCATAGCTGGGAGGATAAGGGGGTTAATACCTTTCCCAAGGGTATTTGCCTGAAAGTGAACGTAATAGCGCGACTGAAATACGAACTCGCTTACTACGATTCCGCAGTCTATCGCTTTAACCATTACACCACAAGGACACACCCCAGTATGAGTCAAGCATTTTAAAGTAAATTACGCGGAATCACCATGCCCCACCCCCAAATCAAAATAACAAAACAACTTTTGTTTAGTTAGAATGCTTGGATGAATTCAAGGCATTTTGTGGGTGCTGAATTTAAAATGACACTGGATTTCCAAATTGGTTCTATTTCTAGATAATACTAGCAATTAAAAGTTTACTCAAATACAATCTTTAGTTGTTAATATATGTCGCAGGACTTGGTCTCTTTTTAAAATCTTTAACATTGCTTTTATCAAACTTATCAAAATTTATCAATTGCATCTAATAAACCTAATTGCTCAATCTTTCTTTTTTTGTTGTTTGCAGAGAAATATAAGTTTACCAGGAAGTAGTTGCTTCAACAATAGTAATGTATTCTGTTGCATGTGAAATGAATACGTATCAAAGCTATAAAATAAAACTAACATTTTTAATATTCCCTTTTATATCTTTGTTTTTTTTATCAACAATGCCTTCACAAACAAGAGAAGATAATGAAAACTAAGATTAAAAAGTAATGTCTTCTTCAAGGGTTGTTAAACTAAGTGGAGCTTCTTTCCCTGGAAGAAATCAGCCTTTTGATTGGTCCTGATGAAAGAGGCTTCTGCTGAGTGGAGGTGGATATTGTCAGAAAATATTCATTATTTGATCCCTTCATCAGTCTGGGAACATCAGAGTCAGCTGAAGTAGCAAAAGGAAAAGACAATCCACATCACCATCACTAAAAGAACTTTGCAAATGCACTCATTTCTTTTCTTTTCCTTGTATTTAAGAAATAAACAATAAACCTTATGGTAAAGTTACTCAGTACATTTGATTAGTTTTTTGAAGTTGTTCCAATTGTGATTCAACTGTATAAAAGACACAAGAGGCACAAATTATGATGCCATACAAGGAGCTTGATATACTTGTGTTGACAGAAAGAATTATTTTAGGAGTTCATCACTAGATTTTTGCCATCACACCAAGACTTCAGAGTTTTGATTACTCAAATTGGTCCATCAGTGAACCATATTTGATTCTCAAACAAACAGGGCTGGCTAAGAGTTACATCTGATGCAATCATGATTTTAGTGAAGAACAAGGAAAGAGGTTCCATCAAAATGGTGTTTGAGTTTTTCTTGATAATTTTTCCCATCATAGCCATGTCTAGATCATCTCATGTGCAGTGTCTTTAATTTGGTGCTTGAGGTATCCAATTAATTGTTTTTTTTTTCTCATTTTTGTTTTCTTGATGTTTTGAATCATCATCATCATCATCATCATCAATAGTAGTAGTAGTAGTAGTAGTATCAGTATTATTGCAAGTTTTTCACATCAGCTCTATCTGATGGTTTTTCACTGGAGTTTAAGTGACAGCAAGTCTCCTCAGGTCTCCAAGACTCTTCTAAGTTTCAAAAGTGCTGTAGTTCAAATGGTTTAAATTCTTCCTCAAATCTCCTGTGTATTGAGTCTCTTTTCCTAACAATAATTGGTATCATTGTCACTTTCATGTTCCACAGCTTCCTCAGCCCTCTAGCAAAGTCCAGGTATTTGTCGAGTTTTACACCTTCTTTTGCTTTCATTGTATTGTTTGCTAGCACAGCAAAATCCATTATATGACAGGTTCTTTTTTTGTATATTAAAACTAGGTATGGTTTTCTGGCCTGGATTAAGTATTCCATTTGTATTTCAAAGTCCCAGAGAATATTATGCATTTCATTTTCAAAGACAGCATTTGTACATTAGTTAGTATGTTGTAATTTCAGTGAAAAAAATAATGTTATCTTTTTCCACTTAAATATAATCCTACTCACTAATTTCAAACCAATTTTTTAAAATTCTCAAATTAAACACAAGTATTTATGGATTTCTGATTATTTTCCTAAAAGAAACAAGTTTGAGTTCTTACTGTAAGTTTTAATAAAAATGATAAGTAGGCATATGTGACAATGAATTAATTGACACATACAAGGTGCATACGATAAGTTTCCAGACTTTTTTCGTATGGGCACTTTTATTGATAGTACACACATGAAACTCTAGTTCCCTTCAAAGTAATCTCCTCCGCCTGCAATGCACTTGTTGTACTGTTCCAACTACTTCTGGAAGGCCCCATGGAAGTCCTCTTGTGTGAGCGTGTCAATGACCTTCATCACAGCCTCTTTCATCTCCTCAATTGTCTCATAATGACAGCTTCTGAGCTTAGGGAATAACCAAAAGTCACATGGAGCAAGGTCTGTTTGGACTATAGAGAGGGTGAGGAACTGTCTTGATGCCGATCTTGGTCAAATCATTTGTGACAAGGATGGAGTTGTGGACTGGTGCATTGTCCTGGTGGAAATGTCACTGACCTGATTAGAAGAGTGCTGGCCTCTTCCGACGGAATCTCTTCCTGAACTCCCTTAAAATATCAACATAGTAACCCTAACCCTTTGGCCAATCAACTGTGGTGTATTGGCTTCCTTACTCCTCCCACACCTCTCATCATCCTTCACAGACTCCCTGCCTTCCTTGAATCTCTTATGCCACTCAAAAACTGATGCTCAATTCATGCAAGATGGTTCAAAAAGCAGTCTTAAGCATTTCATATGTTTCTGTGGCATTTTTTCCAAGTTTAAAATAGAATTTTATTGCATATTGTTCTTCTTAAGTGTCCTCACGTCCGGATTGCATTTTTGAAATTCACCAGCTGTAACAATCAGGCTTTAGTAGGGTGTATTCGAATTGCTGCTGTAGCTGTTCATTTGAAGCTGAAATCATAAAAATGGGTCAGTCATCTCATAAGATGTATAGCAATAAGATACTGAATTTTCAAGTGTCTACGACAATTTTAAATGTCCATACGAAAAAAGTCTAGAAACTTATCATATGCACCTCGTACATATACCTGTGTAGTAAATATTTTTGAGCTTAGGCTAGATGTGAACACTCTCATAGTTCAGTTAAGAATGATTAAAAATAAATTACCGAGCAATAAGCTATGTGAATAATATCAGCTTTACTCAAAATTTATTATTCAATTTTTGAATAAATTTGACTAATCTTGATCATTCCTGGCAAAAATGATATAAAGATGTGCTTCTAATTCAATAGAAACATAAATTAAACCCACAACAGCTTCTTTTCTAGTGGAAATTGACACATCATAGCTAATCCAATCCAGTAACTCTACTGGCCAAAGAAACCAGTGTCTTTTGATTTTGTGTCTTATGCTTACATAACAATGAACAAATTGGTTTCTCTTTTTCAACACTTTCTCTCTCACATACATATTTACTCACATTTGTGGATGTGTCGTAGTGTAATGGTTATCATCATAGGAAATGAACACTGTAACACAAATTCAAATCTTAGATGATACTTTGCATTTCACATGGCGCTCATACTCTTGGGAAAGGTATGAATCCAACTATCTTGTTCTAGGTAAGGGTAAATAGTCAGGCAGACTGGGTTCTTTTGTTGTATAGTCTCATACATGATGAACGAAATTCAATAAACAAACAAAACAGTTCTTTACAAAAATATATCTCTCATTTTATTCTGGAAAAAGGCCCACTGTTTGTTGTTAGTCGAGAGATAAATGGAGAGACATATACTCAGAGAGGGGACTTCTTGTCTCATACCTTCTTCTGGGAGCCAGAAGGTGCAAACGCTTGCACCCCCTTGCAAGCTGAGACACCTCTGATCAGCTGCGTGTCCCTGGCTCGACTCTTGATTCTCAGCCTCTGTCTAAATCTGACCTCGTGGTTATCACGTGGTCTCTTTCCGGTTACACACCTGTTGGACCTGAATGTCCTGAGCGCTGTCATCCCCCTGTTTACTAATCACATGACAGCTTGTCAAAGCACACAGGGTCACCAGGAACGAACTGAAAATCCATGTCATATGTTATATAACACTTTATCCTTGGTTTGGCAACCAGTCTGGGAGAAAGAAAACTTTGAATTCAAACCTGTGAAACTCTGCTTAAAAATTGACCTTATGTTACATCCTTCCAGAGTAGAGGGGTTGGTAAATACATATTTATTCATGCATATGCACATTATAAAGAACACTTGTGCATGATCTTACATATGTCTAATCAAGGACTTTGAAATTTGTACATGCATACTATTAACATATGATCAATCTACTTACATACATATGCATACATATACAGCAGTGGCATATATTCATAATAAGCAAGGTATCCAATAAAAATTATTTTGTACAAAATTGAAAATATCTTTATTGAACAAGTTTAATGTCTTATCATACAATACTTTCAGGAGACTCAGTGAATTTATATCTATTGTAATGAACATTTGAAACTTTTAAACAGACATTCGTCTTTCAAAATCTGTACCTCTGATGGGCAAAATTCAATTTACAATAATCTCTTTTTACAAAAAAAAAAATGACTCTTTCTGATGAAATGTGAAGTGAATGAACACTTGAAACTTGTTGGCCAGCATTTGTCTTTCAAAATCTGTATTTCTGATAGGCAAAATTCAATTTGTAGTAATCCTTTTCCACAATAAAATATGACACTACCTGATGAAATATAAAGTGAATTTGGGGTAAAGACTAAAGTCAGAAATAATTCAGAGCATCCAGAATCAGCAGCTGCTGCTGATTTAGTGAATGAATGTTTGGTTTGATTTAACCTTTATGGGTCATTTAATGCTGAATTCTTATTCATTTGTAAATGATTATAATAATAACTTTCTATTTTTAAAGTTCTATTGCAATAATTCTTTTAGTTGCACAGTCTATATTAATCATTCGTTTGCACACAATTATATGGTTTCAAGCATTCCTCTCTAATACTATTAATTTTCAAACAGATCTATTTGATCCACTGATGGAACCCTAACAGGTACTATCACTCCAGATCGAAGTGGACCTGAAAGTAATGGCAACAAAGGGATGCTCCCTACTCCCAAGAATTCCAGAACTGGAGCCTGTTACAGTTAAGTGTCATACCCAGGACTCTTTAATGAAAGAGAAAGTGAACTAATATGCATAGTGTCTTTTGATATTTTTTACCGGTTTGATTAAATAATAAAGACACATTTTGTTTATATAATTTTATTAAGATCATTTCAAGTTTCCTGATAAGTGTCTTGGTTTCAGGTTGGAATTGGTGGATGAATAAACCAAAATTGTCCTGAACACTTTCATAGGCCATCATCAGGGTTACTTGCATGCATATAGAATGTTTTTAAAGAGTTTTGAAAGTTTTTAGGTTTTTTATAACATAACAAAATTACATAAATGCAAAGTTGGATAAAACTGAGATGCTGATGAATTTAAAAGCAGAATGATATCAACTTGAAAGAATCTTTACAAAATTACATCGACAAAATGTGTCTTTATCATTTAATCAAACAAGCTTAAATGAAAGACTGCTGCCCAACTACACACACACACACACACACACACACACACACACACACACACACACACACACACATTTGTTATTGCTTCAGTTGAATTCATTACTTCATAGTTCTTAAATGGTGATATTGATATGAATAATTTGATAGCAGAAATGGAAATGATTATAATTCAATGGAATAAACCTTCTAGAATTTGTTAAATTATGTTTTGAAAATTAAGAGGTTAATAATTATAAATTAGACTCAAAAAAATTCAGTTGGTATTTTTGAGGTCATGTGTAGTTTTCAATTTGATATCTAATTTCTGTTTATTATCTTTAATTCCACTTACTAGATCATAACAGTGGTTTTTGCTTAACCCAACATATTTTTTCTGGACACACCAGTTGTACACACATCTATTTCTCAGAACATCATTACTAATCACATCGAAGTCCTCATGGTGTAATGATTATCATTCTAGTAAATGGACACAGCAACCAGATTGCAAATCTTAGATGAGGCTGTTTGTATTTCACATAGTGCTAATACCCTTGGGAAAGGTATGAAACCATCTATTCTCCCAACCCCTAGCTATAGGTAAATAGAAGGGGAGATTGGGCTCTTTATCTTTGGTATGACAACCAGTCTAGGTGAAGGAAAACTGAAATCAAGCCAGCTTTACTCTGCTTTGAAATTGACTTTGTGTCACATCCTGGCCATGACAAGTTGGATAAATGCATATTTATCACATACAGTAACGTAGCTGTCATAGATCTATTTCCTTTCGCGAATCAATGCCCCCGCCAAGCGATTTGGCTATACACTGACCAATCAGGGACAGAGCACATTGATTCCTTCTTCCTCTCAAGAACTATTTTTTCTAGTCCTTTTTGGTAGTCGGCTGATAGTCAGAGAGCACCAAGTTAGCAGCCAAGACAGACCTCTCTCGCGTCCTCTACTAAGGAAATTCCACATGGAATTCCTTCCCTGAAGAACATGCTGCTACTAGCTTCACACACAGAAGAACCAGCCTTGCGGTCAGTCACACGAGCTATTTGCTACAGTGACACATACTTCCTAGAAACTCAAGGACCAACATACTAACCGGCAACACCAAAAGGAACCCTTTTTCTTTCTGAATCTTTTACTTCTGCTAAAATAATAAACCTTTCGTTGTTGTGTTTCAAAAGAAGTTTCGTTATTAATTTTTGTTGTCAAATAATTTATAGTGTTATGGAAACAAACCATTTTCAATACTAAAGTATCATCAAGAGACCCTTACTTTAATCCAGAGTTTTGTAAAATATTTTACTTGCATTTACATTTTGTAAATATAAATTTTGTTAATTGTTGTTTCTTATAATATCATCATTTTTTGTTTTTTAAATTTATTAATGTATTAGAATGTTTCTTTCAACAAAAGAAATTGTAGCTACATAATGTTTGTAAGAGAATAAAATTACCTTCTTAATGGTCTAACAACAGGTTATCATCTTTTGTTGAAGTATTGTTAAATGGTTTGATATTACCTATTTAAAGTGGTTACCATTAGAGTGAGTGAAAATTCTAGCAATATTTTGGTACATGCTAGTTTGCAGTACATATATCACATGACTACGGCAGTTCAAGCTGTGGAAAGTATCCTCAATGGTTGGTAATACTGTGGTAGATGGTGTACTAACACATTGCGCATTGCTTCATTATGTGTGTGATTTGAAAGCCAAACAGATGAATGTGCATTGTAGTCTAAATCAGGAACTTATGCTTTATGAGTTCAAACTAAGTCATAATGCTGTGGAAATAACCAAAAACATTTGTTATATGAAAGATGAAGGTGCAGTTGCTTATAATACAGTAACCAGATGGTTTAAGAAATTTTGCTCTTGATGTAAAAAAAAAATTGCAGCTAATTATAAAGATTATTTGTTTTTTATGCTTCTTTGAGCATCTCCACATTTTATTATCTTCTCACATCAACCTTTGACAATATACACTATTAATACAATATCTAAATACAGATCAACCATGGTTGAAGTGAAATTCTTTGTTTTTTGTTTTTCAATTGTTAAAACACCCAAAAATGATTAAGAAATACATACCACATGGAAGTTTTCAGGTTTGTTTTCTTTTCCTTTAAGGAGAAAAGCTGCTTCTTCAAAGATATTATGATAAAGAGCAGATTCCTGAAAAATTATATAAATGGACATTATTTTCTGCACACACACACACACACACACACACACACACACACACACACACACACACACACACACACACACATTGAAGCAAATGGAATTTGTTTTTTCCTCTTTCTTCAATTTCAGTTTTTTTGTTATCAATGGTACTATCAAATTACTCATGACATTAGACGTTCATGATTTAGCAAAAATCTTATTTTAAATAATAATTCTATTTACCTATCTTATCTATCTAAAATATATACAGTACTGCTCATAGGTAAGTTGCTTTTGTGATATATTAGATGTGTGGAGAAAAGAAATTAGCACTCATTGGCATGAAGAATGTTGATATTCTGATAGTAGAAGCTAACTCCACTTAAATCCAACGCTGTGAAATAGAAAATAAAATACAAATTATGGGGAACATTATGAGCCAAATTTTGGTATAATCAACATAACAAGGCTTAAATGCATTATGTTTTGTGATTCTAAATGCTAAATATTTGCATTAAAAAAAGGATAAAATTAAATTGTTTGATGGAAAAAGTGTTTTTTTCTATCCTTCAAACATTTTGTTTAGATTTTATCAAAGATGCTAAAAATATAAATTCACATTGATGAGTTTTTGATCTACTGAGTTAATTTAGATTCTACTCAGTTCAAAATTCTTAATGGCCTCAGCAGTCCTAATGTTTATTGCTTAAAGCCATAAAAAACAAATTTTGTTTGTTCAAATACTTCTGAGCAGTAGTTTCTATTGAGTAATGATCATAAACACTATAGAAAATACTCATAATAGCTATGTATACTCATATAGGTAGTGTAGCTATAACAGACATTGAGTGTGGACAGGATTTAATGCTGTTTGATCATGGAATGATTTTTGGGATCAGAAAGAAGAAGCACAAGATTTCGAATGAAACTGTTATTTTAAATCTATTTTTTAAAAATTGAAAGTTTATTTTGAGTATGCTAAACCAAATAGTGGACATTTTTTCACATTCATATGACTATCACAATAAATGTCAGTGAATTTTAATCAAAAATTCTATCACTGGTAACTGATTTATATGTAACTTGCATATTGTACTCATAACAAATGAATACTATCACTTCATGCCATCATACAATAAACTGACATTAAGCATATCTAAACAAAACATTATATACTACTGAATACATTTTTAAATATTTCTATCTCCACTATTTGTAACATCATGTAGTAGGAGACCTTACTTATCAATCAATTTTTATATACTGTAAGTCTTACCCTGTTTTCATTTTGGTCTATGTTGATCAGTTTCGACCTTCCTTTATGGTCATTCCTGATTACATACAAAGGTACATTCATATCCAGTTCAGTATTTCTAATAAGCCATAGATTTTCAAAAAAGTCATTGCTTTTAAACTGAATTTGCATCTTAGATGGTAATGGCTCAAATGATTTCAGTTTCATCTTTATTTGAAGCCTAATTGTTGTCCCTGGGGACTGCATAACTGCAAAAAACAAAAAGAGTGACAAACATTTAATTTTGTTCTTAAATCAATGAATTCTGTTTAATTCACATGGTCATTTTTTAAAACAAAATCCTATATTTGGGATTTATAATATTATTGAAATAACAGAATTTTCTTGGATTTACTAAGTTTTGCTTAGTTTGGGACTGAAGCTTCAGATTATTTACAGTAAACTATGGTACTGTCATTGCTGTTTAACTTCAGTGATCTAGCAGGAACCAGCATTTTAAGCTTGACTATAAGTCAAGGATCTTGTATATTGTAAGTTACATACTGATTGAATAGTCAGTTATTCAGTTCAGTTTAAACCACAAACTCACAATCCATTCCCAGACCATATGAAATTCCCTTGCTTACAGCCAAGACCCCTTCTGGTTCTTTGGCTGCCCCGCTTTATTTTGCTAAGTTTCACTTCTGTCTTCTTTATCTTTTTTTGTTATTTTTGCCTTTACTTATGAGCTTCAAAAACCCATACTTCAACCAATATCATGGTGGTCTTACTCAACACTCAAAATACTGGGATACTTCAGCTAGGAAGAGAATTTTCACTTTTTAAATTAAAATAATTTGGAGTGGTTTGTGTTGATTCATAATGGCTACATGAGGAAAAACTCAGAGACATGTGTGTATCATGTTAAAACAATTTATCAAACTCCAAGTGATGCTATAACATTATCATCATGAGTTGGTTTCATGAATGAAGATTAAGACACTGGTTGTCCCTGTTGACTGCTGATAAGGCCATTGTGGGAAAGGCATGCATGGGTGCAGTGGTTGCAACTGAAGGTCTGGTCAGAGTTTGTGCGTTTATGCTCAGAGTGAATCTCACTGTAAAACATGATAGTGCAAGAGTCTCATGATGCACGTGCAATGAGCCTTCTCGGGGTGCTATTCTTTGGGTTGTTGGTTTGAGAGGTGAAGAGGAAAAGACGCAGAGACAGAGAGGAGGGAGTTGCAGTAGTAACCGCGTGATGTAGAAGTTGCTGAATTGTAAACACATTTTTCTCCGGCTGCACTGGTTTTCACGTGAGTAGTCATTCACCAAATATTTTCTTGTATGGCCATTCAAGTCTATAGGGTGTTTGTTGTCCTCATGGTGATATTTATATGTGTTTGCCATTCTAAGACATTAGGAGTATTTAGACGTGCAAAGGTCCCACCCAAGGTTTCGAAGTCTAAAAGGGAGAACACTAACTTACGCTCTGGACCTCAACTGTTTTCACTGCAAGGAGGAAGAACTTCAAGAATATAGCGAATAATACTGACACAGTGTGTTGGGGGTTAATTCAGCAATTCTTTCAGTACTAGTATAGGACAGCAAATTCAGTTGTACACCTCATGGACTGAGACAAGACAGTGAAAGTTTACTGCAAAAATTTACAACGAAATACACTGTTGCCTATCAACAGTGTATTTCGCTAGAAAGAATACAGCTAAGCAGGGTAGTTCTGGGTCACCTTGTGGTCAAAGTCGAGACAGCACAAATTTACTGATATAGGTAACAGCATATTTTGCAAGGAGAGATCCAGCCCAGCAGCAAAAATTTTTGTGAAATTTACTCCCTATTCACTATTTTCCCTTAATTGTAGAGAACAGCAAGGTTCCAAAACCAGCACACCCAGCGAAAATTCACTACTAAAAATGACGTCTTCTCTGCTCCGTGGCTACAGCCGGAAAGGGTTATCCTCTCAGCAGCTGGTGTCAATTCAAAAAAATCCCGTAATTTCCTTCCGGTAATGACAACCATAAAAGTCCCTTCCAAGATGATTTTCCCATAAAAAATAAAATAAATAAATAATTCCAACATTTGGTGACGAAGTCACTCCAGTGGATGTTGAGAATAGTACGAAGGCAGTGTTTGTGGAAAGTTCGAGGAGTCGTAGGTAGTGACGAAAACTGAACCAGATCAACGAACGTTACAAAAGGCCCCCTATTTTACTCCCGACACTTCTCTTGGAGCTGTTGAAGAACAAACACCATGCATGTGGTGTTCCTATTGGCTCTGAAGCCGCACTGGTACCGTAGAAGATATTCTTCGGCGATGGTGGATAGGTATCAATCTGGTTTTTCCTGCGATGGAGAGTAGAGTAATAACCCGATAATTGGAGCATTCTGCCTTTACTCCTTTTTTCTTGTACAGGATAATGATGGTTATATAGTGGAGATCTTGTGGCAGCTTGTATTTCTCCCAGCAATAGATGAAGAGTTCGTGAAGTTTTATAATTAATACTGATCCCTCATGTTTTCAAATTTCTGGTGAGATTCAATGGGCTCCAGTTGCTTTGTTGCTGTTTGGCATATTGCTGATTACTCAGTGGGAGGAGCATGGAGATGATGCGATCAGAATTACCTGTTGGCAGGTTTTCAAGGTGAGGAGCGATATAACTTCTGACTATGAAGCCCACGCTTGAAAGACATCTATCTGCTGCTGATTTTCCGGACCTGTAGAGTGTATATCCAGTGTCATGCACTTGTTAGGCTGCATTCCTCTGGAAAGCGACTTCAACATTCAGTCATGACAGCTCTTGTGCAATTAGAGCGGAACGAAATTCTAGACAACTTCAGTTGGCTGCGTCTGATGTTCCAGCATGCTATATTTTGTCATTTCACACCCTTGTGGGTGAATTCATACCTTTTCTTCCTTGTTGTTCGACTGAATGAGAACAAGCCCATTACTCGCAGCCAGCTGGGGGTGTAGGAGATAAGTTTTGTTTAGGCCACCTTTTCTAGGCTCCTCTCTATGTGGAGCGGGCAGTGTTGTTCTTAGAGAAGGCTAGTTGGTCATTCAGGGTGATGCTGAATGATGATGTCGTCTCCAGGTCAACATCAAACGAACCGCCTGCACGCAGGATTGAAACAACGACTTCCAGTGTCATCTTCCACCTATTGCTTTCACCCCTTTCCCATCGTTACAGGGCTTGGAAATGATTGGTGGACGCGGACGGGATCTTCGAGCCAGCGCAGTGAAGATTTTAGGTGAAGAGCAGAGTGCACTAAACTGGCTCCGCTCTTTACACTTGGGATTTAATCCGTCATATTCTAGCAAGCTGGGAGAATGACAACGAGGTCCCCGGATCGTAGGTTTTATGTCAGTTTCCTTCTCTTAGCCTCTGGTCTAAAAATCTTCCTTGGAGGCACAGGAGCAGTTACTCAGTCTGGGGCGTCGTTGTTGGATGATACAAGACGTGTCTAAGGATCCAAGATCTTGTCATGTTGAGTTTGTCCAGCATGTCTATTGACTAAGTCTAAAACTATGACACGAAAATGTATCCAGTTGTGAGGCTCCAGTTCGAGTTTTAAGATTCTGGGAAGTAAGGAGTTACTCCTTAGTCATTATTATTCCCAGTTCCATTCTGGCTGCCGGAAATTTTAACTATTTTTACTTAAAACCAGTGTTAAGTAACGGAAGAATACTTATGAAAAATTTAGGAATGAATTTACCAGAGCAAATTGAAAAACATATAAAAAGAGTATGGGGTATTAACTTTTATTTATTGCGGACTTTTTGTCCTCAGCTTGGTAGTTTTTTGTGTTGTTTCTTCTTTCACTACATTTCGGCCAAATTTCACCACTGGCCTTCTTCAGGTGATTTACCGCGACCTCGGATAGGAATGCTGAGTCTTGTAACCGTATCCCCAGTAATTACTGCCTTCCATAGTTGTTGTCTTTCGCACCAAACAACACAAAAAACTACCAAGATGAGGACAAAAAGTTCGTAATAAATAAAAATTAATTCTCAGATTAAGAAGCCTCATCTCAAAATGATTCCAATTAAAGACAATTACAGAGTATGGGGTGTAGGAAGATTTGGTTGGTTGTTAGTTTCGTTTTGTAGTTTCGTGGTTCGTAGGTTGTTATCGTTGGTTGTTGTCGATTGTTGTAGTATCTGTCTCCACTGTTTTCTTCTTACCTATTTAACTTGTTGGCTTCTTCTTTGTAGAAGGCTGTAAGAGAATTACGGAAGCAAGGAAAGAGACGAAGATACCATTTGAATTTCAACTTTATTTTAGGGTTTAAAACGGTTATTCTGAAGCGGGGAGATGTTTTCCTGAACTAATAGACGTAGTCGTGTTTCCCAAACAAGGCGTTGAAATATATTAGTCGTTTTCGGCGGGTGATGCGGTTATATCCAGTAGGTATTTTTGAGTGGTATGTTTGCAGAGACGGCTGCTAACAGAGAGTCATTTTTAGTGACTTTGAAAGTCTGTCCTCTTGTCTTATAGATATGTTCAGCAAAGGCTGATACTGGTGGAAGAGTGAGTCAGTGTGCCACTAAGCAGACACGTAGTCTTCCCCACCAGCATAAGGAGAGAAGTAGTTTTTTCCAGTCCAAGTGGTCACTACTGACTGAGACAATTTCTCTTTAGTGCCTGGAAGGCTCTTTCGTTAGGCGTGCGCCGTTCCGACTTTCTGTCAGGGGCTTCTGGGAACCGCTACTTTTTAAAAATTTCTTTTCTTTTTTTCTTTTTCTTTTTCTTAATCACCACAAGAGAAAGGTCTGGTTAAATTAAAAGAATATAACACAATGAATTTAATGAATGCAAAAAAAAAAAAAATAAATAAAATAAATAGATAAATAAAAATAATAATAAACCAATCCCAGAGGGTTATTCCCACACCTGCAGAATTCAGAAGCAGACAGAAACGGAAAAAACAAATATCTTTGCTGGTTATTATCAATGATTTGAATGAAAAGACGACTCAGTTCGTATGAAATGTTTTTTGCTTTTCGATTTAAATGCATGTTAGATCTTATTTTGTTTTCTTTCAAATTAAAATATTTGTTGAATATTTTCTGTGATTTAAATGAAAAGATGAAGCGGTTAATCTTAAATCCTGTCTTTAGCTCCACTATTTAAAAACGCATGTTAGATTTTTTCTTTCAAATTCTGTTTTTTCTTTGAATACTTAAGGTAGAATTAATATATTTACAATATGATTTAAATCCGTAATTAAGGGGTGAACAAGTAGTGTCCAGAACGAGAGAGGTGTGGGGGTATGTTGTTTGCTGAATATTTTGCTCCCACAATTTATGTCGGCTCATTATTAAAAAGCAAACAAAGTAAACGATGTAAAACGACGCAGACAAAAGAACATTCAAGACAAAGCAGTATAAACGAAAAGAAATTTATATAGCAAGTACATAAAATGAAACATTACAAAACATTACGAATATTCTAATATAGTTTGTTAAATATTCCTCTGTGTGTGTGTGCGTGTGTGTATGTAACTAACACGAATATTATGGAAAAAGATTAAATATTAAAAGTGTCCTGTAGACTATAAAATATATGTTGACTAAGTATTTCATGCGAGGTATCAATATACAGAAATATAGCAATGTATTCTAGGAGGAACGTGTCTTCTCCCATGTTGGTTGTTTGTCTCTTTCAGGATTTGACGAAATTTCTGAGGCTGTGTTCGAGACTGGAAAAGGCAGAACAGGAAAGGAAAAGGTCGTAGAATGTATACGCACCCATGTTATGCGTATTGAGTAATGTCTTACTAACTGGCAAGGTCAAGCTGTTTCTGGAAATCGAAATGAAGAGCGAGAGAATGCTATCTCTGGAAGTCAAAATGTGAGAGAGTGAGTTCTTGGAAGACGAGAGTATATATAGGTGTAGAAGTTAATTGTAGTTCTTTGGGGCGAAGGAATTGTTTGTTGTTGGAGGAAATAAACTTTGGAGTCACCTTGAGTTTTGTGTGTCTGGTGAGTTGGGGAGAGGCGTGCGTTGTCTCCATTAAAGTGGCCCAGAGGTGAATTGAGAGCTAGGTGTCGGGAGCGGAATAAGGCATCGCATCGACATAGCCAGTTTTTTTTTGGGGGGGGTGACATAAAGTTGTTCCTGTGGTGGCGTATTGAATGTATCTAATTCATATTCAACTGGGATGCCTTGGTCTGAGATAGACGCAAGCAATCCATAAATTAGATAGGTTCCCTCATGTGTCCATGCTGCTGCTGCTATTGAAGATCGGCCAGTGGGACGTCTGCACTGGACGGCGTTGTTCAGCCAAAGAGACTGGGTTTGGCAGCTTACCCAATTTCTGCTGCCCGGAAAAGAAGTTCCGAGATGAATAGGATAAGTCATCCTGATTGGGTGAAATTACGCGTCGAATTAAATTGCGCGCCAAACCAAAATACTTTCTGCTTCATAGGCAATCCTTGTCATGTGGTCGGCTCCAAATGCACGGGATAAAATCAAAGGTGCAGACGTAGTTGTGAGCACAAATCCCATGACTTCCCTGACCAATAGGTTCTCGAGACTGATTAGTTTACCGACGTCCACCATTTTTGTTTCGGGAACAAGTGGTATCACGGCCATTTTAAAATATAGGAGTGTAAATCCTATAGAAGTAAAATAGGAATAAAAGATTATCTTCTTTCTGAAGAATAATCATCTTTATGTAGCTTTAGCTGTAGCGAGATTCCAATGTTCTACGGCATTAAAAAGCAAAAGCCAAAATGACGATAAAGGAATACCTGCAAATAGCTCAGGATTTACCTATACCAGCAAAATTGTAAAAAAAAAAAAAAAGAATTGCCTCTCTGGGGACTTTATTTATTCCTTTTAAATTTATTATGCATAAATAGCAGTCCGTAATGTAATCTTTTCCGTCCCTCCAGACCATTGGAATGGCAAATGGCATACTCTTCCTTTCAACATTCCTCCAATCCCTCAAGTTCTCCAAGCGTTTTACAGCAAACGTTGGGAGTGAGTGGCTTATCCTGATGCCCTAGTTTGACTTTAAAGTAATCGCAATATGCCTTCTTTAAAAGTCAGTGATTTTGGCTTGATGGTTAGAAAGAACCACATTACCGCAGGAATAAATCGCACGAACAAGCACCATGTTCAATACCCCGATGTTCTTTCTGCTATAAGACTAATCCCTCATAGCCTAGACCTTCCTGTTTCAGATTGTAACATGGAATATAGCTCTGATTCTGAATTTAGTGACATGACTATTGTAGCTGGGGATGACGCATACAAGCCAGAAGAGAACGACCAGCTAGTACCTTGATACAAGCAGAACTCAACGATCAGACACGAGACCTGAACCTTTCAAAGGAGTCTGCACAGCTGCTCGGTTCACATCTCGAAGAGATCTGTTGGCACCAGGAACAATGTTTTACTGATATCAAGACCGCGAGAGAGAATTAAGACAGTTTTTCACGTTCCAGGATAAGTCATCATTGGTTTATTGCATAACATTGCTGAATTGATCAAATTAATGGGCTTAGAATACGATGCTACGGAATGGAGACTTTTTATTAGCTCTTCCAGCAGAAGTCTAAAAGCAGTTCTTATACATAATGGGAATAGTTTTTTTTTATCTATCCCTATTAGACATTCAGTACAAATGAAAGAAACTCATGACAGGATGGATCATTTGCTGTCTGCTGTTAACTACCATGAGAACAAATGGTTGATCTGTGGAAATCTTAAGGTGTTTGGAATTGTCGTAGGGATCCAAGGTGGGTACATAAAGTATCCATGTTTTCTGTGTCTCTGGGATATCTGTGCTGACGACCAACATTATGCCAGACAAGATATGTTCGCATAACGCTTAGTCTCACCTTCCCGTTGAACCGAACAAAATACTGCTTCCACCCTTACATACCAAGTTGGGATTTATGAAGAACTTGAGAAAGCAATGGACAGAAAAGGCAGCAAGTTTACTTTCCGCCAGGAGAGGTTCCTACGGATGAGCATGGAGAAACTCAAGGCTGGTATATTTGTGGCCTTGTTGGTTGGGTTTGGAGTGTTACAACATACAATGAGAAAAACTTAATTTAACACAAGACAAACAAGGAACATCTAAAATTTAAACAATTTTTATAAAATATTAAGCGTCAACTTGGATTTGAATGTTCAGAAGTTCCCCTTTACAAGTAGTAAATTTTCGAAGTGGTGGAAAGTCAGATATCAAGAAAGAAAGGGGAAAGGAGGAGAATGTTTTTTAAAGAGTACTTATTCCTTTTTCTTTTCTTTTCTTTTCTTTTCTTTCTTTTATGGTCAGGTAGTGGAACTAGCAGAAAAGTAGTTTCGGCTCTTAACTCGAGTGCGGACGTTAATTCTCTACTGATTACCGTATTTATGTACTTCCTTGGGTCTCTTTTATCCTCACTGACTCGGTTCACAGAAAACCCGAGTATTTATCTCTCTCCACCGGCTCCAAATTCGTCACTCCAAAATCCTTCTCATTTTGGCGCGACCGCTTCCCATTGGCTACTTTACTTTTTATTATTTTTCTTTTTTTTTCTGATTTTTAACCGGATGAATGCGTGGAGCCTATGTGTGGCGACGCGTTTATACATTTTGTATGTGGCAGCCGACGTGTCAACATCCGGTTGGGAGTTTTATTGTTAATTCCTAAGTCCCCACATATTTGAAGGCCCTCAAATAAGAGAACTCATGAAAGACACAATGTTTGACGAAGCATTGAGCGAAACTGACACAGTCCGTCTGGCAGTCACTGGAGTCAGTAGTTATAAACTTCCTGAGAAACCACCGTGTATTTGTCGCTGCCTCCCACCAGACACGACTTGACACAAGGTCAAACGGGAAGAAATTAAAGAGCTATTGGAGAGTTTCCGCCAAATTTCTATCAAATTGCACTTTCTGCGCTCACACTTGGACTATTTTCGAAAGAACTGTGGATATTTGAGTGAAGAATCTTAAAAAATTGATCTGATTAGAAAAATGAGATGATTTTTTTGAATTCAGCGTAAAAAATAACTGCTTTAAAATCAGCTATTATATATTCGACATTGAAAACATCGCAAGCCAATGTAATCTTTTGTCTTGTCCAATTACGAACGTATCATTTATTTCTTCGTTCTTTTTAGATAAGTCACGACATTCGGCAAGTTCGTATAATGCGTTTGCGAAAGTTGTTATGGATTCTCCGGGTTGTTGTGCACTTGAATGTAATTTAGCCTTTTCATAAATAATGTTCTTCTGAATGAAGTGAACTTCGAATTTCGCTAATACTATGTCGAAATCATTCTCATCTTCTTTCTTTAAAAATATAAGTTTTGCATACAATTTCCGCTTTGCTATCGATCTAGTTAATTAGGGTGCTAATTTGAACTGGTCCAGTTTCCTCATGCGACTTAAATGCGTGTCGAAATCTGTCGAATCTTCAGTGCCATTGTCGGATTCACAGAATCTTGGGCGGTTCTTGCTTGACGTTTTTTTCCGTCTTTGACTGGCAGAAATTATGAAGAACCACTTCAGGTATAATGTTATATAACGACTTGTATGGATTCATAATGGCTACATGAGGAATAACTTAGAGACGTCTATATCATGTTAAAACGGTTTATGATACTGTACCTCAAATGGGTGATGATCAGCTTCTTCAAATAGCCTTTATACAATTGTAGAAGAAGGAATTTTCGTATTTTGGTTTGGCGCGTAATTTAATTCGACGCATAATTTCACCCAATCAGGATGACTTATCCTATTCAGTCCGGATCTTCTTTCCGGGTTGCAAAAATTTGGGAAACTGCCAAACACAGCCTCTTTGGCTGAACAACTCCGTTCAGTACAGACGTCTCACTGGCTGTTCTTCAATAGCAGCAGCAGCATGGACACAATGAGGGAACCTATCTAATTTATGGATTCCCTCCGTCTATTTCTCTAAGACCAAGGCATCCCAGTTGAATATGAATTAGATAAATTCAATACGCCACACACAGGAACAACTTTTTTTCACCCCCAAAATTGGCTATGTCGATAGTGATGTCTAATTCCTTTCCGTCACCTAGCGACTACTTCACCTGTGGGCAACATTTTCTGGAGACATCCACGCTTCTCTCCGAACCAACCAGAAACACAAACTCACGGTGACTCCAAAGTTTATTTCCTCCAACGGCAAACATGACTTTCGCTACATACGGCAAACATAATCCCTCGCACGTCTAACGACATGCACTGTTTTCTCAACTCTCACATAACTCCATTTCGTCTCTTTACTTCTTTCCTTTCCCACGAGGCTTGTAGCACAAACGCAAACTCTATATTCCATGCGGCCATTAAAAACTATCATAAAAACATTTTGACTTCGTACTTCTCTCTCTCTCTCCTTTTGTTTCTCACAAACTTAGCGAGGAAACAATTCAACGTAAACACACACACGCACGTTACAACTTTTCCTCGCTAAAAATAATAACAATTTTACTATCGCTAAACAATGAAGGAAAAAATGTACATTTTTTCAATCGGCTAAAAGTTCCTTAGTAAACAACCGAAAATAGAGAAAATATTTAGGAAGAACTTAAATGGTTTTCGGAGAAATCGATCCACGATATCACAAATTTTGACAATCCGTCGAATTCTAGAAGGTGTACGTGCAAAAAAACCTCGAGGCAACAATATTATTCGTCGACTTCTTCAAGGCATTTGACTCCAGACACAGAGAGAAGATGGAGCAAATACTCGTTTACGGCCTCCCCAAAGAAACCGTCGCAGCCATAATGATGCTATATAAAAACACGAAAGTAAAAGTCCACTCACTTGATGGAGACGCAGACTACTTCGACATTGTAGCAGGTGTGCTACAAGGAGATATATTAGTCCCGTACCTTTTTATCATCTGCCTAGACTACGTGCTTAGAACGTCGATACTTTTAATGAAAGAAAATGGTTTCAAGATACCCCGCACAAACAATTACGGGCGCGGACTACGCCGATGACATAGCGCTTCTGGCAAAAACACCCGCCCAAGCCGAAACCTAGCTACATAGTCTGGAACGAGCAGCTGGTGGTATAGGTCTTCATGTCAACGCAGACAAGACGGAATACATGTGCTTTAAGAGGCAACATCTCCACACTAAGAGGTGAGCCTTTGAAACTAGTGGACAAGTTCACCTATCTCGAAAGCAGTGTCTCATCAACCGAGAAAGACATGAACACGTGACTAGCAAAGGCATGAACAGCTAAAGATAGGCTATCGGTCATATGGAAGTCAGACCTGACCGTTAAGATAAAACGCAGTTTTTTCCAAGCAACAGTCGTGTCGATACTGCTATACGGATGCAGAACATGAACCCTAAATTAAGGTATGGAGAAAAGGCTTGACAGCAATTACACAAGAATGCTGCGCGCAATATTGAACAAGTCCTGGAGGCAACACCCAACAAAGCAGCAGCTGTACGGCTACCTACCACCCATTACGAAAACTATTCAAATTAAACGAACCAGACATAAGGGACACTGATTGAGAAGCAAGGACGAACTCATAAGCGATATACTCCTGCAGAACCCTTAACGCAGACGAGCAAAGGCAGGACGACCAACTAGAACCTATATACAACAGCCCTGTGCTGATACAGGATATAGCCTGGAAGACCTCCCAGGAGCGATGGACGATAGAGACTGGTGGCGAGAGAGGGTCAGGGAGATTCGTGCTGGCAGCATGACATGATGATGATGAATCTTAGTCGCTAATAGTTTTGTGAGTTGTGTAAAAATTTTAGATACACAATGTTAAATTTTTTTTAGATACGTAAGAATACATGACACCAAACAATGACATTACACCCATTTTTGACACTAACTTCTCGCCCATCTCTTTTTGTTCCCCCTCTCTCTTAACGAGTAAGAGTCCATTGAAAAAATCTAATTTTTTTCCCTCCATTGTGTGATGGCCGTCTGAAGAAGCTGTTTTTTTTTTATATAGTTGCTGGCTGAAATAGATTTATAATAACCAAATGACGGTTTGTGGAGTTTTTTCAATTATATGGAAATTTATATATCAATTATCATACATTGAGCACTCCAGGTGATTTACATGAATCCTCTTATATATTCTCAAATATGATGCAAATTTGTCCATTTTCAGGTAAAAAAAAAAAAAAAAACAGGAAGAAAAACACAAATGGTTTTGTAGCAGAAAGGACTTCGTATTTTTGTTTGGCGCGTAAATTAATTTGACCGTTATGGTCGTCGCATATTTTTACCCAATGAGGATGACTTATCCTATTCAGCTCGGACCATTTTCCCGGGCAACATAAAAATGGTGAAAGCCCGCCAAACTCTCTCTTCTTCAGAACCTTTCGAACAGGACGGATGTACTTTTTGTCCGCTCCCTTCATAGTAGCAGAATCATAACACCATGAGGAAAGCCGTCTAATTTATGGACCTTTTGAGTCTACCCTCTTAGACCAAGGGTTCCCAGTTGAACATGAATTAGATGCATGTAATCCGCCACTTACAGGAACACTTTTATGTCGCCTCTAACTTTTGCTATGTCTACAGCAACGCGTAATTTCGCTCAGATATCCACCTACTTCATTCCTGAGCAACCTTTTCTGGAGACCTTCATGCCTCTCTCCTACAGCAACCAGGACAACACATTTATGGGTGACTACATCATTCCTGTCATTAAACAGCAAACACGACTTTTGCTACGTCTACAGCGAACCAGCCACTTCAATTCTGCTTATCTATTTTGGAGACCCTTATTCCTCATTCCAAAATCTACAGAACTACCAAATACTGGTAACACATCAAATGCATGCTCAACCCTTTTATACCTGTTTTCCTTCTCACTACGCTGACCAGCACAAAAGGCTTCCTTTCAACTCAAGTTTTATTAAACTTCTAAAATTGAAAACCTTACGGCATCTTCGTTCTTTTCCCTTTATTTCCCTTCTAATATAACGAAGATGTTACACATCCTCATACCGTTATAGCTTTGTTTGATTATAATTTGAAAGGATTTATTTAAAAGAGCTGCCCCGAGAGGAGACCCTTCACAAAGTTGCATATATTTCCCATACGTGGGCGTCACAATAGTACAAATTCTAGTTTGAACAATAAAAGTTTGAACAATAAAGAAAAAAAATACTCAAAATATGGGTTTTCGATAAAACAAAATAACCCACAGGAAAGTTTGAACAACCGAGATAGAAAAAAACACTCACTCAAATACGGGTTTTCTACAAAACAAAATAACCCACAAAAAAGTTTGCACTCATGTAATGTTAGAGACAACGGTTCAACTTGTCTGTGCAAAGGCTTCAATCCTCAGTCAAGTTTCTCTCGCTAAAAATTATAGTGTCGTTTGTTAAAGGGTGAACTGCAGCGTAGATGAGTAACAGCTTCTTCTAGACGATCTTTTGTCTCTTCTCAAGATGCAGATGTCTCGTTTCAGGAACTTTGGTTGGAAAAATGGGTTGAAAG
The DNA here is from genome assembly GCA_963585895.1 of Sepioteuthis lessoniana. Taxonomy (NCBI): domain Eukaryota; kingdom Metazoa; phylum Mollusca; class Cephalopoda; order Myopsida; family Loliginidae; genus Sepioteuthis; species Sepioteuthis lessoniana. The sequence continues at coordinate 72,675,803 of OY757909.1, forward strand.
CTGTGTGTTAGAAACATCACTTCCCGACATTTCCTCTGGTCAATGCCATAGCACATCATTTCTCCTAGGCATATGTCGTATATGCTGGGATTAAGGCGAATAAGCCCGACTGCCCTACGAAACGATTTCAACTATTCGCAGTTGAATTGAAAGTCTAAAGAAAATTTTAAGAGATAGAATAAAATTTGTAATATAAAGGAATTTTGAGGGAATAAAATTTTTAGGAAAGTGAGTGACACTAAAGCCAAATTTAGTATTTAACTGGGTAAAGTTTTTAGGGGGCTTTAGTGTGCACTATTAAACGGTAATTCAAACACTAAGTTTGAACCGTAAGTTCCGCAGCTTTCTAGTTCGGATGCTGATTCGAAAAGATAACACAGACAACAAAGTTTTTAAAAAGGAAATTTGTACAAAGGAAACAAGAAAGAAAGGGATAAAAAAGATAAAGTGTTGCAAATTTTAGTGTGTGACGTTCCATAAATAATTATCTCAGGACGAGAGTTTATTTTATGCGCATGTGACGTCGGGGCAGTCTGGCACTGGACCCTCCGCAAAATAAGTCCTAGTCAAGACTCCTTTTTCGGGCATATGGTAACTGGCAAATAACATGGGGGTTAATTTGGGGGCAGACTGATTTCCGCCGCTGGCAAGGGGGTTTCCAGTTCCACTTTCACATAAACCACCAAGCCCTTCGTTTTCCTACCCCCACGGATAACGGAAAGCATGGACTTCTAGGTTAAGACAAAATATTATTCACTGTAGTCAAATTTCCAAAAATTCCCTCATAATGTTTTAAGGTGAATAAGACATTTAGCAAGAATTAATGAAAGCGATACGAAGCTGAAAAAGATATGTGCAAAAGAAGGTGACTCGATAGGTAAACAACATAACCAATAGATTTCAACACAAGGGAGCATTAAAATATAACAAAGTTTTAATAAGCGACGACCAAACAAAGAATTATAAGATTTAGAAAAAAAAAAACAGTTTCTTTTTCTTTTCTCCTTTCCTTTTAAACTATCGGCCTATTAAGCCAGCAAGCAGTGTCAAACACAAAGGTCTCTCTCAACAGTCCTTTTCTTCTTTCCCCTATTTTTTTCTTTCTTTTTTCTTTTCTTTCTTTTACTTGAGAAAGTATATAAGTCCACTCACTAATTTATGGTTTATGAAACAGAATCCTTTCTGTTTCTCTCTTTCTTTTTTCTGAGTACATATAATTTCAATATTTGGGAAGGTAGGAGGAAAAACAGTTTAAGTTGTACTTATCTTTGATAGGGCTTACTTCTCAGGTTCCTTTCTCTAACAGACGAATGACATTCCCCCCCCCAGAATCGGCTGGGTCAGCCTTTCTGCTGACTACTATCCAAAGATTCTGTTCCATGCTTTTTACAGGAGATTCTTTCACGGAGCGGGCTGTAAACCGACATCTTTATCCATTGACTTCTGTCCTCAAACTAAAGAGTCTTTTCCAAATTTCCTCTGATGAAAAGGTATCATTTTGGCGCTAAAGGGTCTGGCCAATCATTTGGCTCTTTCTTCTTCCTCTATTTCCTCTGGTCGTGCTACTACAATGACCTACATTCCCTTCTCTGTCCAACCAATTATAGGTCATGGAGTGCTGGTAGCTTTTGACCTTCATTCTGACTGCTTTAGCGGTCAGTCCTTGGGGCTAGTTTTTTCAAACGCAGAAGGGTAGAGGAAATTGATTTTACTTTTCCTCTCTTGGTGGCATACCATATCACAAGTGCAATTTGCTGGAACTTCTCTAAGAGAGTGTCCGGGAAACAAAGTTTTTTGAATTTGAGTATTTTTCGTTTCTTTTTTGTTTTGTCAAAATGTCCAAGAGTTCATTAAATTTCGAGTCTTCTTTAAGGTTCTTTTCAGCAGAATTCTCGGTTGAATTTTCTTTCAGTTGTTTAACTTGGTAGAATTTCAGTTGTCAACTTTCATTTTACTTTTATTTCTTGGGAAGCTCCATTCAAGAAGCGAGTGACAAAACCTTTCTGGTGGCTTAAGTTTTTGTGCCTTCAGTTCAGTCCCCGAGTTTGTACTTTCGTTTGATTTTTGTTTTATTTCTTGGGAAGCTCCATTCAAGAAGCAAGTGATGAAACACATCTGCTGGCTAATTTTTCCTGCCTACAGTTTGGTTGTCGAATTCATACTGAGGTTTCAATAGTATTTCTCGACAAAAAGTGGAGGTAGTTTTTTGGTGCCGGATTGTCTGGTATAAGTTCTCTTTTTTCCATTCTGGTCAAATCAAGTCCGCACATGGTTGGCATGATTTTTTTCTAAGAAATAAATTTTTATAAGTCCAAACGTGGGTGACCATAATCCCCTCTTTAGTTACTTAACTGGAGTAATTGTCTTCCGCTAGAGTCGGCACATTTGCACAACTAACGTGCTGAGCAGAAAAAGAGAAAAAGGAAGAGGCTAGTTTCATGTGGCCAATGCCCTGCATACAGAGCCAGGCACAGGATTTTTCCTTCTGGGTATTTTTGTATTAAGGTATGAAACAAGGGCTCTCTGCCATAAATTAAAAAAAACATTTAACACAAAGAAAGGATGTAAACAGAATGTATGATAAAAAAAAAGCGACATGCAAGATGCCATCCTGAAATGAAACAAATTTCCAATAAATAGAATCATTCCAATTCATCTTCTTTGGATATTTTATCTATCTTGGACATTGGCATAATGGTTAAAGTGTTTGCCAATGGTTTGGGAGACCTGGGTTCCATCCAAGTCATACCAAAGACTCCAAAAATGATACCTTGGTGTAGTAGCTATCGAAAAGGAGCCTTTTGGTCACCCTCGACAACGCTTCCCAACAACTTTTTATCTATCTATCTATCTACAAAATATTTCATAAAGGACTTCCTGGATGTGTAAATTTTATACTCAAATAGTAATACTATACTCATAGATAACACTTGAAATAATTCAATCCTTTGCTAGACTCATTCATGTATGCTATTCTATTGTGTTATGTCAGCAACTTTGTTTTTTTAAGAAGAAACATATTTCACTTATAAATCTAATTGATATGGGGGATATGAATTTGATTTAAAATTTTATCTGTCTACATTTCCCAGAAAGTTGATAATATTGCAGTTGGTTGATAAATTTCATGAGATGTACACAGGATTAAAAGCCATTTTTGTTAATTACTGAAATCCTCAATATAATATTATGAACATTTTCACATACATGATTAAAATTTCTGTTTGCTTGCATTTTTCTCTTTCTTCTACATTGCAAAAAAAGAAGAAGAGACGTACAGGCAATACACCCCAAAAAGTTCATAAAATGGATTGAACAAAACATTTTCATAATATCAAAGATGCAAAGATTAAATTCAGTTGTCTGAAAAGTTTTACTATATCGATTCCATATATGCTATCATTTCTGGTGGCATGATGATAATAGTAAAAATAATAAATAACAAGAAATACAGTTTTGTAAATATGTAAAATCAATAATTTTTTGACATTGTAATTTATTTTAGAATCTTGAAACTACATATATTGATGGAAAATGATGAAACCATCCACATGAGATCCTTTCTAATTTGGCTAAGAAAAAATTATATTATATAAAAATATCAAAGGGAGAGATCTAAAGAAATAGTAGGGTGTGGATTTTAATATAATAAAAACAAAATAATGTAATAATTAAAAAAAGGCACTCATTTTCAATTTGTAACTATGAATAATAGATTTGAAAATGCAGTGTTCCAAAGAATAGCAAGGAAAATTCTTTGAAATAGCATTAAAAAATGAAAATGTAATATTTTTGCAAAAAGTAATATTTTTCTGTTCTGCTTGAGCAAAGATTAATATCATAACTTTTCAGATAAACTTGTTCTAAATTTGACTTACAGGCTTTCTTATTAATTTTCAAGAGAAACCTACAGAATGATATGGAAAGAATACTTAGATTTATTCAGTTTGGAGTACAATCATAATTTCAGTGAATAAAAATGAATAAAAATAAAAATAAAATCATCTTTTTTCATAAAACTAGACATCTGCAAATATAAATAGAATTAGAAAGAGAGTGAGATACTTTTACTGATACAAACTTACCATTAGAAACATGGAAACACAAAATAGTGGATAAAACATAGATATTTCGAAAATCCATGACAACTGTTTGTATACAGAGAGATAAGTTGGTAACTGACAGAAATTTACTGACAAGTAAACATTAATGCTTATCTTTTAAACTGTTGAATAAGTCATGACATATTTGGTATCATATAACTTATAGCAGTTCCTGTTTCAAGATTGAAAATGGCAGCTGTATCAATTCTGCACACTCATATCTACCTAACTCTACTCTCTTGTATCTAATTTTTGATCAATATTTCAGTTTGCATCAGATATTTCTTTTTCATATCATCAATTATGAAATATATTTCTCATCATATCTAAAGATTTGAGAAACATAGACATGGAATATATTGCCTTCTAAGATCATCTATGAATATCATCTCTTAATATGTATACATATATATATATATATATATATATATATGTGTGTGTGTGTGTGTGTGTGTAAGTGGATTGGTTGGTTGGTTGGGTTTTATAGCATATCAAACCTTATTTAGTGGCAAATCCTGTTTATATATATATATATATCAAATATATATGATTTATTAATGAATAGTTTGTAGGCATCATTTGAAACAAGCCAGAACTCATTTATTTGCACATAGTTAAATGATTTCAAGCATTGCTATCTAACATGAATAATTCAATTTAATATTAATCCTTTGTTTGCTCATAGTTAGATAGTTTCAAGTATTTCTGACTTGAATAATTCTATTTGATATAAATCATTTGTTTGTAAACAATTAAACGGTTTTAAGTATTGCTGTCTAATACTAATAGTTTTATTTTCATACAGTTAAATGGTTTCAAGTATCGCTATGTAACACAAGCAATTCAATTTACCATCAGGCATTTGTTTGCACACAGTTAAATATTGATACAGTTCTATTTGACTCATTGATGAGACTTAAACAGGTAATACCACATATATGTATGTATATATATATATGAATGCATGTATGTATTTATGTATTGAAACGAATTTAAAAATTTTTTAAATTAAAAAAATTCAGAATTTAAATGAGCAACTAATGTTATATAGCCGTAATACAAATACAAACGGACTCAAATACACAGGCGACTCAGTTGTTCAGGTACGAATGTTTATTAACTTCTTGACTTCTGAGTTCAGTTCTTCGACATGAGGAGAGAGAGATACAATTCTTAATCATTCTATCCTAACAAAACTCAAACGCTCGGCACATCTCATAGTCTTTAAGATCTCTGTCGGTAGAGATCTGCAGAACTCCATGGTCAGACTTCAACTTCTCAACACCATGGTCTTAACTCAACTTGACTGGCCCCCAGTAAACTAAAAACTTAACTCGCCTACAGTCGAGTACCCAACTGACGTGTTTTTCAAAATACCCAAATTCTCAGCCCACACTTCCGGGCATGACGTCTTTCACACTCCAGTCCCATTTTGTATCTGGGCTTTATTATGACAATTGTGATTGTCATATCCTCTGCACACGAGCGTAAACTGTACCCAATGTCGGTGCACCTGAACTAAGAGCTGAATAGTTCAAAGTCCAACCAAACTGAATGATGAATATAATTAACGAAAAATGATTAATATAAAAAAATCATTCCGTAATTATATAACACTTATATGATAAAGTGATTATCTCTAAATATCTAGACAAAATCTGGACAAGTCAGTGTCTATGCTCAATACTTTTTGATCAACAGCATTTGGAAAAATGCTGGATTGTGCAAGTGCATCATCCTTTATATTCACGGGGCCTTACTCAATACAACTTTTTTTTTATTCTTTAACTGAAAATTCATCTCAAGCAAAAGTGATTTGAGGATATGGAGAACATTGAAAGAAATATGATTGTACTGCTTCACACCAGTGGATAAATGTGTTGAAAAACAAGTGGGCCATTTTGAAAAAAATTAACATTTCATTCATTGTTCATTTCTGTCTTGGTAAATACACCTTTAGTCTCCATAGTTTTGAATGCATCTAGTTTATATATATATATATATATATATATATATATATATATATAGACTTCTGTCAAAATGACAGGTTTAATTATGCATATATTAGCTCTCTAAGTAGGATCAGAATGTAGTATCTGTGCTCTTTTATTAGGGTTAAAGTATCATTCCCCTACACTTCTTCCAAGGATTAGAGCCTAGCTTTCCAGTCTTTGGATTTGGATCCAAGTGTAGTATCTGTTTGTCCTCTTCAGGATATATATAATATGACAAAACTAAAAGACTATAAAAATAAAAAATAATAAGTTCATAAAATTCTAATTATTTAGTATATATATATAACTTCAAATTAACATAATTTGGACCAATGTTTAATAATGATACAAAAATAACAAAAAATTAAATAAATACTGTAAGACAGTTTATCTGGTTTTAATATTTATCTTATTGGTATTAATCTTTGGTCCAAATTTTGTTTATTTTGAATCTCAAAATGAAGTACTTTGTTAAGTATCAACAAGCTGGTATCCGTGAGATATTCTATTTATATGGCATAACAAGTAATGTTCAATGTGTTAGTATAATGGTATTTCCCATTACTCACCAGTGAGAATTAGTTGTATAATCAATATATATATATATATATATATATATATATATTGTGGCTGTTGACTTATTTTTGAGTAAGACTGCTTTCACAGTAAAAACACTGTATAGGTAGCTGACAACAAAAGGATGTTTGAAGAGAAAAGAAAAGAATGGTACAAACTACGTTGAAGGAGTCAAAATATAGGATGGTATATCACTGCACACCAACTGACTGCTTACTGTGCAGATATGGTGATAGGTAGGTCACATGACCCCTTTTAGCCAATTGGAAGGTGCCACAACCAATGCCTCCAAACAACATAAACATGCAAAAATTTCCTCTCACTCTCTCTCTCTTTCTTTCTTTTTTTGTCTCAGTGTAACTGGGCTGGCTAGAGACTAAGCCACACAAACATTACACACCTCTTATTGCATTGTCAGTGTTAACACTATAAGTAAAATCTCATGATTCATAAACTCTTCATTGTAGTGAAAAAATAGAATGTGCTTATTGGAAATTACTGACTGACTTGTGGATGTAGCAGTGAGCAATCACATGACAAGGAATTAAGCTTTCTTTGGCCTATTGGAAGGTACTGCAGACTGAAGGTGTGGACGCTTTCTTGTTCTCATCAAAGGCATATTGATAAGACCCTACATTCCACATAGAGGAATTCTCATTTTTGTAGCCACTGAATGTCTTGGAACAGCAGTAGTTCTCTTGCTCATTCATATGGCCAGACACAAATAACACTCAGAATATGTCTCTTTGAGGCTCAGCCATTTTGTATCTCCTACACATTACTGGGCCACTGGCTAATGAGTAGAGTGTTTGCCAATGATCTGGGAGACCAGGGTTCAATCCCAGGTCGAGTCATACCAAAGACTAAAAAAAATGGTACATGATGCCACCTTGCTTAACTCTTAGCATTATAAGGTAGAGATCAAGAGTAAATTGGACCAATCTGGGAATGGAATAGCTCCCTCCTGTACACTTTGGTGTAGTAGCTATTGAAAAGGAGCCTTCAGGTCACCCTCGACTAAGGTCACCAACTTTACTTTACACATGAAGGATAGCCCAAAACAAGTTATCCATGAACACTTACCAAGAATTCAACCAAACATTCAACAACTTAGTTTCTTCAAGGAAAACTTACATTTTTGTATGTAAATTTCACTACATTTGTTGACTCTATTGTTGTTTCTTATCATTACTTCCACCTCTGCTATCAAGAAGAATATGCAATATTCTTGGTCAGGTCAATTTCCTCTCTTTCACCATTTTTCCTTCTGTCCTCCTCTGTACTACCACACATAAATATAACATCCACTAACACACATGATAACTCTCAACAAAGCTATACATAATATCCTTTATTTTTCAGCCATAGCAGACCCTTGACATAGCCACTTATGAAACCCCTCATGCAATATTACCTGCTAATATAAATGGCTATTCTCAACTTTGCATCTCATTTGTGGATAGAAGCTCCATTCAACAAACAACAATCCTATTCATACCAAGGTGTGTGTCATATAGCAACTCAATATAAACATCTTAACTGCTTCAGGAAATGTCATGTAGAGACCTCTCCTAAAAAGTCATATCCCATTATGGCTCTCCTTATGCCAACACACAATCTATATTGAGCCCTCACTCATAATCCTCTTCCCATGGAAGCACATACCACATAAAAGACCTATACAATGCATGCATAGGCATGCAGCATATCAACCCCCGTTATGGCTCTCTTAGTGACCAGCCTGATAAAAAACTCTTGGCCATTCTACAAATTACATCACCTTTAAGAATTTCTATAAGCCATACCCCAAAAGCTGATTTATTTTTTTCACTTCCACAACAAATAGAAATACAAATCTGAACACCAAACTTCCCTTCCTATGACAATGGTCTCTCTGTCCTTTATGGGTGGGTGGGGGGTTTACCTCTAAAAGGACATTTTAACACCAAAAAGGATCCTATCTATGGTCAAATAGAACTGTTTGAAATATAAACTGAGTGCAAACAAATGACATGTGAAATTGAATTGTTTGAAAAAGAACTGTTGATCATTTAATTGTGTATAAGTAAATGACTGATGTTTAATTGTATTGTTAGTGATACATGGTAATATTTGGAACCATTTAAGTTTATTGACTTATGCTAAACTGAATTGTTAAAAATAGAACTATTTGATCATTTAACTGGATATCTACAAAACGTGTTTCCAAATCATATATTTAATATATATGAAAAAAAAACAAATAGGATTTGGCACTAAATAACCAACAATGGTTGATATGCCATAAAACCAAACCAAAACAAACCAAAAATTAGCGAACTGATTACTGATTGTTAATAAAAAAAGTTCCATACAAAGTGATTGTTGATATTCAGATTTGAGATCGTTTTTGGTAATGCCTTGAAATACTAGTACCACTTTTGACATTACACACAGCTCAAATAATCCTCCTCATCATAGGCCTGTTGCAATAGTTGAAAAGTCTCTGTAAAAAATTTTCTTAATATGAAACAGAATTTCATCAAAATACCCTTCATTGTTCAGATTGGAAAAAAAAAAATCAACAAAAAGTCCCCAAAAGCAATAAGCATCCTACATATGTTCACTCTGACATACTGACATGATGAATTTTTAAAATAAAAGATGAAGGTTACTGCTACACAACATTTCTGTCATGAATGTGCTAAAATATCCCATTGGTGTGCTGTTTAAAAAGTTTTTACTTTTTAGACACATCTTATATATATTGGGTGTTAAAACAGGATGCAAAGCTGCAGTCGTGTCGATACTGCTATATGGATGCACTATATGGAGTCTAACTAAATGTATGGAGAAAAAGCTTGACAGCAATTACACAAGAATTCTGTGAGCTGTATTGAACAGGTCCTGGAAGCAACATCCCACAAAACAGCAGCTGTACAGTCATCTACCACCCATCATGAAAACTATCGTAGATGAACCAGACATGCGGAACACTGCTGGAGAAGTAAGGATGAACTCATAAGCGATATACTCCTGTGGACCCCTTCACATGGAGGAGTAAAGGCTAGACAACTAGCTAGAACCTACATACAACAGCTTCGTGCTGATACAGGATATAGCCTGGAAGACTTCCCTGGAGTAATGGATGATAGAGACGGGTGGGGAGAGAGGGTCAGAGAGATCTTTGCTGGTAACAAGACATGATGATAATGATATTTAAGCTATTTTAACTTCTTTGTAACTCTGAAAATAGTAGATGTGGATAGCCTAATCTGCAAACACAGCTTTAAAAGAGATTTTCTTGGGGGAGTTGAATGTCTGGACACATTGAGAAATGTTAGCAGTTAACAAAGATGGCTGATTGGTGCTTTTTCAATCTTAGATATTCCCATGAAATTGATAAATCAAATGCAAATATTGTTGACCTGTTGGTGAGTATGGACTAGAGAAATTTCACATTAAATTCATCTCTTACAAGTTTGTAAGGTTTACATGTAAAATGTTTGGCCTGGGAAAATGATATAACACAAAGAAATGGATTTTGTGAATATGTTATTTTTTTATTGCCTTTTTAATGAAAAATACTAATAGTGAATCAACAGTTATCATAAACTCAGTGATGATTAATAACAATTTAATCTTATTGTTTGTTACATGTCCTCATATCCTTCTTCTTTCATTGCTTCTTCATCATCTTTGCTAAGAACTGAATCCATGACAGCATGAAGTCTACGTTGGGCTTTTAAGCGATCTTGGTGTTTTTTCTTAATCATCTCCCAACGCTTTAGAGCTTCTTCTTTTCGATTGTTTATGCCATTTTGCCACAACTCATGTTTTTCTTCTGTCTCGTTAATCTCTTGCCTGAGTAAATTAATTCGTATCTCATAATCTTTATCCCAACCAGGTGGATTCATCTCAATCGAATCATTATTGTTCTTATCTCCACCATTCTCATTCATTTTCATATGATCTTCTATTTCATATTTACTATCAATGACTGCACCATTATTCAACATATTTCCATTATTTACCCATGGTTCCTCATTTTCTTTCTGCTTTTCTTCTTCCTCCTCATTCTCTTCTTTTTTTTCTTCCTCTTCTTTCATCACAGTTAATTTAACTTGATCATTATCTACAACTGAATCATTTGATGGTTCTTGTTCTTCACTATTTGTGCTACTATCCAATGCCACATCTTTGTCACTGGTGCTTGAATCTTCAATTTCTGAGCCCAAAGTAGTGTCCTTCATTATTTGGTTGCCTTTATTATTCTTTGTTGGTTTTATTTATTAGCCAAGTAGTAGCAATCAATTCATAACCTGCAATAGAGTTTAAAAAATTGCATGTTAATATAACTTTTTAATAATAATAATAATAATGATAATAATATTGATGATGATGATGATGATGGTGATGATGATAACAATAACAATTTACAAAATGTTTTTATTCTATTTTTCTTCTAATTTCTTACTTTGATTTTTTGAGTTTATTATTGTTTTTTATACATATACACACACACATATACATATATATATATATATATATATATATATATATATATATATATATATATATATATATATATATATATATACCATTTGTAGTGTAATGTATTTTTCTATTTGGTATTTCAATTTCAAGGAGTTGGACAGAAGATTATCTAGTAAGTGTTATATACAAGAGTGTGGTTGCAAGAAAAATAAGACTGACGAGGAGATTTAGTTTATTTTGTTTATTGAATAAATAAAATAAACAAGCGGATGAAATATCTGGCTGGCTAGTGGGGGGTTGTCAATTCGGCGACGAGCTGTTGCTTTGATCTGGTTGGACCGTGTTATCGGATGACGCTCTCATGATGGCCGGGGATTCAACTGCTGGGTGTCCTCTGTTTGGACTATTTATGAGTTTCCGATTTCAACACCAGCTCCAGAAAATGCTACTTGTGGAAAAAATATGATTGGTTGAAAAGTAGACTTTTTTTTATAACTGAGAATTTTCTGGGGATTTTGGATAGATTATGCATGGAGCCTATGCACAGAAGCCATGATTTTCTCAGTTTGACACTGACTGTTGTTGGGTTAACATCCGGTAGCTGTTATTTTCTTCTACAGTGTCGATGTCTGTGGGTCTGTGTTTTGTGTGTTTTAGTAGTTAGGTGTGTGAAGGGTTAAGTGGATAAATCAGAAGAGATTTGATGTATTTTACTATAACATAAGGTAAGACTACACTCCACTTAAAAATGACTACATTTTTGTACTCATTGACCAACGAGAGTACCATTAATAATACCAAGGCATTGGTTAATGAAGCCAGAGAACTTTAGAATATTAGCACCATGATACCTGGTCAGGTGAGTCATATTTCCAGCTTTTCAAGTAGTCAGTGAAGTGTGTATATTTAGGAGACCAAATGATCCAATAGATTCAGCTTATCAACTAGGTGTTGTGCAAGCTGGTGGTGGCTCTGTAATGATGTGGAGTGTGCTCTGTTAAAGTTTATAAAGATCACTTTCTAGACTTCTTGGTTTGGTTTGGTTTTATGGCATATCAACCACTACTGGTTATATATATATATATATATATATATATATATATATATATATATATATATATATATTGAATATATGACTTGTAAACACATTTTGTAGATAACATTCTGAAATGAGCCTGAGCTCTTTTTTGCTCACAGTTAAATGGTTTCAAGTATTGGTTTATAAAAGTCACAATTTAACATCAGTTATTTGTTTGCATACATAGTATGTTCTACTTTACCCATAGATAGGACCCTATCAGGTGCTACCACTCTGTGTCAGAGTGGACCTGGGAGCAATGACAATGAAGGGGTACTTCACATTCTCCAAATCTCCAAAGCTGGAATCTTGCCATCAGATAGTCTAATGTCATATCCAGGACACTCATTTTGAGTGGTGGAGGTCTTACCCTTCAGCAGAGATGCAATCAGTGTATTCTACAGCCCCACCTGACTGAGCTACTAGACTTCATGTTGTATCATTGAGTTGCCATTATTCAAACAAAAGGAGGAGCTATCTATTAGTAGGTAGCTGTCTTTAATTTTTTTGTACTTCAGTATATATTAGATCTATTCCATAAGTGTACATTTATTTATATACAGCTTAAAGAAAACTATATATCATGGGATATTTTCTTAAGAAAATTATTTTAAAATCATTGCAAAGCAAAAAAAAAGAAGATCTTATGAAATTTATTTTAAAAGAATATCAAGGAAAGAATTTGGGATAAACTTAATTTTGAAGAATTATGTGAAGTTTATAAGAAGTATTATTAATCAGAGCTACACTTAAAATGATTGCACTGAAGATAAAAAGATGAAGAAGTGTACCTAACAAACTGAGATTGTAGTCATTCTTGCTTTCAATTAGTAATTTACAATATTTTCCAGCTTTTACCAATTAATACAAAGAAAAATAGATGTTAATGATACCTCACAAGAAATATATTGACAGTTTGTTCTTCTTTATGCGTAATGTGTTTTAATGTGTATGTTTTAATTAAGATGGTGCAGTCTCCTCATTAAATGCCAAGCCTCTGAAATTAGTGAACCAGTTCACATACCTTGGTAGCAATATCTCATCTACTGAAAGCAGTATCATAGACTGCTATTGGTAGGTTAATGATCACATGGAAATCCAATCTCTCTGAAGATGGGATCTACACAAAGATGCTGCAAGGTTGTTTTGAACTAATTCGGGAAACAGCACCTCACAAAATAGCAGTTGTATGGCCACTTACCTCCCATCACAAAAATTATCAAAGTAGGAAGCAAAAGACATGCTGGACATTGATGGAGAATATATATATACATATATATTCTCCATCAATGTCCAGAATTTTAATTTTAATTTTAATTAATTATCCATTGGGTCTGAAGAAGTCCTGTATTAATTTTTTCTTCATGTTTTTGGTTCACACCAGAAACTGAAAATATGGGATGGAAATAAATTTATAATCCTGAATTAACTGGTCTTTGGTTTTTTTCTTAAATATATATATATATATATATATATATATATATATATATATATATATATAAGCAGGGTTTATCAAAACCAGGAGAAAACAATTTGTCATATATTGGATTTTGCTATTTCAGTGATCCATAAAGTGAAAATAAAAGAAAGTAAAAATCTACACAAATAGCTGATTTTTACCTGAAAGCTGACAAAGCTGTGGAATATGATGTACTTGGTGCCCTTGTAATGGTCCCCAAGGGCTTGAAAAAGAGATTGGTAGAACTGGAGATAGAATCAGGACCATTCAAACCAAAGAACTTTTGACATTGGTTAGAATACTTAGAAGAGACCTAGAGACTTGTGGTCACTTAGATTTCAGTGAAAAATCAGTTAAAACTGGTGGAAAAAAACTTGCAAGGATGAAACTAATGCTACTAGTATTAAAAAAAAAACAAGAATGATAATTATAGTGATAACAAAATAGAGAATAGAGTTAGGGTTTGAGTCTAAAAAGTTTGGTTTAGGTTTCTTTCAATCAATGGTTTTTTGTAGCTCAATTGATTAGAGAAGCTGGTGTATTTTACCAGGCTTCCCTGAGGTAAATCAGATGTAAATTCAAACCTCACTGAAAACTTACTTTTTATTGTTAATAAGAGATTGTTTTATTCCTTATTGACATAGATTGCTGAAGTGAATTATGATAAAAATCAGCTAAAAATTCACTTGAAAGAAAATGTTAGTCAAAATTCATGGTTAACAAATTAGCCTGTTTGTGGTTTTTTGAAACCTATCCAAAATATTTTAAATATTTAGACTTATGGATTTCTATTATTATAAACTGAAAAGAAGAATTTTTTTCTTAGTAAGTAGATAAGCAATAAAAACATGCTAGAAAGGCAGCATTTAGGATTGAACCTTGTGTCTTATAAGTTAGAAAATGTTCACATTAATGGTTTAAAAGTTTGTGATCCAAATTGGTTAATAACTTTCCATATGTTGCGGTAACCAAATTCTCACATATTGATTTCGGTTAGATTCTTGTAACTGAAATGTCCATTGCTTGGACATTAATCTTTATGCTGATTGACAGAAAAATCCTTTGGCAGATCACATAAAATTGCACATTGGATTTAAATGGTAATCGAGAATAAGTCATACAATATCCAAAAACTAACGCTTGTATTTGCTGCTACAGTTTTTATGAGATAGATTTTAAACTGAAACATTAAAAATCAAAGACAGATACCTAATAATAATGTGTTGTCCTCTTCTATTGAATAATAGCAGCTACACAACATGGTATGGATTCTACAACCGAGAGTTGTAGTCTATCTATCCTATGTTGTTCATAACTGAATTCTGTTTGTTAAGTGTGACTACAGGGAATTTAGTAAGGTCAGCAACATATTCTATATATGCTGACTGGCATTTAATTAGGGGAGCACAGTGGTTTATGGAGTATGTAGAAGTTTCTGGGACCAGTTTTGGGTCATGCATACATAACAAAGTGAAGGTGTTTCCCTATCTCTCTTGAGAAAAAATCCATCATTACTGGGAAACATGGCAAGCAAAAAAGGTTGAAAATAGTCTACAAGATAGACTCCAATAGAACACTCTCCACATCATTACAAACCCACCACCAACTTGAGCGATGTTGTATCATGGTAAGGAATCGATACACAGTGAAACAGAGTTAATTATTTATTAACTCAAGTGGTACAGTTCGACTAGTATCATAAGTCTTTCGCAGTAGGTGATATGACTGAAGTTGGTCTTCTACTGACTGACGTTCTTCAGAGCTCGTCTGTCTCTGCTTCTGCTTTTGTCATGCTGCTGTCTCACTTCTTGAGACACAGCATCTTTTATACTTCTGCGATACCGGAAGTAACATAGTATGAGCTACTATATAACAAATGTTCTACTAATAGTCTGGATCCGTAACATCATTTGATCTCCACACATAAACTCAAACTTAAAGAGCTAGAAACATTGACCAGGTAACATGACATCAGTTTTGCACAGTGTAATGGTCTTTGTCCTGGATAAGGCATTGTATATTATTAATCAACCACTTTGCCATGGACAGAATGTAACATAAGGTCAATTTTTTAAGAAGAGTACAACTGTTTTGAATTAAAAAATTTCCATCTTCTTGACTAGTTGCCATACAAAGGCTATTATGTACAATCTGTTCAATTCATAGCTAGGGAGAAGGAAAGATAGGTTCATGCCTTTTCTAGGGGCATTAATGCAAAGTAAATGTAAACAGTCTTGTTTTGGATTTGAACTCAAGTTACTGAAGCCATTTCCTGTGGCAATAACTATTACATCATGAGTGTCTCCTTAAAATAAAGCAAAGTAATCAATTTGAAGGTGTTAATAATATTACTCTTGTTGATTGACAACTAGGAAACTTCAAAGAATACAATGTATGTTGCACAATGAGTTGACTGATTAGTTGTATGGCAGCAGAATTGTGATGTGATTTGATGCAATGCTCCTCTTCTTTGAATAGTAACCAACCCTGTCTGTCATCAGTAGCCCTATTCTTGTATTACCTGTGAACTCCTTTGGAACAGAATGTTTCTTGGCATAAGAAAGTATCCAAATGCTTGAAAAAGAAATGGTAGTTTGTGAGTGAGAGATCAGAAGAATATGGTGGATGTTCCAAAGACTCATATTCCAAGTCAATGAGCTTCTGTAGTGTCATCCAAACAACATGTGGCTGAGTATTGTCATGAAGCAAGATCATGACCAAATCTGAACTCATTCAAAAAAAGTGAATACATTGCTTCTTTTTTCATATTCATGATTAGGGGTATATAACCTTCAAAATCAAGTTTTGTAAGAAGTAATAGAAAATCAACAAATAGGATATTTTAACCATTAAGAATGGGAATCCTTTTATACTACTACAATTAAAATGATATGTTATAACTGAATTTAAACAGTTTATCCTAAAATCAGATTGTATTTTCTGAAAAACCTATAAAAATGATGGAACCATTTTACATAACAGAAATTTATGATGAGAAATAAAGACAATTTAAAATGCTTATTAGAATATTTCACTCCCTCCTAAATAGATGTATTGACATCATCATGGACTGCTGTTACAATGGGAACCCAATAGGGTAATAGTTTGTCCACACACACACACACACATGCACACATACATAGTTGAACCTATGAATTTCATATATGTAAAGTTAATTGTAGATTGAAATCATTTTAAAAAAGTCTAGAAAAAACTCCTGGAAGCCACATGCTAAACACAAGACAAAATTTACTCTTTGTGTGATATATAAGCAAAGTTAAATCTAAGTGAATGAATTGGTATGTAAGTATAGCCTGTCTCTCACTATTTTACAGATTCTCAGTCTCTCTCCAGTACTTGTTTGAGCTTTCATCATCTTATGTCTAGTTAATTTGATTTACTAATTACATAAAGAGCTTTTTTTCTTTGCTCTCAGAATTTGAAATACTTAGTTTAGTTGGTTGGTTGGTTTTATGACATATCAACTCTAGCTAAGTTAAATTTTGCCAAAGGTCAGTTTAAGAATTATGGTCTCCAATTACATATGATACAAAAATCTGTAATCACTAACTTTAAACAGGTAAACACTTCATAGTTGCAATATATCTTAAGAGCCAATATATGTATTCATCCAATCTCTCTTCCATTGGCAGGATGTGACACAAGGTCAAGTTTTAAATTGGAGTGCAGCTGGTTAAAATTCAAAGTTTTCTTTCTCCTAAACTAGTTATTTATCCAAGCCTAAACAACCTAGTCTACCGAACTAATTATACATAGCCTGGAAGAGAATGAATGGATTTATGCCTATCCCCAAGGGCATTAGCATGAAATGAAATGAAAGGCAAACAGCTTTGTCCAGGATTTGAACTTAGGTGGCCTGTTCCGTTCCTGACGATGATAACTTTTGTGTAAAGCATCCCTCCATTTTTTTACATTGTGTATGATGAAAAAACTGTATTGTATATGAATTTGAAATCTACTGATAATGTAAAATAACTGACAAACTGAAATGAAAAAATTCTCATCCAGAATTTGAATTCAGTTCTCCAATTCCATTTTTTATGTTGATAGCCAATGTATTCATATAGTTTAAAATCATTTTTAAACATTGCCTAAAATAGACTAAATTTGGAATATAAATTTCATTTCTTTTAGAAAATTTAATCTTGTACTGAAAGTTTTATAACATTCTGATAGTTGGTTTTTGATAGTTTTTTCAAATCAGTTCTTTTTACCTAAAATATTATAATGCAAATTATGATTTATTTTTGTTTACAGACAAACAGCATTTCACATTTTTATTTTTCACTAATATCTTTATGTTGTATTTTGGCCTTCAACTCGGCCCAAAATGCCATTCAAGGTGATGCACCGGAAGGAAGTGACACATTCCAATGGCAGTTAGGAGAGGAAATCGCGTGGGCGGAAATTGGCTAACAAAATGGGACAAGTTAAAAAATCCCATGATACTCTCATAGACTGACGCACTGGAAGAGAGTGACCTCTGAACTGCATGACAGTTATTTCCACTTGATGATGATTAAACATGCAATTTCAAAGATCGAGTGGGCGTTGAACTATTATATAGCTCAGTCAAGACAGAAGTCAGACAGTTGAGTTCGAGTTCCAGTCGGAGTGAGACGAGATGTGGTAGGGAAAGCTACATCAGGCCGAAGGAGCCTTGGGAACCCCGATGGAGTTTGGGAACCTGAGAAGTTGCTGATAAGATGTAGCAGAGCACCCAGCAGAGTGGACCCCAGGGCCTCCGGTTGAGCATCAGGAGAACGAGAAAGACACAACGTTGACGGCCATAAGAGTGGGGGTCAAAATATTACAGTTTCTGTTCGGTCTCCTACTCCCTCTCACACGCAAACCTTGAGTAACCCTTTTCGAACCCTTGCAATAAAGTGAGAGGTACATATATTTATAAAGAAGTCTTCCTGTGTCTGTTATTCATTGCGTCAGTATGTATCCTGCATGGACATGTATATGAGAATGCAACATATAGTGTTCTACAGTGAGTACACAAATAATCTTTGATCAGAATTTTCTCCAATATTTCTCCTTACACACTGAGATTTTGAGGCTCAAATTTACTTTATAAAAGTTTTTTTCCTAAGGAGCTGATTTATTACCAAATACTTTTTTTTATATATATACAGTATAACAACTATTAACATAGCTTCTATATTTTATTATATATAAGTACTCAGGAGATGATTTAATGTATATAAGAAAATAAATAGCTTATACTCTAATATAATCCCATTTTATATAAGGGAATTGAGCATTCACATATTTTGATGGGTACCTTGGAACCAATCCAACACAGCTATTGAGAGATCAGTATATATCAAGGCTATATCAGGAAAAGGTCTTGCAAGAATGCAGCTGAACTATTTAATTGGAAGAGGAGTAAAGTAATACTTGACTCAGTGGACTCATTTTGAAAATGAATTTTAATCCTGAAAGTTTTAAAAATTGTTTTCCCTTTTTATAGTTTTCCCTTTTAGATTCCCATTGGATTATTTTTATTATTGAAGACATTGAAGTCAGAAAATATTCCTTATTTTCTTTTTTCTTTGATGCTGCGATTTACATCAGTTTATGTTGATTGAGAAAACAACGTTTTACTTTGACAAATTTAGAAAAATGTCTGGTAGTAAAGGGTTTTGTCATATAAAGTTAATCTCATACTTGTCTCTAATCTTTATTTTTGATAATAATGCTGATTTTGATGATAAAATTTTATTTTTCATGCATTGATTGTGTTTTTGTTTCTTAGGTGTCTGACTTTTTCTAATATGTAAAACAAAGTTGGCAACCTTAGTCGAGGGTGACATGAAGGCTGCCTTTTCAATAATTATTACACCAACGTGTAATTCATTCCATGAATTGCTCCACTTTGCTCTTGATCCTAACTATATAATGCTGAATGTTAAGTAAAGTGGCATCAAGTACCATTTTCCGAGTTTTTGATATGACTCAACCAAGGATTAAGCCCTGGTCTTCAAGACCATTGGGGAACATTCTACTCATTTAACCAAAGTCCTTTATCATGTATCATAAGTCTTAATTAAGAAGACAAATTTAAGCAAATATTTACAGTTAAATTCATGAAAAACAAATAGACATTTGCTCACTTATCAGATCTAGAAACTAATATCCACAAAGGTATTAAAAATGTTATTTTTTTACAAGAAAAGATTGTAACAGGGAGGAGGAGATATTTATTTATACAATCATTTATTGTCAAGAGTATGGAGATTTTTGGAAGAAATACATAGGGCTGATTAAATTCCACTGGATACCATAATTCAGTGTGTGTGTAGGGAGCAGGGTTCTGTTTTATGATGTCTAATTTTGCTGGATTTAAAGGCTTGAAGAAATTATCTAACAAATATATTCATGTTAGTTTCTGCAATGCATCATTTCAATTAGAAAAGGTTGCATAGAATTATATGGTCGAATATATTTTTCTAGAATTATTGTTTGAATCATTTAAAACAGTGGTTTCCAAACTTTTTGGAGCCAGCACCTCCTTCTATATCAGGGTCTATGTTAAATAAAATGAAATTCATCAAAAATATTTACGGAAAATCACATCTGATATTTGCCCTGAAAAAGGAGATTTAGTGAATTGCATGTGCTCACCTAGCGAGACACAAATTGTCAATTATAGGTGATATTTTTGAGAAGATACACACAATTCACTTTGTACAACAAGTCTAGATCTAGTCATCATATTTGTGAGTGTAGAAAATGCTGTTTAGCACAAATAGGTTGTCACTAAAGGTAGCAGTATTTTGACCACCTTAAGAGACAACAATGGATATGCAGAAGTGATGCTAAACCAAAATTTGTGGAGTGGTTGCTGTTTAAATGGAATTTTCATAGGTGTGAATTATTAACTAAAATATGAATTTGATGATATAGATTTTCAAGCATTTGTAGACCCCTGCTGTTGATGCTCAGGAGCATAGTTTTAAAATCACTGTTTTAAACCAATAAAGAACCAATACAAAAAGCTTTGAAGTTTTAAAATTTTACTATGGTAAATATTTTCTTTATATTCAAAGGCAAATGATGTGTATTAAAGTTTAGACTATGAATATGAACCAAAAATCATGGAATAAAATTTTCAAATATTATCAGAATCAATGTTTTTCTGAGCCTCATTATTCTGCTTTTTTTCTAAAGTATTTTTTTATTTTTCATTGATGAGCATTTTTGTAAAAGTTGAAATCATTTTTGTAAAAGTTGAAATCACAGGTAGATTTTCCTGCTTTCTGATCAGTAAGAAATAATACTTGATTCCTAGTTGAAAGTATAGTTCTCAAATAATTAATGAAATCTTCTTTAAAATTTTTTATCAATATTTGTAGGTTAGTAATAATTTAGATCCCCACATGCTCGCCTCCAGTCAAACAATCCAGCTGCAAGTTTATGAGGCAAGTTTGAGGGATTTCCATGATATATATATATATATATATATATATATATATATATATATATATATATATATATATATATATATATATTGCCCAGTTGGCTGGGGCTGTAGAATACACCAACTGCACCTTTGTAGAGGAGTAAGACCCTGCCCCAATGAGTGTCCTAGATACGACACTAAACGATCTGATGGTGAGGTTCCAGTGATGCTGGGGGTTTGGGGAATGCGGAGCACCCATTCATTGCCATTGCTCCCTGGTCTACTCTGGCCTGGAATGATTGCACCTGATAGGGCTCTATCAATGGGTTAAATAGAACTAAATGCATACTTATGCGAAACTGAATTGTTTAAATTAGAACTGTTTGACTAAACTGAATAACTTGAAATAGAAATAGTTTTGACAATTAAATTGTGAACTTACATTTAAACTGTACTCATGTTAAACTGAATTGTTTGAAATGGAACTGTTTTTGACATTGAAACTATACTTACACTAAAGTGAATTGTTTAATGTAGAACTGTTTTGACATTTCACTGTGTGTAAACAAAATCTATGCTTATACTAAACTGAATTGGCTGAATTATAACTGTTTAAATAAAATGAATCGCTTGAAATAGAAATGTTTTTGACAATTAAACTTTGTACTTACAAAACTGAATTGTTTGAAATAGAACTGATTATTTGTATAAAATGGATTTGACATTGAATAACCTACAAAGGATGATATACCATAAAACCCAAACAACCAACCAACTTATATATATATATATATATATATATATATATATATATATATATATATTGATGATACAATTTGCAAATAAAAATGATATAAACTGATATCTGGGAAAAAAATTCAATAAAAAAAAGACTAAAGGAATTCATGCTATTTGAAAATAATCAAATAGTGCTGCGATGCCTCACCAAAAGGAAAAAACACTGGCAGAATCAACTAAGCTAAACGTAAAAAGTGCTTAATATACACTAAGTAGAACAAATTTAAAACAATAAATCCAATAGAGTCAGACCAATCTACCTAGGTTTCACCAACTGGATCTACAGGAAGACTCTGAATATATATATGTGTGTGTGTGTGTGTGTGTGTGTGTGTGTGTGTTCAAAAAATATTGAGACTGAACTTGTATTTACCAAAACTGAAGAGAACAAATGAATGAAAAATTAATTTACTTCAAAATAGTCTCCTTGGAATTCAACAAATTCCAGTGAGTTTACTATTAGTCAAAATACATCTGAAATTTCTTTTTTGATCTGGGTGTGAAGATACACTATTGGGTTTCTTTCAATGTCCTCCTCATCTTTAAATTATATCCTCGTGATGAGTTTTTGGTTTTGGAAACAAGAAAAAGTTATATTCTATGATTTTTGGAAATGTAGCAAATTTTGATGAGTATGAAATGTGTCCCATTTTCACTATCTTGTATTTCATGAAAAACTATTGATCAAAAGAAGCAAGAAATGACACTGACAGCAGTTCAATTGTCAATGCATCATTATTATATAAATTGCTCAGTTGGACATATATCTTCTTTAGAATTTTGAAATTGAAAATATTTAAAGCATTAATCTTAATACTTTTTTTTATATTGGCTAGTTACTAAAACCTTTTGATTTATAATTCATTTTATTTGAATATAAACATTTTTCAGAAGAGGTAATAAAACCCTAAGTTAAAAACATGGATGTAGCTAAGATTATCTTTATTTATGGATCACTAGCTGGTCTCATAGAAATACCATTGAATCTATGTACAAAGGAAATAGATAGATAGATAGATATTAGGGTGAGTCAAAAGTTTTGCAATATTTTAGTAACATGAGGCACAACTTGGCAGTTCTGGATGTTTTTGTTGAGGTCATGAAGATGATGAACCATCCTAGACTGTGAGATGCCAAGCTTGCCTGATATTCTCAATGTGCTACTAGCTGGATTTGCCTCAATAGCTTGGATCATGACCTCAGAATTCATGGTTTTAGGCCTTGCCTGATCATCAAGATTCTTGCGACTCAAACAAAATTTCTTGAACCATCTGATTATTGAACTGTGATCAACTGCACCTTCCCTTTTTGCTCTACACTTGTTTTTGATTGTTTCAGCAGTGTTATGGCCCGGTTCAAAATTGTAAAGCATAAGTTCCTGAATTTAACAGCATTGTATGTTCATCTGTGCAGCTTTCAAATTGCACATGGAGTGATGCAATGCACAATGTTTTGTATAGCCGTGATACAAATATACACATACATATACATGTGGAAACATAATCAACAATAATGACGAGCGAACACACTTTATTCTCAAAAGGGTTGCAAAAGGGTTGCAAAAGGGTTGTGTGTGAGAGGTGAGTCGGAGACGGAACAGACTGCAACATATTGACCCCAAATTCCTCTGACTATAGCAGCATTTCTTTCTCATTCTGCTGGGCTGCTCAACCGGGGGTCACTGAGGGCCACAAGCCCTCTGTCTGGAGCTAGTTCCCACTACCTTAAACTGCAACTCGAACTCCAACTGCAACTGACTCCAACTAACTGACTCCTACTAGCTCAAATCATCTGTGGCACTGGGTTATATAATTGTTTGCCCTCCACCTGCTTCTTGTGGGTGTTGCATCTGCACTAAATTTAACCCGTCCATAGGTCAAGGTGATATCTTCGACTGGATGCACCTGTTTCTTTATTGATGGCTCAGTCGAAGGTCAATATGTTACAAATGTACTATTAGTGCACTAACTACAACAAAACTACCAACCATTGTACTATGGTACTTCTTATAGCTTGAATGGATTTGGTCAGGTGATATAGGCACTGCAAACAAGTGTGTAACAAAATATTTCAAAACTCACCCAAGTAGAGTGATGAATAGATTGATAGATAAAGATCTTTAGTATAACATTGAAGGGAAAAAGGATAGATTGACAGAACAAAGTGAAATCTAACCCCCTACCAACACACGTATACTTTTAGTATCACTTAGAGGAAAAAAAGAGAATGATGTAAACAAAAAACACAAACGAATGATATAAAACAATGATAATTCTATTTTCTATAACCTCACCCTACCCCATATAGAAAATTTAAATCTTTCCTTAACAGTCTGTTATTAGTTAATTTACTTTAAGTAAAAAAATGCAAGTGAACATTCTGTAAGCGTGCCAATTCTGTATTTTTTGCAAGTTTTGGTTTGGTTTTGTTTCATTGTTTTTGGCAT
Source organism: Sepioteuthis lessoniana (assembly GCA_963585895.1). Taxonomy (NCBI): domain Eukaryota; kingdom Metazoa; phylum Mollusca; class Cephalopoda; order Myopsida; family Loliginidae; genus Sepioteuthis; species Sepioteuthis lessoniana. The sequence continues at coordinate 72,700,165 of OY757909.1, forward strand.
ATCAACCTTTGTGAGTTATTTAATACCAAAGCAATCTTTGTATAAAAACTATAGCAGTACTATTTAACCCAGCACTGGTGGGATGGATTGGGGATTCTTACCTTTCCCAATGGTATTAGTCTAAAAGTGGATGTTCTAGGATGATTGGAGTTCAAGCTTTCTTACTACAATGTCACAGTCCAGCATATTAACCATTTTGCCATGGGGACTTCCATGTTTTTGTCTGGGGTTGTATATAGTTACAAACAAACCTATTAATGTATTGATTTGAATTCTACTAGAAGCAGGGAAACATTTTCTAAATTGATGCTCTTTTAATTAGGATCATATATTGGATTATGAACTGGTTATGTATTGATTATAGAATGATCATATACAGATCATGCAGTTATTATGTGTTGATTGGGCATTTATTATATAGTGATTAAGACGGAACAATGTTGGAAAACTGTGAATCATAATTAAAAGAAAATATTTTCTTGTTTGTTATCATTTAATTCTGCTTTTGCAGGATGGATGATGCTAAACTTTTGTTTCAATATCTATCTCTATCTATTTATAAGATACAATGTTACTTTATCACTGTCTGTCAATATATATATATATATATATATATATATATATATATATATATATATATATATATATACGAATACCTACAGAGCCAGAAGTAATCTACCTAGGTTTCACCTAACTAGAACATTAGGATAATTCTGACTAAAGAGGGTTGGGTCAAATCATCTATAGTTTCCTACAATAATCCTAATGAAAAAGTCAGAGATACTTAATGTCTGTAGGCATAAAGAATAGGTCGGATATACTTAATGTTTGCAGGCATAAAAAAGCTTGGTTACTTGGTAGGTAAAATATGATATCTTTTTTCTTTCTGTCTCTTTTTTTTTGATATGCTAATTTTTATACTTTCTGGTGGCCTTTTAATCAATAAAATATGATTTGAATTAAGCCTCTTTAGTCAGAATTATCCTGAGGATCTGGTTAGGGTGAAACCTAGATAGATTACTTCTAGCTCTGTTGGTATTTGTATTTCACTCTACTTAGTGTATTGAGCACTCTTATGTTTTAGCTTAAGGTAATCTATGTTTTTTCTTTTGACTAGGCATTGCAATATTGGTTGATAATTTTCAAACAGTATGAATGTTTTTAGTCTTTTAGTGTTTTGGAATGGTTAGTTTCTATAACACTATAATTTATTTGACAACACAAATGAATAACGAAGCTTCTTTTAAAAAACACAACAACGAAAGGTTTATTATAGTAACAGGTGTAAAAGAGTAAGAGTGAGAATGTGTTCCTTTTGGTGTCGTTGGTTAGTATGTTGGTCCTTGAGTTTGTCGGAAGTGTGTGTGTGTGTGAAGCTAGTAGCAGCGTGTTCTTCAGTGAAGGGGTTCCAAGTGGAATCCGTAGCAGTGGATGCGAGAGAGGTCTGTTTGGGCTGCTGGCTAGGGTGCTCTCTAAGATTGTCCGCTGACTACCAAAAGGACTAGAAAAAATAGTTCTAGAGAGGGAGAAGGAATCAATGCGCTCGACCTGGTGATTGGTCAGTTATAGTCGATTCGCTTGGCGGGGGCATTGATTCGTGAAAGGAAATAGATCTGTGGCTGCTACAGTCTTTTCATTTTTTAATGGAATTTTTTTTTTACGTTACCCCCCCCCCCTCGCCCCCACATACGTTACATCCTCTTCTAACCATGTCACTTCTTGGCCGGGGATCAACTAGTGGCTCCGAGGGCGGTAACGCACATTTCTTGCCACCACAAGAATACGATCGAGGGGGCCGGAGAAAATAGAAGGACAAACGAACAAACACGAACAATGCTTGGGGTTAACTCAGAGCAGAAGGAGAGTATGCAACACTACATTTCCAATAGCATATATGGACTAACGCTAGCATGGATTACTAGCAAAAATTCCACAAAGCAACTGGAATTCCGACATCTCTTGACTCGATCTTCTTCGCTGGACCCTATCTTCTCTGCTACTGTGGCCGGAGTCGACCGCATCTCCGTCCCCGTCGCCAACTGCCGTCTCAAGCTCCTTTTTCCAACTCTCTTCTTGCGTCCCGTTACCACTTCCGGATACGGCGAGATCTCAAGTCCAAAAACCCTTTGTCTGGTTTCGCGCCAAAACAGACAAAGGAATCGTCTGCTTGGTGGGCCACCTATATAGTGTCACATTTTTCCCAGATATCAGTTTGTATAATATTTTTTATTTACAAATTGTATTATCTGTTTTTTTCAGATTGTCAGAATTATTGAATAGGTATAAAACTAAAAAGGAAATATATATATATATATACATATAATTATTTGCAAAAAAATTAATTTAAGGAAAAATATTGAGAAACATAACAACTGTCAATGAGATTGTCATGGCATTGTAATTAGGAATGCTGATTGTTATGAAACATTAAAAATGGAAACAAGAAAATGCTTAAAATCATACTGTTATTTAAGCTATGAATTAAAGGATTGGAGAATATTACAATTGTGTCAAATATTGTGAGTAATATATTATATATTATAATCAAATAATGCATTAAACTTAGTGAATAGTGGAGATAAGTTTTTCTTATTTGAACCATTCAAACCAATGTCTAATTAAGTGAAATATTGTTTTGCTTTGATTATAATTTTACCAAAAAAATAAGAAGAATATCTTATAGAATCCAGATTGTTTAATATGAAGAGATTACAGCACATTCTATAAATTTTCTGTACTTTATATTTTGTTTAAAAAGTAACATTTAAGACTCTTTTAAATTAAAAATATGGTCTCTTTCAAATTGATGGGTGATGAGTGCATTCAAATTATTTCTTCCACTTTTTAAAGCATAATTATAAATGCTTTTTAAGATATCTCATTGTTTCTCTGATATAAATATTTTTACAATTCTTACTGTGAATTAAATGAATACCTGGCTTTGATGTAGTTTTGTTGTATGGTTTATTAATTATATTCCTAATTATTTTAGATTTGTTTTTGATGATTTAAACACCTCATTTGAAAAAAATTTATGTCAATTATCATTAATGTTGATTTTGAGGGCTGAATTACATATCAATTGAATTTGGTTTTGCTTAGACAATCTTTTTTGGTGTGCATTTCTTGTCGCTGTTAGAATGTATTTTATATACTTTTCTTCAAGCATTATGTATAAAAGAAAGGGGATATTGGTGAGATTTAAAAGTATTTTCAATTTATCTAAATTTGGCATTAAATTATAATTTAATAGTTATCCTCCTAGAGAAAATATAATTATAAGGATAAATGTTACCACACACTGTTATCATTAAGTTGTAAACTGGATTGGAAATAACTTTACTTTTTATGACTATTGCACAAACATCTTGTTATGATATGGCATTTTTACTGTGTTATGGTAACATACTTAGAAAAATTGGATCTTTATGATATAGATTTCTGCACCAGCTTTATCAAAATTGTGACATATTCTCCAGTGAGTTTTGTCACTATTTCAATCATCTCATAGGGGAAGTCCCCTTGGATTAATGGCTAAAGTGCTGGACTGTGGCCTTGAAGTAAGCAAGTTCAAATTCCAGTTGCATTATTATGTTCACTCCCAGACTAATACTCTTGAGAAAAGTATTGAACCCCCCACCCCCACCCTACCAGTTAGGGGTTAAATGGTATCATTGTTGTTCTTCTACAAGGATATCTTTACTATATCAACCTACAAAGGTTGCAATGCTGTTAAAACAAAGAAACTAAACTAAACCAAACTAAACCAATCTCATAAAATCCTATTTGTTTTCATTCTAAGGAAAATACTAAAAACAACATATATACAGGCTGTATATTTAACTTAAAATCACATTATCAAAAATAGTGAAATTACAATCTGATATATCATTCACAAATAAAAACAAAAGTACTTACTGAATTTATTTGCACATTTTTTTCTTTACTGAGATGGAAAACACTCATTCATGTATACACCATAATGTCAATAAACGTGTATGTGTTGTTGAATAATAGAAGAATGATAAATAGATTTACCTTCCTAGTGAATTGCATTGTTTATTTGAAGAACCTGTCTGGGCATGAAATAGTTGATCAGAGATATTTGTAAACATTGATTCTTTTCATTGTAAATATTGATTCTTTTTAGATAACATTTGCTTATTTTTTTATTACATTAGAGCATGTTATTTTTATTAAAACTTGTTCGAGCATTGCCATTTTCTTAGGAAGTGATAGATCTTTAAATGGTTTTGCATTTTTAATAATTTTATATACGCTAAATCATATACATGAAAATACTCTAAAAAGTTGCCAATTGATCATAGATCCTACCTGATTTAATACTGAATAAGTCAGTAATGATTAGCAAAAAAAACAAAAACAAAAAAAAGTCAAACATCAAACTGGTTTAGCCTAGTTACATATGATGGACCAAATCACAAATATTTCTTGATTATTTAAAGATATTTTGCTAAAATAAATGAATATTTAAGTTAACCAGTGATCTAGTTGACAGAATTTACCATACTATTAAGAATATAGATATTTTATCTTATGGATACATTTTGAGTTTTATATATGTAGATATCTATTCCATTTGTTAAGATATATACATTGTCAGTATTTGTCCATTTCCCCACCAAGCTACAGTGTAGCCCTGGGATATTTTTTGTGGGAGCTGGGCATGAACCAAAGCTCAACTGTGCGGGAGGCACAAAAAACCTTGCCTCCTTTGGCTTCCAACTAAAAAGGCAATAAACCTAACCCAGCCAAAGCAGGTGAAAGCTTGGGTAAATAGCCCCATAGGGCTAAGGTGAGTGTTGGTCTCAGCCACTCACATGAATGCTAGGCTTCCTCAGTATGCATGTCAGGAGGCCTTGACTGATGTGAACAAGACACTGATATTTTTCTGATTTTTAGAAGTTGACCTCTTTCTTTCTTACTTTGTCTGTCATGATTACATTAGATGTTATTCATGGTCTCATTTTTCTACGATGCTTGATCAACATTTACGAGATAATTATATGGTGTAAGTTTACAATGGAAAACTGTTCTGATATTGACATATAAATTCCAGATGATAAGCCAACCATGAAATAACATTATCCTTACTTCATATAATAAAGAAGCACTGCAGTAATTCTGTATTGCAGATTATATGTGGAATAAAATTATTTTCTCAGCGATGAAGGCAAAATAAAATCTAGAGAAGTCATTCCCAAACTTTTATAGTTCAGAGTATACTTTAAAAGCCAATAAAACATTGTATCTCTTTACTCAACCCCTCTACCATGGACAGGGTGTGACATTAGGTCAGTTTTTATTAGTAGAGTAAAGCTGGTTTGAATTCAGTGTTTTTTTTTTCTTCTAGACTGGTTGCCTTATCAAGACAATAGAATTTAGACTCTACTATTTACCCATAGCTGGAGGGAGAAGAAATGGATACATGCTCCCAAGGGTATCATTGTGAAGTGAAAGATAAACAGCCTTGTTCTGGATTTGAACTCAGGTTGTCAATTCCATTTCCTATAAAAATAACCCTTATGCTTAGCACTCCTTATATGTCAAATATTTAGCACAAATTGTATATATATTCAAAAATGTATGTATATTCAAAAATGTATGTATATCTTAAATATTTATACATGTTAACTTATGAAAATGATTCAAATTGCTGATAATTAATAACTTTTTTTATTCAGTAAATGAAGAATATTTATCAATTAGCAATGTGAACTTCATGTTTTATGAGATAAACAGATTCTTAATTTCTTTTCAATACTCAGATCTTTTATTTTTTTTACATTTGATGTTAGAGAAGAAAATGGGCAGGATGCAATGCAAGGTAGATTTTTTAAAGCAGAGTAAAGCTAGTTTGAATTCAATTTTTCTTCTCCTAGACTGGTTGCCTAACCAAGGCAAAAGAACCTAGTCTGCCTTACAACTTACCCATAGCTGGGGAAGAACATTTTAAGGGTATTAGTGTGAAGTGAAATGCAAATTAGCCTTGTTGAGGATTTGAACTTTGGTTGCTTGTTCTATTTTCTATGATGTTAACCATAACACTAAATATGAAGTAAAAAGATAGTTAAAGGTTTCTAAGGTAGTGAAAGATCCTTTTTTTAAATAGAAATCTGAAGTGTATTAATAAATAACTTTTCCTACTTGATTTTAAGTTTGAATGTTGAATAAAAGCCAATTCTTTATCCTCAAAGATTTTCAAATGATTATCAGATTAAATTTTTATGAAGGGTTTCTTGAATGTAATCATAATCTTGCATTTTGATGATGGAAAATAAAAACTGAATTTCTGTTTTTCAAAGCTGCTAAATGGTTTCCTGAAATAGGAGTCATTCTTTTATGCTGGTTTTACATATATTCATAACACACCAAGCTACCTCTCACAGTACATTAGTGTGCCATAATGCATAATATGGGAACCCCTGATTTAGAACAATGATGGAATGTTCATAAAGGGAAACTGGCTGCATATATTAGTTTGTACATGTTAATTTTTGTTCCAAATTCTGTCAATTTTGAATTTGTATAAAAACTGTTATCAATACAGTATCATGAGAAATTCTATTGTAGGGTGATATAAGGTATTTTTGATTCAGCTAGTGTCAGTAATACTTTGTATTACTGTAACAAAGGAATTTCCCATTACCAGATTGCATGACCAATGTAAACACACACACACACACACACACACACACACACACACACACACACACACACATATATATATATATATACATATAAAAAGGGTCAGCTGAAAAGTTCATAGAAATGTGACCAAATAAGATTTATTTTTCAACATTTCCCCCCTTGCAAGACACATACTACTTCCATTAGTGTTGCAGTACTTGGATCACATTGATCAAAAAAGTCATCAACACCAGACATGACATCATCATATGAACTTTTAAGCCCACCCTTATATCTATCTATTTATCTATCTAGCTAGCTAGCTATCCACACACACACACACACACACACACACACACACACACACACACACACACACACACACGTATATATATAGTGTTTCAGAAAAACTGATATCATTTCATGATCTAATAATTTGATCAATTCTTGTTCAAATGATCTCAAATTTTAGCAACTTGTATACAAACTACTTAAAATTCTGTGTTTAATATTTTATATTTTTTTCTTTTTAGTTATAAAAATACCATTTACTGGAAAAGGAAAGGTATTTAAACATTGAGCATTAAATTATTAGATTACAAAAGATCAGTTTTTCTGAAACACTTTGTACATCTCAAATGATATCAAATTTTTTAAAACACCCTATATATATATATATATATATATATATATATATATATATATTGAACAAGTCCTGGTAACAACACCCCATGAGACACCAACTATACGGCCACTTGCCTCCCATCACAAAAACTATACAAGTTAGATGAACCAGACACGCAGGACACTGCTGGAGAACCAAGGACGAGCTCGTAAGTGATGTACTCCTATGGACCCCCACGTATGGCTGAGCAAAAGCAGGACGACCAGCGCGAACTTACATACAGCAGCTATGTGAAGACACAGGATGTAATTCTGAAGACCTGCCGGAGGCGATGAATGACAGGGAGAAGTGGCGAGAGATGGTCTGGGATATCCGTGCTGGCGGCACGACGATGATGATGATGATGATGATATATATATATATATATATGAATTAATAAACAGAGTACAGATCTTAAAATCACAGAGACCAGAGTTCAGTCATAATAACTATGCTAATTAAGGCCATCAATGCAAGGTCATTTGAAACATTTCAGCATTGTGAATTTTTCTAATCTGACCAGTTCTCATATTAACACAATTCATATTACTCAGAATATTGTATTTTATTTCAGAAGTTAAAAAGAAAGATGAATATAGAAAGTACTTAGCAAATTCTATGAACAGGTTACAATATACACCTGAAAAAGGCAGAAGAATATATTAGCAAAAAATTTAAAAATAAAAAAAACTTGTGTGAAGAATACGTCAAATTATTTTTTGAGTTTGCTATTTTTTGGGCTGATCATATTTCTTTTAATTTCTTTAATATCTTCAAATATTACTCTAAAGATAAGTTTTCAGTTTAGGAATCAAGAAAAAATGATTGATTAATTGATTGATTTTAACAGTATGTCAATCTGTCTAGGGTTATGCTAAGAGTTTAGGGAAACACATTCATTGTACAAACATTTTTTAATGTAGTTGTTTCATAAGAGTTTCTTTTTTTTTGCACATAGTTTTATCGAATACAAATAATTTTTAACAGATCTGTTTGATGGAACTCTAACTGGTACTACCACTCCAGGTTAGGGTGGACCTGGGAGTAATGGCAATGAAGGGATAGTCCATCCTTCCCAGATCTCTAGAGAAGTAGCCTCATGATTAGATACCATTTAATGTCATACCCAGGACACAAAATATGATAGATCTAGATAAAAACTAAATTTCTAGATATTAATCTCAGTTATCACTTTATTATATGAAGTGATCACAGTCATTATTATATAAGTTGCTTAGTGATGTATACATTTTCATTTAAATTTGAGGAAAAAAAAAATTTTATCATTTTTTTATCTTACCGGTAAAACTTTTGAAATGTTACATGTACCATTTGTTCAACCAAATCCTAATTATTGATATTAAAAGATAAATACACAGAAAAAAGATTTACTATTTATATTTGTATGATAAAGTTAATATTGTTCATTAGAAATTTCATTGTGTTTTGTAGATAAATATTTTAAATTTAAGTGAGTGAGACTTAAGTGATTTATAATTTTAACCATTTTTTTTTCAGGATTGTTAACCCTAAATAAGAATTTTACATTGATTACCTGATTAGTAATGTTTAATTTAATGTGAATAACTATTTTAGTAATAAATAATTTGCTTATATTTTTCTTTTAGAGTTTCCATATTTAAATGCTGTATAATCAGTTACATCTGGCTGTAATATGACTTCAGGCAGAATATTGTTTATTGGTAGAGACCCCTTCTTAATGAGAGCCCTACTCCTTTTTACATAAAGAACAAAAGAATTTAGGATATTAAAATCTTCACTTGGGTTCAATGAATATGCGTATAAAATTTGGTAGCTCAACATGAAAATTAATTCTTCCCAATTATTAATCTGCCCTGTCAGCTGGGGCTGTAGAATATGCTTACTGCACCTCTCCACAGACATAAAACTCCCCAATGAGTATCCTGGATATGACACTAAACTGCATTTAATGGCGAGGCTCTAGTCCTGGGGCTTTGGGGAATGTGGAGTATCTCTTCATTGCTATTTACTCCCAGCCCCCCTCTGACTCTGATTGCTGGTATTGTGTTAGTATAGCGTTTTTACAAACCCAACACTGGTATCTATTATGGTTACATCTATGGGTCAAATAGAACTGTTCAATCATTTGCTAAGTACTATTATTATTATTATTAATGATTTAAAACCATACAGCTGAGTGCAAATTATTTATATTAGTTTGGAATACTTGATAAATAGAGTTATTAGTGTTAGATAGCAAACTTGAAGCCATTGAACTGTGTGTGAACAAATGAGCTCTAGAAATACATTTAAAAATAAAGTTATCTACAAACTATTCATTTACAAATCATATACATAAAAGCAGGATTTGTCATTAAATTAACTGCAAGGGTTGATTTGCCATAAAACATCAACCAACCAATTATTAATATAAATGCATTGTACAAGACTTTACAATAAAAATGTATTGGAAATTATTTTACTATGAAAATGTATTGCAAATTTTGTAACTTAACTATTTGTCCATTTATAGACAAAAAAAAAACTCTTTCTCATTATTAATACAGATTTTACTTGCTCTTTGTCCGACAGTCATCTTTTCATATTAATCAACCGAATGTTATGAACTTGTAAATTCACACTTACATAAACATTTATATCAATTCAGAAGAGAAAGAAAAAAAAAGTTTTTACTAACCTCCAAATATTAGAAAATCTGTAGAAATGACTGACATTCACAAAGATTTATCTTTGGTTTGTGGTTTCAATCATACTGTCAGCTTTTCTCCTAACTCTGCTTCTCTATGTAATTTTTTTTTTTTTTTTGCTGGGATTACTGATCAAGGACAAATATCCATCATCAATTAATCATTACTCCAATTTTTCTCCAACCTTTTCTTTTTTTCTTTCTTTTGTTGAGTCATTTGGCCCAGGGTTCATACATTTTTCATGGCATTCAAATGTACATGTACACTGCCAAGGTTTTTTGTATTGTTTTACAGGTTAACTTGCTGGCAAACAAGCACTCTTTATTATTAATCCTTTAAATATTAAATATTCTTTCTGACTATAACTTATATACACAGAAAAACTTCTATAGTTTTCTTTTGAAAACTTTACATACACTTTATACATTGATATTATACTGTATCAACATTTTTCACACATATGTTAGGTTATTTGGTTTAATGGCATATCAACTTTTGAGGGTTTTTTGATGCCAAATCCTGTTTATACTTATGATTTTTAAGTGAATAGTTTGCAGGAAACATTTTTTAAATGAGCCAGAGCTCATTTGTTTGCACATTGTTAAATGGTTTCAAGCATTGCTATCTAACACTAATAGTTCTATTTGCACTCAGATTCAAGCATTGAAATCTAATAAAAATATTTTAATTCAATATTAATCATTTGTTAAATGGTTTCAAATATTGCTATTTGTTTACACACAGTTAAATGGTTCCAAGTACTGCAACTCAGCACTAATGAATTTACTTGATAATAATCTCTTAAGTAAAAGATTGAACAGTCCTATTTGACCCATAGATGGTACCCTAACAGGTACTACCACTCCAGCTCAGAGTGGACTTGGGAGTAATGCCAATGAAGTGGTACTCCACATTTCCCAAAGTTCCAGGACTGGAGCCTCACCATCAGATGATCAGATATTTAGTGTCATATACAGGACACTTGTTGGTGGAGGGAGGGTACCCCTTTTGTGAGATGCAGTCAGCATATTCTACAGCTCCTGGTGACTGGGCTATTTTTCAAACAAATTAACAAGTACATCTAATAATTAAATTGGCCTAGTGAATAGAGTGTTTGCCAATGGCCTGCAAGACAGAGGTTCAATCTCTGGTTGACTCATACCAAAAACTCAAAAAATGATACTTGATGCCTCATTGCATAACACTCAGCATTATAAGGTATGGATCAAGGGTAAAGTGGAGCAATCCAAGGAAAGGAGTAGTGCCCTCCCTTACACCTCAGTGTAGTAGCTAATGAAAAGGGAGCCTTTGGATTGCCCTTGACTATGGTCACCAACTTTACTTTTATATCTAATACCATATTTTCATCTAACTTTATAATCAAAATAAATTATTTGATGAATATAAATATATATAAATATTGCCCTTTAATATTTATATTTTATTAGAGTGGTTACCTGTTATGGGTAATGGTTGGTGCTAAAAAGCTTAGTTTTATCCCCACTCACCAAGATCCATTATTAGCATTAGTATGTTCAATTATACACCAACACTGACCAAAACAGAAGGAAAGACAAAACAGGCTCATATGTACATATAGGACATTTAATAAATACGTATAAAACTGCAAGAACATACAAATGTGTCCAAACAGATGAAATGTGCACATTGTTCCGTACACAACCAGTATTTAAAAAAGGGTCCAAACATGATAAAAAATCTTACTTGAGTTCCTTGGTTGTTCATAGCCATGTGATCTTACATTTCACTGTTGATGTGAGAAAAAATGCATTGTTGAGCTTGGTTTGGTTAGATTTGTCTTGCTTTTATGGCATATCAACCATTGTAGGTTATTTTATGTCAAATCTGGTTTATATATACGTGGTGCCTTCAATAAGTTTCAATAAATTGTCATAGACTCTTGAAAATTCAGTATCTTATTGCTATACATCTTATGAGAGGACTGACCAATTTTTATGATTTCAGGTTTAAATGAACAGCTACGGTAGCAATTGGAATACATCCTACTAAAGCCTGATTGTCACAGCTGGGGAATTTCAAAAATGCAATCTGACACTTTAGAATAACGATATGCAATAAAATTCTGTTTTAAACTTGAAAAAAATGCCACAGAAATGTATGGAATGCTTCAGACTGCTTTTGGAGTATCTTGCATGAATCGAGCATCAGTTTTTGAGTGGCATAAGAGATTCAAGGAAGGCAGGGAGTCTGTGAGGGATGATGAGAGGTGTGCGAGGTGTAAGGAAGTCAATACACCAGAGTTGATTGGCCAAAGGGTTAGGGTTAGGGTTACTATGTTGAGATTTTAAGGGAGTTCAGAAAGAGATTCTGTCGGAAGAGGCCAGCACTCTTCAAATCGGGTCAGTGGCGTTTCCACCAGGACAATGCACCAGTCCACAACTCCATCCTTGTCACAGACTATTTAACCAAGATGGGCATCAAGACAGTTCCTCAGCCTCCCTATAGTCAAGACCTTGCTCCCTGTGACTTTTGGTTATTCCCTAAGCTCAGGTGTTGTCGTTATGAGACAATTGAGGAGATGAAAGAGGCTGTGATGAAGGTCATTGACACGCTCACACAAGAGGACTTCCATGTGGCCTTCCAGAAGTTGTTGGAACAGTACAACAAGTGCATTGCAGCCGAAGGAGATTATTTCAAAGGGGACTAGAGTTTCATGTGTGTACTATCAATAAAATTGCCCATACGAAAAAGTCTGGAAACTTATTTAATGATCCTCATATATATACATACATTAGATATATATGACTTGTAAGCATAAGTCACCAAAGTTAAATGGTTCCAAGTACTGCTATATAGCACTAACAATTCAATTAAACCACAGTCATTTGTTTACACACAGTTAAATGATCATATAGTTCTATTTCAAACAATTCAATTTAGCATGGCTTTTGTTTGGACACAATTTAAATGTCAAATAGTTCTATTTGACCCATAGATTGGGCCTTTTCAAGTGCTACCACTCCGGGCCGGAGTGGACCTGGAGGAGATGGCAATGAAAGGGTACTTCACATTCCCAAAGCTCCAACATTACAGGAGGCTTGCCATCAGATTGTTTAATCTCATATCCTGAGCACTCATTACCCGCCACCTCATGCCAGTGAGTGTTCTGGATATGACTTATCCCTTTTCAGAGATGCAGTCAGTGTATTGTACAACTCCCACCAAATGGGTCAGTTAGGTTTGGAGAAAAAGTCTCTCTTCCTTTTGAGAAAGAACAGGGACAATAGAGAATGAGAAAGGATTCTGAATTCTCATATGACCAATTAATACATGATGTCCAAAGGCATACACACAAATTTAAGGGAAGACTTGCATGTTTCCCTACAAATTTACTGAAATAGATCTTTTTTTTTCTTTTAGATTATTGCTATTTTAATTATCATGCCATTTTTCTTAGTTTTTCACTTGTGCCTTTTTTAATGTACATTTAACAAAGTTAAGAATACTATGAAAAATACAAATACTTAAGCTTTTAATTAAGGGAATATTCTTTTCTTTGATTTGCTGGAAATGAAAATAATGAGTTAAGCAAGGAGAAAATAATTGTCCTTTTAACATTTTTTAATACCAAATAAATATGACCAATGAGTAAATGAAAACAGACCTAGATAAGTATAAAATAGGAATCACTGGCCGCAGTTTGAAAGTTGCCTCAAATCGTCTTCAGTTCGCAGCGCAATATGCATCACGTTGGATTTGGTCGAAAGCGAGAAGTTTTCAGCATGAAGGAAATACACGTGGAACCACCTTTCCTGTGTGATTACATAAGAAATGGTTACTGTAAACGTGTAATAACATCAACTGCCGAAAGTAAACGTGTTTTTTTTTTAAATCACAAACTGCACACCAAAAATGAAGATTAACGTCTAATGTTGTCTACGCTCCTAATTGATCTGGCGTATATATATATAAGTAAGTAAAGTTAGCGACCATAGTCGAGGGTGACCCGAAGGCTCCCTTTTCGATAGCTACTACACCAAGGTGTAGGGGAGGGCGCTACTCCATTCCCTGGATTGCTCCACTTTACCCTTGAACCGTACCTTATAATGCTGAGTGTTAAGCAATATATATATATATATATATATATATATAATATATATATATATATATATATAATTCTCTTAATACCCTGTCTGGTGGCAAAAGCTGCTTGGTTGCGCCAGGAGTGGTAGTACCACCTTGAGCTACCGAAACTGTGTTATCACCCCTGGTTGGCGGCTGATGAGGACATGGTGTTGCACGTGCTTTCACACGTATGATGAAAAAAAAAATGTGTTTATATGAAAATTTTGTGGATGAATAGTGATAAATAAGATACATCTTTATTCAAGATAAAATCTGTCCCTTAATAGTGGTTGCAGTTAGTGAATTAAATATACATAATATATACAAATATAACAGCTACAAGGGTCTTCCAATAAATATACAGCCCAATCAACTGGAGTTGTAGAATACACCAACTGCATCTCTGGAGAGGGGTAAGACCTCCCCACTCCGTAATGACTGTCCTGGTTGGTTGGTTGGTTGGTTGGGTGTTCTGTTTTATGGTGTATCAACTCCTTTGGGGTCATTTAATGCTGAATTAAGTCATTTTGAAAAAAGTTTCAAACAATTCAGTTTAGTAAACATACAGTTTTTTGCTTATGTTCAGTTTAAATGTCAAAAACTGTTCTATTTCAAACAATTCAGTTTAGCTCAAGTACAGTTTTGTTTACACACAGTTAAATGTCAAACAGTCCAATTTCAAACAATTCAGTTTAACTTAAGTACACAGTTTAAACACACAGTTAAATGTAAAGACAGTTCATTTAAACAGTTCAGTTTAGCATGATTACAGTTTAGTTCTATTTGACCCATAGATAGGACCCTATCAGGTGCTATCACTCTGGGCCAGACTCTCCACTTGTTGGGAGAGTCTTACCCTTCTACAGAAAAGCATTCAGTGTATTCTGCAGCCCCAGCTGACTGGGCCAGAGTGTCCTGGATATGACACTAAACAATCTGATGGTGAAGCTCTAATAATGCTGGAGCTTTGGAGAGTGTAGAGTACCCCTTCATTACCATCGCTCCCAGGTCCACTATCTATTGATCAAATAGAACTGTTTGATATTTAAACTGAGTGCAAACAAAAGGCTTATACTTAATTGAATTGTTTGATATAGAACCATTTGATCATTTAACTGTGTGTAAACAAATGAGTAAAGTTTTATCCAATTATTAATGATACACAGCAATACTCAGAACCATTTAACTTTGTTGACTTATGTTTATAAACCATATATCTCTAATTTATATGTATAAACTGGATTTGTCATTAAATAACCTAAAATGGTTGATATGCCATAAAACCAAACCAAACCAAACCAATTAATATATATTGTGGACTTTTTTGAAAGAGTAAAATGAATTTTTTTCAGATATTTTTCCATAAATGTATACTCCGCATTGTTTGAAATTGGTTTATAGCAAAAAATTTTATCTCTCAAAAATATTTGCTTTGTGGTTATTCAAAATTGGCAGCAAATCAAGCAGAGTACTCCAGGCTTAAACAGAGGTCTATCATCAAATTTTTGGTGGCAGAGAAGTTCAAACCATGCAAAATTTACAGAAGAGTGTGTTATGTTGATGGAGAAACATGTTTTAGTCAGAAAAAATGTTTACAAACGGGCTAAATTGTGTAAAGAAGGTTGAAATAGAATTTAAAATGAAGACAGGCTAGACAGGCCCACAATGGCAAGAACACCCGAAATCAGTTAATGTGCTTATTTTGGTTAACAGAAGAGTTGCAATAGCGGAAATTTCTGTGGATACACCATGTTGCGGAGCCGATAAGCATGTTGACCCCACAAATTATTTTAAGCGTGAGAGTAATGACAGCCAAAAAGAACAATGAAGGAAACAAAGGCAAAATAACTGTATAACAAATACGACAATTTATTTGTAGAGTTTACTAGGATGTATATAAGTTTGTGGATAGTTGTTGGTGTTGTCAGCTAGATGGTTGATGTTGGTAGCTGGTATGGTGGAAGTTGTAGAGAGGCAGCAAGATGTTCAGTGCAAGTAGCTGGTGTTGGTTGAAGTCATAGAGAGGCAGCTAGATGATCGCAGTAAGTTACTGATGTTGGTCAAACTTGGTAGATTGATGTCCCAGTTTTTGAAGTACATTGGATTCAGCCTTGAAAGAGCTTTGCTATGAAATTGTGCTGTATTTGTCATATGCCCCACTAGCGTATGAGTGTGGCACAAGGCCATTTTTTAAAGGTGGGTCCAGTCACAGGGCCGTAGCCCAAACGCGTCTGGCAGTCCCAAAAATGACTCAGGCCCTGTTTGCATTCCCCATTGCTGCCAGGCTGTCAAAAAGGGCTAATTGATATGAAGCTGGAAGTGTGACACACGAACAGGGCTGCCTTCTCATAAAGGTCGTCTTTTAAAAAATAGAAGTGGAAATACAGTTCTTCTTTAGCTTCAGAAGATAATCCACTTTATTTTAATCGAATTACTTTTGAAAGACAAGCCCTATTAATGATGTAAATGACATTTATTCCCTTTTCCTTTTAACTGTAATGGCAGGTCATGGTTATATAAGGTTTTATATCCAGTCGTAACAGGATGTAATGTTTTTAAGATATGAGTGATCTGGTTTGTTTACGTTTTTAGGTGGGGCGGGTCACGACAACCACAAAAAATTGTGTGTGATGACCTTGCTTTTCTAAGGTCAGTTGTTATTAGGCTCCACCAGGACAATATAAGGTCTGATACTGTTGTAAGAACAGTGGAAACCATTAGTCAGTTTGGTTGGAAACAGCTGCCATACCCTCCTTAGAGTTCAGACCTGGCTCCCTCTGATTTCCACTTGTTTGACCCCTGGAAGAATTTCTGCATGGAATAAAGTTTTTAAGTGATAAAGTGATGAGCACCATGAGCAAATGGCAAAAAACTTAGTCCAAAGTACATTTTAAAGAATAGAGATTGTATTGAAAAATGATTTTTTTTTTCTGAGTGAAATATGAGCTATGTTGTAAAATTCACCTTATTTATTGAATGACCTTCATATTATGGGACAGAAGTGGTATAAAAGGAACATGTAAAATGTTTAAATTTGTCAATGTGAAAAAGAATGATAATGAATTGAGGTTATATTTTAAAATACTGGTCTTATAGTCATAAGCATTAAGAGTTTGTGAGAAATTTTTATGAACTACCAGTAAACTTGGCCGGCCATTAGAAGAAATAAATGAAGAAAAAATTGAAATGGATTTTTGTCTTATTTTCTAGAATGTTATGTGATGTGATTTCAGTTCTGATCAGATTTAAATAATTACAAAAAAGATAATTATGAAGATAATTTTTCAGTTTATGTTTGTTTTATTTTAACACACACACACACACACACACACACACACACACACACACACATATATATAATTTTCTGTTGCCGGTCCAAAGAGAGAAAGAAATATTTTAAAATAGCACAATTACTTGCACTGTGTAATTTGCACTGTTAATGAACAAAATATAGAAACATGAGTCAAACTAAGTTACTGTAATTAACAAAATAAAACAAAATAAAAAAATGAAGATTTCAAAACTAGTTGGCAAAAATCTAGATCTTTGACCAGAAGTGCTCATATCTTCAGTATAAATCATAGAAGCACAGATACTTATGACCACTTTTATCAACCATTCCATCCTCTAGCATATTAGATTGTTTTAATACTTTTACTCACTTTCTTTTCATGCTGATAGCAGTTGTATATCAATAACTTACTTTTAGACCATCCTATTTTCCATGAAGCTTATTTTTATTACATGTAAGTAAAGTTGGCAACCATAGTCGAGGGTAACCCGAAGGCTCCCTTTTCGATAGCTACTACACCAATGTGTAGGGGAGGGCGCTACTCCTTTCCTGGATTGCTCTACTTTACCCTTGATCCGTACCTTATAATGCTGAGTGCTAAGCAAGGAAGCATCAAGTACCATTTTTTGAGTCTTTGGTATGACTCGACCTGGGATTGAACCCAGGTCTCCCGGGCCATTGGCGAACACTCTCTGGCTTCAATAGGCTATTCTAGGTCGCCTATTTGATAGTTCGCTTTTTCACCATGGCAATGTATTATTTTCAAAAATTTCTTATCAGTATATATATATATATATTGTCACGTGGTGTCCCACTGAAACGATAGAAATAAGATTACTACTATCCTCGTGTTCAAATTAACAGTAGCAAGCCATCAAAGAATGACCGTTAAGAAAGAATGTGGGTCACAGTGGAGACCAACAGATGTTGGTACTTGGTGACCTCACTCGGGTCGCCTGACATGGGAAGGAAGAAGGTAGAAGCCAAATGATTGGCTGGGACCCTAAAACGGAAGTGGCACCTTCTTCCCGTCAGCGAAAAAAGGAAAAGAGAAAAATTAGTTGTTGGACAGGGTTTGTGGCGGACGGAACTAAAGCCAAGAACTCCGGGTAAAAGAAGAACCCGTAAAAGAAGAAAGATTCTCCACAGGAATCCATCTAAATAAGATAAGTAACTTTGGGACTGTTTCTCCTTATACCCAATTTTATATACCCTCTCTCTCTATCTCAATTTGACGAAAGACTGAAAAGGAAAGAAAAGAAAAGAAGAAAGACATTTGTGTTCACGCACTATTCATTTATAATATATTTGATACATTGAAGGTGTATATCTGTGTGTAGTAAAAAGGATTGATATATTTTAATGTTCCCATGTGCTTGAAGTTGTTATTTGCAGTGTCTGCTACGAATTTGTTATGTCATGTTTCTTTTTCAGCTTCTATTCACCTTATGATATGCTCGCTTAAAATTGTCCTATAAATTCCTTTAAAATATCACACGGGAAACCGGAATTGCCGACTACTATAATTAATATTATTACATCTAAACCTAGAGGTCAATATCTTCCATTGCTCTAGGGGAGGAAGTCTAGTGGCCTTGGTGGGCGTGTGGATAGTGTGAAATTTGGGAACCCCTTGCCAGCGGCGGTCAGTCTAGCCATAAATTAATCCCCCACATATGCCAGTTCTTATATGCCCGAGAAAAAACTCTGAACGAGGACTTATTCTACAAGGGATCAAGTGCCAACCTGCCCCGTCTTCACACATGCGAAAATAAAGTCCCGTTTTGGGATAAAAGGTAAACTTTCGCGTCACAATATATATAGTTTTATATATATATATATATATATATATATATATTAAACTATTAAACTGTGAGCAAACAACAAATAGCAATACTTGTAACCATTTAATTATATACCAAAAATAATTAGCAATACTTGAAACCCTTCAACAGTGCATAAATGATGAATAGTAATACCTGAAATTATTTAACTGTGTATAACAATAAATAGCAATACCATTTAATTATGTACAAACAAATGCGCATTGGCTCATTTAAAAATGTTACTGACAAACTATTTGTTTACAAATCATATATATATATATATATATATATATGTATAAACAGGATTTGGCTTTGAATAATGCATAATGCCATAAAATACAACCAAATATATGCATGTCCATGTGTGTATGTGAGTGGGAAATCTATTCAATTTGTTGGGCTTATAAAAAATGACTCATTTGTTGGGCTTATAAAAAATGACTCATTATTTCCTGCAACCAAATGGTATTTACTATTATTTACTATGCTTTGCTTGGTTTGGTATGTAAGCCATAGCCTGCTTACAGTACTTGCAGTTTCTTAGTTGACACCCATTGAAGCACTGAATAGGTTTATAGGTGCTTAACTTTGGGATTCTGATATGAACAGGTGCTTTTAACAAGACTTGACTATCAGTTTGTTAGATATTGTTTGTTGTTCAAACATCTATTGTCATTATATTGCCATATCACTATGTGCCTCCAACATGAAGATACTGGACAACCAAGAAACTAAAATAATGGACTACTACATCAGTGGTCATTGGCCTAATGAGTAGAGTGTTTGCCAATGGTCTGGGAGACCCGGGTTCAATCCCAGGTTGAGTCATACCAAAGACTCAAAAAATGGTACTTGATGCTGCATTATAAGGTAAGGATCAAGGGTAAAGTGGAGAAATCCTGGGAAAGTAGTAGTCCCCTCCCCTACACTTCAGTGTGGTAGTGCTGCGACCTGCCTACAAACATAAACAGATCAGATTACTCGTTTGCCCTAGAAAAATTACATCCGAGTACGGCTGAAAATGACAAAGACCTTTTTCGACTCTAACCAGCTGTTACAGCTAAAAAAGGGATAAATTAACATTTATCAACATTTGCAATAATTCTATAAAAATGGAATTAATTATCTTCGCTAGCCTATATCAGGCTAAAGAAGAACTTATTTTCTACGTCCATTTTTTATAGAAGAACTTTCTATTTATGTGGCGCAGTAGAACTGGTGTTGCCTTTCTTTCATATGAAAAAGGCTTCTGCGGCGAAAAATTCAGAGGTCCCCGCGGATGTTCTCAGGTGCCACTTGGCTCCACGAGGTCGAATCCTATGTTATCGTGGTTGCATTCACCTCACCGCCACTTCTAGTGGCAGATTCACCCCTTTTTTTTCCATCACATTGATATGTGCTAAAGGTCCTTTTTAAGACCATAAGAGGTCTCCATCTGCGGGTTGGAGTATCTCTGATGGTCCTTAATGACCAGTCAAAATAGACGGCCCGGAGGCAAACACGAAGAGGACTCACTAAGACCACCTGGTCTTAACCATCGCTCGGTTCCGCTTGTCCATTTGGCTGCACAGCGCTAAAGGCACAGGTTAGCCTTTAGCTACTGCTTCGCTATCTGCGCAGTGCTAAGATAATGCCAATCTTAGCCTCGGCCTCGGCCTCCTGGCCTGTTCGCTCGACAGTGCTGAGCTTTGGGCACGCAAAGCCTTAGCTATCATCTTGATAAGTCTGCACAGCTTTGGTGTGAAACAGTCTTAGCTATCGTCCGATATGGCTGTACAGCTTTGGCGCAACACAACCTTAGCTACTGTCCGACCATCCGCGCTGCTTTGGTGCACAAAGCCTTAGCTACCGTCTGATTCGTCCGCACAGCTTTGGCGCGACACAGCCATAACTATCGTCCCAACTCGTCCGCACGGCTTTGGCACTGCAAAGCCATAGCTACCGTAAATGATATGCCCACACAGCTAGGGGGCATGACAAAGCCTTAGCTTCACCGATCCGCTCGCTCGACTTCAAATGTGTTAAGGCCTGGCAAACCTTAGTCACGTTTTCCTGTCTGTTCACTTGGTCCGTAATACAAAGATACGGCTCAGTCTTAGTCACCAACCCTCTTGACTCTACACGACCAAGCTGCCAACACCGACTTCGACCTCGACGCTCTAGCAATGCCGCATCCAGTCCATGTAACAACTCGCTGTTACGGACTGCACTAGCATTGCAACATCTGGCCCATGTACGACTCGCTGTATGGGCTAGCAACCAAATCAACACACACTCGGTTAACCCAACATACTGTCAAAACCGGGACATCGATTTATCATCGACTCAACCAACCTCAGCTTCCCGCGACGATCATCCAGCTGCATCCAACGACTCGACCGACCTCAGCTTTCTTCAACGATCATCTAGCTGCACTTCAATGACTCATCTGAAAGCTACCCGCATCAAACATCCAGCTGTATCTCCACGACTCGACCTATGCCAGGTACCCGCATTGAACATCCAGCTGCACACATCTACAACTCGACCATACCAGCTATCAACATCACCCATCTAACTGAAGACCAAATACAACCGCTACGGACTTTACACACACATCTGTAATTTTGACAATAAATCATCACTTTTGTTGTATCTGTTACCTTGCCTCTGTTCCCTTCATTGTCTTTGGCTGTCACTACTCGCACGCATTAAACTTAAATCAATTGCGGGGTCGACATGCTTATCGGCTCCGCAACAATAGCTATTGGAAAGGGAGCCTTTGGGTAACCCTCGACTAAGGTCACCAACTTTACTTACGCCAGTGGTAACCTTTAACAAGGCACAGAAATCTACATTATTGGCAACCAACTAGAACCTTCATATACTACACTGAATTCACCAATGCATCTAAAAGAAAATGTATTCTACTTAATTATCATTCATAAATTATATATAAATTGTCATCTACAAGAGAACTTAGGCTGTATGTAATCTTAAGAGAATTGATGAGTCAATACATTCAATAGATATTTGTCGTTGCCTCCCACCAGACACGACTTGACACAAGGTCAAAAGCCCGAAGGCCGATTAAAGTGGGGATAAAGGGGAGGGGAAGGCTGGGAACGAGCCGAGACTCGAACCCTGCTAGTCATTGACCCACTAAGTGCAATGTGGATCTAATGAGTCAAGCCGTTTCACGGACCTAAATCTAGGTCCGGGCACGTATGCCTGCATATAGCTTAAACTAGACCGTGAGGTCTAGTGCTATTCAAAGCGTGCAAAACGGATCTGAGAAAGCAGCTCGCCCACCCGAAGGTTGCCCAGCCGAAGCTGGGGGCCTATTCGGCCCCGAGTCTGCTCTTGGTTTCGATCACCCATCCGGCACGAATGCCGGACGGCCCAGCCAAAAGGCAGAGAATACATTCAATAGATCCTAAACATTTCAGGTTAAGATAATGCACTTCATACAGTTTTTTGTATTCTGAGCAAAAAAACCTGAAAACACTTTGTGACATGACATGCGGTTGAGTACTTAATTAATAAGTAAAAAGTTAGAATTCATGAAATATATTCTAATTAATATATGTATATATATCAAAAACAAAAAGATCCTTAAAATAAGCATCTTTTTGTTCAAGGCTTATATTGACTTAAAAAGTTGGTTGATCATTCCTAAAAGTCAGTTAAGTGCGAGACAATTGTTTTTTGATTTTAAAGGTTAGCAAATTTATTTGATTTTTCGGTTGTCAACTAACTTCATCAATTATAATGATGAAACGGGTCATTTCGTAAAACATATTTTTCTAGTCCTTATCTTGAAGGTCAATGTCAAAAGGGAGATTTAATTTTGTTCCACCCAAAATAAAGGTGAGCTGGGCATGGCTCATCCAGTCGGGAGCAGCTGAGAATTTTTTGTTCAACCCCAATTGCTCAAAACCTGTTCCCATTGGTCAAAGTATCTAAAACAGGTTTTCTCTAAAAAACATGTAAGATATAATCCTGAACTAGGATTGGCTGACCAATAGGAATATGACTCCTAATTGTCTCTTATTGGACAACCAATCAGAAACCATTTTTAGTCCAGATATTGATCTATAAAAATGGGATAATTAAACAAATCCTCTGAGAGGATCAGAAAAAGGACCAAGAAGAAATTCAAGACTGCCAAAGAAGCATCACTTCTATTCTAGACCCGAGGCACTCTGAACAACTTTCAGACGTTACAAAAATTCAAAATCCCAGATTTTAGAGACGTTAGTGTTACTCTAACTGCACCTCATCATCACTCTTTCTCTCTCGATATTCTTTCTTCTTCTGTTTGCCAGAAAAGTAAACCTCATTTGCTTGTTTTTTATTGTCTCACAAATGTATTTCAATAAAAACGATTTTGTTGTTGTTGTTAAACAACGGATTTTCTCTATTCTTTGAGTTGCTAGACAATCTAGCTACTCATATTACCTGACTGTCAGAAGAAGATCCGGCTGAATTGTGTCAACCCCCCTCTGTGGATCTTTCAAACACAGTGTGGGCACGGAAGGATTTGACCAAGCAAACAGTCGGAAGCTAATGTGGTAGTCACAAACACAATAGCCACAAGTACTGTGACTAGTAGTCACACCACATTAGGCTCTGTGAATAGCATAGGACCACAAATTTTAAATATTTGTGCATATTTCATTCACTATATCTCAAGTCTGAGATTTGCTTAATTTTTATATGTTGGTGTTCTTGGATAACTTTACAACAATGTTTGATACAAACCTTAAAGTTTTGTGTGGTTGATTGTTTCATGGATGGGATTTTAAATTATGTGAACTGATCCTAAATTTATCCATCCCACTTTTTATTACAGCATAGCATCAAACTATGTTTTTGTGAAGACTTAAAAGTTGGTAAATGTTGTGATGTTACTGTTTATGTTCCCCTGATGTCCACTGGTCATAATACAAATATAAACACAACATGATATTTAAAGTCTTGATTTTTCAGTCACTGGAAGAAAAATGATAACAAGAAAGTCATTAAAAAAAAGGTTATAGCTTTGGTTTTTGGCAAGGAAGATTTTGATTAGATGTCTACCCTTTACTATTAAATAAAGATTCACTTTAGCTAACAAAGTAAAAGGCCAGTTTTGCATTATGTTTATAATGTAAATAAAACCATAACTAAGAACTTGTAAAATTTAGGAATTTACAAAACTAACATGTTAAAAAACATGTTCTGATATCCAATTTGTAAATACAGAAAGTTTGGTGGTTGTAACTGTAGTTGTCCTTGAGTTATGCAATGATAGAAGAACCAACAAAAAAGATGTTTGATCATTAATAGAAAGATGAAACATATTCATATAAGATGTACAAAAAAAAAATAGAACTAAAAAAGGGACTTGGATTTAATGACTAAATGACTGGCAAATTTAATGACTGGCAAATTACTTTTTTCACACATATTACCTAAGCTTGTGCAAATTTAGACATTAGAAGCTATTGATACTGTATTAGATATGGTGAGAGCTTCACACCTCACATCAGTACATCACATCAAGGCCAACTACTTCTAATATTACTTGACTTATAATGTTCTTTGTTTTCTTAATGTAAGTTGTTCTACAAGCTTGTTGAAATGATTGCTGAAAATAAAAATATATTCAACCATCATGACATTATTCAATATATAAAATATGATAGAAATAAAGCAAAATATTTCCAGTTAAATTAAATTATGTTAGTTTATTGAGTGCTGCTTAGGAACTCAGTATAATTTTAAATAATCATTTATTTAATTCGGTCTTCAATAAAGTTAAACCAACAAAAAATTGTTCACAAAAATTTTCATTTTGAGTAAAAACTGAAACAGCAGTAATTAGGATTGTAGTCAGGTTTTAAATTTAAAAGGAGCAAGTATATAAAAAAGGTATCTGGACATATATCAAATAATTGAAAAATTCAAATTCATTCTTTGTTTTTTATTTTGCATTTAAATTTCAAAATTTTTTGTTGTGGTTTGTGGAGCCACCCCCGCAAGAATAGAATAACAACTAAGCTGAAGCTTGTGAGAGACACAGTAATTGGATACTCACTGTATTCTGTATTTCCTTACTTGTACATTTATTCAAAGAATGAATACCTATAATCTCATGTGTATCTTTAATTATATTATTAAGATAAAACAATACAAAGAATATAGTTTTAAATAAAGTACATAATTACGTAAGAGTTATGTATAAGTTTTTTCGTGTGTGTGTATGTGTGTGTAAATTATATTTGGGTATTGTGTGTTGTCATATATATGATTGTTAGGGTGTGTGGGTGGGTGTGATGATACATGCACTGTATGGCAGATTTGAAGTTGACTCTTCAATATATGTGTAGTGATGTGTAGCAAAAGATGGCGGAAGTCGAGAGACAGTTGGGGATTTGGCCAAATAAAATTATTTTAAAAAAATTACATTTCTGGTCATTGAAACCAAAAAAATATGAGTTGAGAACCTAAGATTTCTCCTTTAATTTCCCTTTTAAATCTTTGAAATGCATCATTTGTTGAAAAAATTATTTTAAAACTTATTTGATTAGAATATAGAATCATTTGAAAGAAAAAATAAAACACTTCCTTTGTGATTGAGTTCATAAATGAAAATTTCTCATACCAGGAAAAGTTTATATATTTTATATGTTATAAGTTTTGGGCAGTTTTACCAACATGTCACCTTTTTGTTAAAAGTGCACAGTGGTGCCAAAATTTTTCATTTTAGAGTGTTTTGTATGAAATATATATATATATATATATATATATATATATATATATATCTTTAAAGAAAAAACCAAAGACCGGTTATTTTAGGATTATAAATTATTTTAGGATGGAAATAAATTTATAATCCTAAAATAACCGGTCTTTGGTTTTTTCTTTAAAGAAATATTGCTCTGTAAAATCAATTCCATTGAGCTCTTTACCAGGAAAATTTAAATGTTCAGCTCTTGAATGATTTTCTTGTCCTGAAGGAATTACTCCCAACTCTGGTTTAACTGGACCGAATAATACCTATATATATATATGAGGACAACAGTCCAAAAAATCACAAATAGAAGAATTTTTATCATTAATTTCTAATTAGTTTTTCTTTCATCTTATTTTTCTTGCTCATGTTATTTCATATTCTATGAATATTAAGTAAGTTTTGTCAGCCTCTTAATGAGATTTGAAATTATATCCAATATCCATGGAAACCTATCTATAAAAGACAACAAAACAAGTAAAGAAAAAAGGAATGAGAGTATTTCCAGTTTTCAAGGTCTATTGATTGCTTCATGAAGTTTTTCTTCTTAAATGTTTATCATGTTTTGATGAAAGAGAAGGATTCACAGATATTGATATCTGCTGCCATTGGGTGGAGTACAAAGTTGTATAATTGGTATATATCTTAATGGCAAATATGTTATATAGCAGATGAGGGTGAGTCACTATAGTGTAATGGCTAAAGTGTTGGATTACAGCCTTAAAGTCTGTGAGTTTGAACTCTAGTTGCACTATTGCATTCCCTTTTGGACTAATACCCGCAGGAAAGATATGAACTCCTTTATCCCCACCAATTATTGGTTAAATCATACTACTGCTGTTTTTCTACAAGACGGCTTTGGCCTTAAATAACCTACAAAAGTTTATATGCCATTAAACAGAGAAGCCAGACCATACAATTGGCAGAAGATACTGAACTTGCCACCACTTACTCTCAACATAGTCCCTGGTACTTTATAAGAAGCCTTGATCCAGAGAGTGTAAATGACTTTTTAACTGAGAAGGTGGATTTAATAACCTGTTTTAAAGATATGCAAGTTCACAGACTATAATTATAACTATGAAAGTAGAATTTCTCCATTAGGACACTATGCTGATATGAATGTCACAGGTTGTTCAAAAAGTTCTAAACCTTACTCACTGTTTATAAAACTAGAAAAACTAACTCAGATTTCTACCTTTATTACTGTGGAGGTGAGAGCCTCAAAAAAAAAAAAAAAAAAGATGAGAAGTGTGCAGCAAATTTAAAATCAAGGTGAAGCTTAGAACTTTTTAAACAAACCTCATATATGTGACGAGTTCTAACAGTTAGAAAAAGAGAGTTGAACATATTCTTAGAATATGTTTTTGAGCAATAAGTTATTTATACAATAACTGAATTTGATGTACATTTTTCTTTTTTAAGTAGAGGAATTATATTGTGAATCGAATTACCATGACCAGAAAACCCGGCAAACACTTACATATGACATATGGAAACACTAGACAACTGTTTCTGTATGTCGTCTGTAAGTGTTTGCCAGATTTTCTGGTCATAGTAATTCAATTCATAATATAATTCCTCTACTTAAAAAAGAAAAATGTACATCTATATCTTTGCCTTTGAGGTCATAATAATTACACGGATGCGTATTTCTAATCCTTTTGGGAAAACGTGGCCCTGGAGGTGACCATGCGCTCTGTAAAGAGTATGGATGTAACTTGCAAGACACATTCAGGTTAATTGGCCACACAATTACCATGACTAGTTAATTTGGTGTCACTTGTGTGCGATATGGACTGATGGCTCAGTTGTAGAGTTTCGGCTCTGCAATCTGTGGTTCGATCTCCATTGGTGGAGATCATGGTATACACTGCTTATGAGACCTATTAAGGTCGAAACAGCTGTCCAGTGTTTCTGTATGTCGTGCGTAAGTGTTCGCCGGATTTTCTGATGATGGTAATTCAATTCATAACTGAATTTGATCTGACTTTTCTGTGAAACAGATGAAAAATTTTGTTCATTACAGTTTTTTTTAAAGCTATTTAAGCTTCTAATTTAGTTTAATTCATTTGTTAGTACATTTTAAGATATTGAAATTCCAGAAAAGGAAATGCTTCTTACCTGTTCAAAACTTCTTATGAAAAACTTGCTGAATTCAGAAATTCTACATATTCATTGTTGATGGAGCTCATTCTTCTGGTTAATGTTTCAAGTATGACACTAAACTGCATCTGATGGTGAGGCTCCAGTTCTGGAGATCTGGGGAGTGTGGAGGATCTCTTCATTGCTATTACTCTCAGATCCACTCTGACCCATCCATGCATCAAATAGATCTTTTAAAAGATATTTGTTTTCAAAAAGACCATGTTCACCACTTCCAATTCAACTCCCAAAAAGCTCCTAAGAAACAACTATACAAAAAATGTAAATACAAGCATACAATGAATGTGATTCCCTTACCTCTAAGCATTAAATAACTCTAAATGAGTTGACATGCCATAAAAATCACTCAATTAATCTTCTGATTATTTTAGCTTGTTAGTTGAATTGACCATACGTATTGACTAGAGAGGTGGGTGAACCAGGTCATTTGTATATCTCTCAGATCAACAAGTCATTTTCATACCGTTTGATCGGAGGGGGTGTCCCCTTGGTGTAATGGTTAAAGTGATGGACTGTAGTAAACAAGTTCAAACTCCAGTTGCTCTATTATGTTCACTTTCAGACAAATACCCGTTGGGAAAGGTATGAGCCCCCTTATCCTCCCAACTATGTCTTAAATAGTACCACTACTGATCTTCTAGAAGGATGGCTTTGGAATTAAATTACCCATGAAGGTTGATATGCCATTAAACAAAGAAACCAAATCAAACCATTTGATCAGGTTTGTACTGAGGTGAAGGAGTTTGAAAGTCGGAACCTTGTAGAAACCTGAAATCAAGGGGTCATTGTGAACAGTGCAGCAAATTTTCCATAGGTAGAATGATTGTTGTGTAACAGGGTTTTTAGCAAGATATATTACAAATAAATCTTTCTGCTCTCCTCTTAGGAAAAATGATAGTAGGTAATAATGGACTTGATATTAAATTTATTATATCAAGATCAGTTTGATACAAAAAATATCAAGAAACATATTTGATGGTCTCAATAAAACTGCTATGGTGTGTTTGACATAAGTCAGTTTTTTTAAATGTAGAGCTCTGTTTTCCTGTAAGACAGCTGCTAATATTTCTAGAAATTCATGTCCACAATGCCAATAAATGGAATGAAATGCTGGAGAATATGAAAATAAGATTAACAAAATGAAACAGCAACACATAAAAATATATTCCTATTATGTTTGTTATGACACAACTATAACAGCATACATAGAATAAAGAATTTTATCTTAACCAACACTGGAATTTTTCAAAGATATTTTTATATTCTATGTACTTGTATCATCTGTAAAATAAATCTGATTCTGTTTTACATTCCATGGTTTCCATGCACCACTTTCTTGTAATATTCATCATTTTTCTGAGTGCAGTATTGGCAGATAATTGCAAAAGGGGGAAATTTAGTTGCAGTATGGTATATTAATTTTTGTATTACATTGCATATATATATATATATATATAATAACAATAATGTAACAATAATGATCATAATGGTCTTTGACAATCCTGATGGGTGGTTGTGATGCAATAATGTGAAAAAAATAGAGCTTATGATTATTGACAATACTAAAAATATTTCTTACATTTATTGGCAATATTTGTGGGTGCTCATAATGGGATCATGTTGGGAAAATGGTACTTACAGTTAGTGGTTCTGTTGTATCAGTAGTATGGTGTCGGTAATGGCTGTTGGATGGTGTGGCAATAAGAAAGATGTTGGTGAAACGGGTAGGATATGGTGAAAAGACAAGGGGGAAGTTTTAGTGAGTGTGATGTGTAGGAGGTTATATTGTGTTTTTGATATTTAATTTCCATTTTGTAGTGGTATATTTAATTTGTTTTTATTTATCTATTGTTCTCATAAGTTGGAAGGTCGTCATTTATAGCGATGGGGATAACATTATTATTATTGTTATGATTGGGTTTTTGGTTTAAGGTTTAAGTTGGTTTTGTTGGTATTACTTTGGTTGCGTTGGTATTTCGTTGGTAGTTATCCCATGGCTAAATGTTGATGGAAAATCAAGGTAGTGAAGAAGAACGAAGACGTCGTTAGGTTTATGAAGGAAGGTTTTAATGGCAGCATGAAGTAAAGGGTTTTACGCTGGTATGCTGCGAGCCTCGTAGTAAGGAAAGAAGGTAGGAAGTTATTAGAGTGTATCATCTAATTAGTTTTTGACTAGAATCCCTTGGTCTTGAAGAATAGACCAAGGGGTTCATATACTAGATGGCTCTCCTCATAGTGTATGATGCTGCTACTCTATTCAGGAGCAGACGAATAGACGTCCGTTCCCGTTGGGGATTTCTGAGCGAGAGATAGATTCACGGGCTTTCTTCAATTTTTGGTGCTGCTTGGAAATATGGTTCGGGCTGAATAGGACAAGTCATCCTGATTGGGTGAAAATGTTCGGTGACTCTAACGGTCAAATTAAATTACGCGCTAAACAAAAATTTCAATTTTCTTTCTGCTACAGATGTAACCTATCGGCTACTCAAATCAAATAATCCTCACTGAAAACACAGAGTTACATGTGACGTTAGCTAGCGGCGTTTTTCTTTCATCTCTACCTGAAACGAGAACGCCAACAAAGTCACCCCTCTGTGATGAGTGAATTTCTGCATCAATACAAAGACTATTTTTTTTAATGAATTGATTCGGCCGATCATCTTTGAATTAGGTTATTATCACTGAAGAAAATACGTAGCATTTAAAAGACACTCTCGGTAGAATAATACATATTTTATTATCCCTTATATTTAAAAGAGAGATTCTTACAACTTAAAATATTTGCCGCCGAAACCATTTATGTGTTTGTCGCCTTCCCTTATATAAGAGCAATCAATTTCCACAAAAGCCAGCTGCGTAGCCCGGCTTCGCCTCGGCACTGCGACTCGAGGTCAATAGCAGACTCGAGGCCGTAAGGCCCCTAACTTCGGCTGGGTCACTTTCGAGAGGGCAAGCTACATTATTGTCACCTTTTATATTGCACTGGGCCCCGTTGTCCAGTTAAGCTATAATCAGGCATTCGTGCCTGGACTGACGTTTGAGTCCGTGTCCAACGAGGCTCATCAGACTCACATTGCACTAAGTGCGCCGATGACTAGCATAGTCCAGCAGGGCTCGAGTCTCGGCACGTGCCAGACATCCCCCTCCCTTAACCCCCACTATAAACCAACCTTCAGGTCATTGACCTTGTGTCAAGTCTTGTCCCGTTGGAGACAGTGACAAATAACCGGCTGAGTTGCCGAAGACCTAGGCTCAGAGTGTGGCATGACCTTGCACTTCGTCCACTCACCTGACTCCTTTTCCCTGCGCTGAGCTCCCATGGAGACTTTCATACTCACTTAAGATCCCGTCCTTCATCCCTGTTAGCTAGGAAACTCCTCGCTGTCTGCGACCCCACTTTCGTGGTCGATTCTGCTTTAGAGTTTGAGCGTCTAATCCCGCTCGTGATCCCACTTAATTGTAGTCGATCCAGCTTGATGGTCTAAAATGTTTCCACTGCGGATTGATCCTAACTGGCAGTTGCCCGGTCGGCTGGGGCTGTAGAATACACTGACTGTACCTCTGCAGAGTGGTAAGACCCCCCCCTCCAACGAGTGTCCTGATATGACACTAAACAATCTGATGGTGAGGTTCCAGCAGTGCTGGAGCTTTGGGGAATGCAGAGTACCCCTTCATTGCCATCGCTTCCAGGTCCACTCTGGCCCGTAGTGGTAGCACCTGATAGGGCCCTATCTATGGGTTAAATAGAACTAACAGCATACTTATGCTAAAATGAATTGAGTAAACTGAATAGCTTGAAGTAGAAACGTTTTCGACAATTAAACCGTACTTACACTTAAACTGCGTGCTTATGCTTAACTGAATTATTTCAAATAGAACTGTTTTTCGACATTAAAACTGTATTTACACTTAACTGAATTATTACATATAACTGCTTGAATAGTTTGAAATGGAAATGTTTTTGACAATTAAACTGTGTACTTATGCTAAACCGAACTGTTTTCAATAGAACAGATTATTTACATAAAAGTAGATTTGGCGTTAAATAACCTACAAGGGTTGATATGCCATAAAACCAAACAAACCAAACCAAACCAAACCTAACTGGCAGCTAAACACTTGCAAGCTCACGGCTGAAGCGCACACATGCTAGCTCGCAGCGAATCTAGCTTCGGCGGTTGATCCTGCCTTGGAGTGAACACGTGTTAGGTTTGCTGCTGAATTCGTCCTCTGCAGACTCTGTCCAGACTAGCAGCCTTACTCAACCTCTTCCGGAAACGCATAAGCCTGCTGCCATTTCGGACGATGCTCCAGCCTATTTTCCTACTCGACGACGTTTCAGCCAGACCCGTTTCCCAATCGACGTTCCAGCCTGCAGTTGAACCAGTTCTTCCTCCGCTGACCACCACCCTGCTGATGCAGTCATCATCTGGACGCACGAAAACGGCATACAAAACTGTTCTTTTTAGGGCAAGCACAATCGAAAGTCTTACCTTTACGAATGCGAAACCTTGTTCCAGTCTTGAGATTATCCTTTCCAGCCTACCCTACCAGACAACCGTCGTTCCAGTCCGGAGACAATCCTGACCTGCCCATCCTAACTAATACCAATCCCAATCCCGAGCATACTCAATCAGACGACGGAACCAACAAATCACTTCCAGATTATTTGTTTATTAACGCGTCATTTTTGTAAAATAAAATGGTAGTTTTCATTGAATTCTACTTTTTTGTATTTGTCTCCTCATTGTTTTAGCTGTTAACAGATTTCTTGTGGGGTCGATATCCTTATCGGTCCCGCAACATGTGATGTGAACATAGATGGCCGAAATATATGTAAATATGTAAATAATAGAGGTGCTTTAAAAATGAGAGGGGGAATGGAATTTGGTTTATATATATATATATATATATATATATATAGTGCATTCAATAGGTTTCCAGACTTTTTTGTACAGGTATTTAAAATTGTCGTAGACTCTTGAAAATTCAGTATCTTATTGCTATACATCTTATGAGATGACTGACCAATTTTTATGATTTCAGGTTTAAATGAACAGCCAGAGAAGCAATTGGAATACACCCTACTAAAGCCTGATTGTCACAGCTGGTGAATTTCAAAAATGCAATCTGGACGCCAGGACACTTTAAAAGAACGATATGCAACAAAATTCTGTTTTAAACTTAGAAAAAAAATGCCAGAGAAACGCATGGAATGCTTCAGACTGCTTTTCGACCATCTTTCATGAATCGAGCATCAGTTTTTGAGTGGCATAAGAGATTCAAGGGAAGCAGGGAGTCTGAGAGGTGTGGGAGGAGTAAGGAAGTCAATACACCACAGTTGATTGGTCAAAGGGTTAGGGTTACTATGTTGAGGTTTAAGGGAGTTCAGGAAGAGATTCCTAGGGAAGAGGCCAGCATTCTTCAAATCGGGTCAGTGGCATTTCCACCTGGACAATGCACCAGTCCACAACTCCATCCTTGTCACAGACTATTTGACCAAGATGGGCATCAAGACAGTTCCTCACCGTCCCTATAGCCCAGACCTTGCTCCCTGTGACTTTTTGTTATTCCCTAAGCTCAGAGGCTGTCGTTATGAGGAGACAATTGAGGAGATGAAAGAGGCTGTGACGAAGGTCATTGACACGCTCATACAAGAGGACTTCCATAGGGCCTTCCAGAAGTTGTTGGAACGGTACAAGTGCATTGAAGCCGGAGGAGATTACTTGGAAGAGGACTAGAGTTTCATCTGTGCACTATCAATAAAAGTGCCCATACGAAAAAAGTCTGGAAGCTTATTTAATGATCCTCGTATGTGTGTGTGTGTGTCTGCTGGTTTTTATAACAGTTTTAAAAAAGCCTTTAAAAGGTTTTGCATGTCATATGTGAAATTATTTTCCTAAAAAATCAACTATTTAAAAATAAAATGTTGCTTGTAAATTAAGATTTAATAATAAAGAAAAAATAAAAAGTATATAAGTGAGGTTTGAAAAGTATGGTATAGATAGGCATAAATCAACCAGAATTAAAACTTTATAAAAGCTGTAAACTCATAGTGACTGGGGATATGGCATACTTCTTAGAACAGTCAGAACAGCCTTAATATTGAGCACTTGCATATGTGATGTCGTAACAAAGATATATATTGTACTCAATGAGATTCAAACTCAGTGTAACATACCTTTGTCTTAGTGGTAAACTAGCTATGTTTAACAGATGACTAATATAGATTGGGGAAAAGGTAATGTATGTGGAAATATAAAAGGATTCTTATTTACTTTATTTTTTCTTTTCATTCAGAGTCAACTCAAGTATCCCAGCAATATTTTTGTGTTAGTAATTAAGTTTCAAAGGTTACAGGGATTTTCTTTTCACTGTACAAGTGGAATTTTATATCTTGTATTTGTGTTTCACATGTAGCAGTTGTCAAATCAAACTTGACAGCAACTAATAAGAAACCTTTTCGTTCAACTTAACTTACAGATATTTGGATAACAAGAATCAATGAGAAAGTTAATAAATAATAAAAATAATTCCCTAATTTAGGTCAATGATTTTTCTTGTATGAAAACAAGTATTCTATAAGGGATACTTTTAAAACAAGTGTTCAATGAGGGATACTTTTAAAATAATTGTTCTACGTGGGACACTTCTAAAGTAATGTCTCTTATTCATTTCCATGAAAACTACAACAAATAGAAAAGATACTATAACTCCTTTGGATAGAGCAAGTTTTCCCACATCATCATGATCATTAAGTTGTACTGATATCATGGAATTATTGACTCTATAGGATTCAGACTTTTTTTTATTTTTAGTTAAATTAGCCAAGAACACGTAAATCAGAATATTCTAGAAAAAAAAAAAGATTCAAACCTCACTTACTTAGAATATTTTTAAGCTAATCAACAAACAAATAGATTAGAATATTCTAGAAAAAAAAAACCGGATCAAACACTAACTTGCCGAAAGATCTTTCACAGAACCAAAAAAATAGGCACCTCAATAAATAAGTAATTTCTACGATTCTCCTTGGTTAGATCAGGTCACAAGTTGTGTTTACTCATACGTCCGCACATTTGAAGAGTTGACCCGAAATAAAATTTATCCACGTAAACTTAAAATATACCATTTCAATCCCCTCAGAGAGTATAAGAACTCAGATTTTTTTAGTTCAAAGCAGAGGCGGCACACAGAGGCGACACACAGGTGGCCACGGACGACACGGAGACGACACACATGGAAGAAAAAGTAAGACACACTCAAATACACTAACACGCCAACAGTAGGCTTAAATGACCAGAAGATTTAGTGACTTAAACATACCAGAACTCACACTTACCCGCACACATACACATGTATGTAAGTACGAGTTGACCTCTCTCTTTCTCCCTGTTATTCCTGACTAAAAATATTCTTTTTTTACAAACACACACACACACACACACACACACACACACACACACACACACACACACACACACACACACACACACACACACACACACCTCTATACATAACAAAACTTATGAACATTGCTACCTTTGTATTTTTGTTATTTGTCCAGTTGTGATAAAGTAAAAAAAATTGTTTGTTTTTTAACATTCTCGTTTTTGTCAATTTTCTTTCGTCGATGTTTGTTTGTACAAATTGTGTTGTATATTGTGGAAATGGCACTCGAAGAAATACTTGGCACTTGGAGAAATACTCATTCCTTCATAACTCGCTTTCTCCATCTGTCCCTATCATCAATCACTCCTGGCAGGTTTTCTAAACTGCATCCAGTGTCTGAACAGACCCAATGTATGGAAGACCTTGCTATTGTCTCCTTCTTGTCTTTTTTAATTTGAAACCATTTACTTTTATTAGATCTATTCGCGTTTGTAGTATGTAATCTAGGTAGATTAACTCATCATTCAATTAGTCCCGGGCTTAACTAATAAAACAACTTTTAGGCAAAATTCGACTTTATTCATCAACATAGTTTCCTTCTAAGGTGATACACTGATTCCAACACTTCTCTAACAATTCAATGCCTTTTTTGTTGAACGATTTGTCTTTGGCTTCAAAAACGCATCAGTTTCCGATATCACTTCATTAGAGCCAAATCTTTTCCCCTGGAGCATTCTTTTAAGGTCTGCAAACAGTCTGTCCTGCCTGTCCTAACCGAAACCAATCCCGACTATACTCAACCAGACGACGGAACCAACAAATCACATCTAGATTATTTGTTTGTTAACGCGTCATTTTTGTAAAATAAAATGTTCGTTTTCGTTGAATTCTAGTTTTTCATATTTGTCTTCTCATAGTTTTAGCTGTTAACACATTTCTTGTGGGGTCGATATCCTTATCGGCCGAAATATATGTAAATAAGTAAATAATAGTGGTGCTTTAAAAATGAGAGGGGGAATGGAATTTGGTCAATGTTATATATATATATATATATATATATATGTGTGTGTGTGTGGTGTGTGTATTTGCTGGTTTTTATAACAGTTTAAAAAAGCCTTTAAAAGTTTTTGCGTGTCATATGTGAAATTATTTTCCTAAAAATATCACTTCATTGGAGCCAAATCTGTTTCCCTGGAGCATTCTTTTAAGGTCTGCAAACAGCCAGTAGTCAATGGGGGCCAGATCTGGAGAATATGGCAGATGCAGAAGCAATTCGAAGTGCAATTCATGTAGTTTGGCCATCGTTGCGATCGACTTGTGATATGGTGCATTGTCCTGGTGAAAGAGAACTTTTTTCTACTTCATTTGTGCCCGTGTTTTGGTGATTTCTTCTTTCAAACGCACTAGTAATGCTATATAATATTCGCTATTGATGGTTCTTCCTTTCTCAAGGTAATTGATGAACAAAATACCTTTCGCATCCCAAAATACGGAGGCCAAAACCTTGCTTGCTGATGTTTGCGTCTTTGGTCGCTTTGGACGGCTTTCACCTGCTGCTGTCCACTCAGCTGACCACCGATTTGATTCTGGAGTGAAGTGGTGGATTCATGTTTCATGCATTGTCACATATTTACGCAAAACTTTTTGTTGTGATAAAACAGTTGCAAACAACGCTCTGAATCGTCGACGTTATTTTTGATCGACTGTGAGCAAACGCGGCACCTACTTTGAACACAGCTTTCTAATTGACAAATGTTCATGCAAAATGGTGAATACATTGCCTTCTGATATCTTCAACGCCTCTGCTATCTCACGCAACTTCAATTTACGATCAGCCAAAGCGAGTTTGTAGAGTCTTTGGTGTTTTCCGGGA
This sequence comes from Sepioteuthis lessoniana, assembly GCA_963585895.1. Lineage (NCBI taxonomy): Eukaryota > Metazoa > Mollusca > Cephalopoda > Myopsida > Loliginidae > Sepioteuthis > Sepioteuthis lessoniana. Next base: position 72,737,583 of record OY757909.1, read on the forward strand.
TAACTGCTGAATTTGGGCGAACTGAACGTTCAGCATCATTTGTGTCTGTACGACTGCGTTTAAAGTCAGCATACCACCTCTTAATCATTGTTTCCGACGGAGCAGAGCCCCAACAACACTTATCAAGTTATTACTTTGCTTGGACAGTATTTTTCCCATCAGAAAGCAATGCTTTATCAACACACGAAATTCAGATTTTTCCATTGTTTTGAAAATTTACAACGGTAAAAGTCAAAAGTAAAGTTAGCGACCTTAATCAAAGATGACCCGAAGAGTTCCTTTTGAATAGCTACTACACCGAGGTGTAGGAGGATGTTACTCCTTTCCCTGGATTTCTCCACTTTACCCTTGATCATTACCCTATAATGCTGAATGCTAAGCAAGGCGGCATCAAGTGCCATTTTTTGAGTCTTTGGTATGGCTCGACCTGGGATTGAACCCCGGTCTACCGGACCATTGGTGAACACTCTATTCATTAGACCAATGGCCTGGTTTTCATTTAAATAACTAATTCGTAAACTGATAATTTTGACACGTGCCTTTTGAAGGTTTGTACTTTATAAAAATCATGAATTTTTTTATTAGAGGAGCCATCTATATGTCAGGCCCGGCATTTATTGAGTGATGTTTTATAAACATATGTAGTATCTCCTTGCAAGATTATTGTGACAATGTTGAAGAAATTAGTGTCACCATCAGGTAAGTGAATTACTGCTTTTGTATTTTTGTAAATCATTGCAGGGATTACATCACTTTCTTTCAAAAATAGTACATGTAATGGCCGCTAGTTGTGACCAAAGAAGTACTGTAAAACATGTGATAAAGTCAAAACTATCTCTCTCGTCAGGTGAGCAAACCATTGCTTTCATTTTTTTGTAAAGTATCATAATAGCGGTAAAAGTAGTAGTATTGTAGAAATTTTGTTAAGGAACTGGCGATCCTGTTTCACCGAACAGCAGCAGCCCCTTGGGGTCATGGGGCGTCCATTATAAAAAAGAGCTCCACAGGAGATTCTTTCTCTATTTTCCACTCCCACCGCTGTTAGCAGGAGGCCCATTTCGTAGCAGCCCTTGACGGCATACGTAGTTGGTACCTTCCACCAGCCAGGACCCAAGAGCGACGAACGCACGTGCTGAGTTAAAAGGAACAGGACACACAGACAGTTAAGTTCCAGCAGGCATTTTATCTGCAGACCTTACCTCACCTTCATCTACCTTACCTTCACACATCTTACCTTCACACACCAAACCTTACCTACCAAACCTTCACAAAACCTTACAACCTTACAACCTTCACAATACCTAACCATACTTTATCTTACACCTTTACCTTATAACTTTATCAGATAACAACCTTACAACTAAACCTTACAAGCCTTACAAAACCCAATCACCTACCGGAATCTTGAAATTTTTTGTGAACTCTTACATATTCGTTGTTTGTTCCACTTGGTGTAAAACCCTGTTTATTGTTGTTGTTGTTATATATAAATTTTGTTGCATTAAAAGTCGTTCGTCTTCCTTTCTTCAAAAGCTGTCACCAATTCCCTACTGCTGATGAAGTACGGTTTATTCTTTTACAAAACGTAGGAATAAACCGGGCTTTTTGGGGTTTATAAAAAAACCCATATACTTGCAGATAAAACGCGTATTGCAATTCTTGCCAATAAAAACGCAATTGCAGGAGTTGGGCGACTGGTTTGAAGTAAGGAATTAAATACAAAAAAAAAAAAAAAAAAAAAGAAGAGAAATTACCTTCTTCAGAATTGAAAAAAAATTGGAACATAATATTCAGAATGGCTGAATTTAAAAACCTTAAAGATGTAAACACTCTGCTGGCTTCTAGGGACCTCCTTAAAAGAAAGATACTTCGGGTTTTTAACTACCTACAGACCGGAGAAAATTTAACAAAATCTCTATTCCAAGTAGAAAAAGAAAGGGTTAGAGCTTGGTCGAAAGAGATTGAAACTCTTAACTCCAAAATTTATGACGCCTGTGTAAAGGCGGACATAGATTTAACAAGAAGTGGCTACTTAGAAGATGAAGAAGCGGAGTCAAGTTACCAACTTGAAGTCAACCGTAAACTGGACGAAGGCGAGTACACGTTCACACAAACCAACCTCTCGCAACGTAGCCGCAGTAAAAATGCGGGTAAGGAAGGAGACTACTCAATTTTTAACATACCCAGTTATATTCTGCCACCGCGACTACAATGTCCGAAATTCAGTGGAAGAATGTCTAACAAGTTGGAATTTAAAAATTTCCTGGCACAGTTCTACCACAGTGTCTCTTCAGTAAGTTCGGATAAGGCCAAATTGTCTCTTTTAAAGAGCTATTTGACTGGTTATGCGGCTCAACTAATTTCTCATTTGACTTTAGAGGAGGCTAATTATGAAGTCGCCATAAAATTATTAACAGAAGAATTTCTGAATATACCCCTAATTGTGGACGAGATATTCAAACAATTGTTAGACGCTTCTCCCAAATACGACGCGAATTTCATCAACGTGAAACAATTTTTGTGAGACACGTGCGGATTTATCAGAGCTAAGAACTTCATATAACCTGAATTTTTTTGAGGAAGAAACACCAGGATTTAGAATTATTAGCCACGTAGTATTCGCTAAATTACCGTCCATTCTCCAAAGAGAGTTGGTGCATAAGGTTGGCACTAATTATCCAACTATAAAGGATATATTCGACAACTATAATGAGACTATCAAAACCCTAATTAAAACCAGCAGAAAAAATCATTTTAACCCCAAAAGGAATAATGCCTATCCAAGCAAGGAAAAAAACAATAATCCCGAGGCAGAAAGTAAAAACGTCTCTGCACTGGAAAATTTCACCTCAAGGGCGGACAGCATTCCCAGTTGCTGCAAACTTTGCAAAAAAGAGGGTCACCCTATGAGTCGCTGCTCGACATACGCTAGTGCCCAGACTAGACAAGCTAGGTGCAGAGAATTAAACTTATGCACACTGTGTACTAGCACCAGACATAAAACGAAGGACTGCCCAGGGAAGCGGAACAGTTTGCCCTTTAAATGTTCGCTATGTAACTCGAGGAATCATGTAACCCCACTTTGTGACAAGGCGGAAGAGAAAAAGAATTCAGCATTGTCCATTAATGTGTGCAATAGTTCTAGCACCCTTAACCAACCCTTCATCCTACCTATGATATCCCTTTCAGTGTCCAAGGGCAGACAGAAACACAACGTCAACTGTTTGCTTGATACCGGCAGCCAGAGGTCATACTTTCACAAGGGGGTGGCGGAAAAATTAAAATGCAAAAAGCATTCCTTCACCCTAGGAGATTATGAAGTAAGCACCTTCTTGGGCACGAGGAAGAAGAGATTAGAGGAGGTTGTACTGGGTATTCATGTGGATAAGGATATAACCTTTCACCTACCAGTCCTAGTGGACGAGGACTTCGACATAAACCTAAAAATTGATCATTTCGGCGAGGTAAAGAAAAACTTAAATAATCTAAAGTATAAATTAGCCTTCACCGATAATGGCAGTGATCAGGTACGCATACATGGACTTATAGGAGTCGATATAATCCAGTTCATGGACATGAAGACAATAAAATGCATGAATGGAATTGCCTGGGAATTTCCTACAGGCATCGCCCCCCCTGGGCAACAGTCATCATTTCCTCTACCAGGAACAGAGTGCCCGGGCGAGAGCTAGGAAGAACGCTCCGGAGAACAATCACTAGACTATCATTACAGATTATTCCTCCTGTCCCAAGGAGCGAGTAAATTTTGTTTAAACCCTAAAATAAACTTGTCCGGATGCGTTTTCAGAATGTTTAAATGAAAGAACTCAAGATGCAAGATATGCGAAAAAAAAAAAAAAAAAAATCAAATTCAAATCACAGGAAATCTACAGAGGAATATGATTACCTATTTTGAACAATTATAATACATCGCCATTTTCATGGCTTTCTCCTCAGGCGGGAATGTGTAGAAATTTTGTTAAGGAACTGGTGATCCTGTTTCACCGAACAGCAGCAGCCCCTTGGTGTCACGTGGCGTCCATTATAAAAAAGAGCTCCACAGGAGATTTTTTCTCTATTTTCCACTCCCACCGCTGTTAGCAGGAGGCCCATTTCGTAGCAGCCCTTGACGGCATACGTAGTTGGTACCTTCCACCAGCCAGGACCCAAGAGCGACGAACGCACGTGCTGAGTTAAAAGGAACAGGACACACAGACAGTTAAGTTCCAGCAGGCATTTTATCTGCAGACCTTACCTCACCTTCATCTACCATACCTTCACACACCTTACCTTCACACACCAAACCTTACCTACCAAACCTCCACAAAACCTTACACCCTTACAACCTTCACAGTACCTAACCTTACTTTATCTTACATCTTGAACTCTTCTGTGAACTCTTCCAATTCGTTGTTTATTCCATTTGGTGTAAAACCCTGTTTATTGTTGTTGTTGTTGTTGTATATAAATTTTGTTGCACGTATAAGTTGTTCGTCCCTTTCTTCAAAAGCTGTCACCAATTCCCTACTGCTGTTGAAGTACGGTTTATTCTTTTACAAAACGTAGGAATAAATTGGGCTTTTCGGGGCTTATAAAAATCCCCATAGTATTTGTTGCATATTTTCTCTGTGTATAAAATCAAATGCCTAGGAGAAATCTATGAACAGCAGTGTTGCTTTTACGTGTAGTCCTTTGATGATTTGATGGATAGTCTGTAAAGTTTTTGATCAATTTCTCTGAAATCCGTTCTGATTTTTTCTAAGAATTTTCTTGATTTTAGGTTTGATATGGTTGAGAAGTAGAGCATAAAAAACCTTGGTGGAAATAGCAGTAAGAGTTATACCTCTGTTGTTCTTAGTACATTCCGAAGTCACCTTTCTTAAAGAAGGGAAGAAGGCAGCTTTTGTCCATTTCTCTATTGTGTTTTGTTCATTGACAGTGTTGCATAATCAAAGAAATATGTCATAAAATTTATGTTTTTGTATTAAGGTGTAAGGAGATATGACAGACAGTTTCTTTTTGGCGCCTGGAAACCTGTTTTTTCGAGCATGCGCGGATCGCACTTTCTGTCAGAGGCCTCCTGGGAAATTATTACTATTTTTTGTATTTGATTATTTTATTTTTATTCAATCCCACAAAAGATCAACATTACACAACCCTCATGTATGCCACAAATAAAACTACTTCAGGAAAAATAACACACAATATATCATTTGTAGTTTATTCATTAATTAATTTTCTTAGAATTAAAATCTTACACTCATGGTTAAGTTTAAGTTTCCATTTATTTTTCCTCTGTACTTTTTGTAACACAATTTTGTGGAAATAATTTTTAACTGCCTCTTGATTTATTCAATTTTGAAATCTCTATCATTTGGATACTAAAAATATTCACTATATATTGCACCATACAAATCGATCTGGCATAAAAAATTTTTGCTCAAAATTCTGGGCAAGACCTAAACCTGTTGTAGAGGTCAACCCCCAAACATACAAACATACAGTAGGCTACTGGTAAGCCAAAACTTACCCCAGAGGACTAAATGAAGATAGACTATGATAATCTGTATATAAAAAATTTTATTGAAGTTTGATTTTATAAATGTGTATGAGACAATACTTTTAAAATTACAATGCATTGTGTTAGAATCAAGATTCTAATCGTCAATAAAATAACTTTGAAGTAACCTTTATTTAAAATATTATGTCGTATAAGTACAGTAATTATTCAAATAAGTGTCTATTCAATAATTTACATTAAACTGTCATTACTCCAGGAGTTTATGGTGTTCGTAATTTTTTTCTGAAATCAAAATTACATCAGCCATCGAAATAGATCTTTCACATTATAGTTTATATTCATACGAATTCACAATCTATTGCACTATTATGAAATTGCGTAGATAAACAATATACTGTAGTTATCTGACTGGCCAACTGGGAGTTGTGATGTTCCTCTTAGTGTTTACAATTAATGCCCCAGCTGTTGGAAACGGCGGCTGATATAGTGTTAACATAATACTTAATTTGTATTACAGTTTTATAATCTTTATTTTTATATTTACCCAACTTCTCCGCCACAAGGTCTATTTTTAAACAGAGTTTAACTGGTTTGAATTCAGAGTTTTCTAGTATCATAACCACCCCAGAAAGAAAACGTTAAGAAGGAAAATTTTAGCTTTATTATTCTACATTAATCTCCGTTGTAAATTTTTAAACTATATTCACAAAATACGGTTTTAAGTCGGAAATGTTTGTGGAAATCTACTGGAGTTACAGTAAGTAGTGTATACCGATTTTTTTAGTCCTGTTTATCTGGTTGACCACTGTTTAAGTTTTGCATTTTAGCCCTGTCGTATAAGCTGACCCCTAGTTTTGTAGAGATTTTTTCAGCCGCAATTTATTGCATTTCTGTCCCTATAAAATCAAAATAATTCTGTCACTTTGTGTCACTTCATTTTGTGGTCACGTTTTAATTCAAATTTGTTGTAGTTGTACTTTAGTTATTGTTGGTTTGTTGCATGGGATAATTTTCCCACTGATTTTCATCATCGCTTTAAATTGTCAAAACAAATAAAATAGAAAAATGGTTTAAAATATCTGCCTGATTAAAGAATTTCTCTTCATTGTAAAAAAAAAAATATAATAAAACTCTTTTAATTATGTAATTATAAAGAAGCTTGGTGACCAGTAAAAGTAAAAATAAACATACTAGCAATATTAAATTCGGTGATCTTTTTAAACAAAATTAGTCGGATTGGTATATGGTGTATATTTTTTGTTGCAATTAAATGTTGCTACTCTGATTAACTTCGGATCCGATGTTATTTTCTTAAGCGACAAGAGTTATTTCCCTTTAAAACTCAACTTCTTCCTGTCAATACAAAGTTTATGGAAAGTGATCGCAACTCGTTTTATTTTTGTATAAGTGGTCGCTTCGAAGGTAAGCATGCGCTCCTTATACACGTTTTTTTTCTCCAAGTTTTAACAGTTTCATATCTCTCTCTTTAAATCAACGTCATCTTATTGGGAGAAAAAAAGGTAAACTTTTATTTTTTTTTGTTGTTCATTAGTGTTTTCGTTTAAATTGGTTTTTCATTTTGTTATGATGCTGCCTAGTAAAAGTTGTTTTTATACATTTACCTTCCCCACCCACAAAACACTTCAAGTTTTGAAGGAATAAATTCTAATTCCAGGAATATTTCTTTATATTTGTAAATTTTAGAAATGATCCTATAATAAAGCTTATAAGAAAAGCATTAAATTTTGTTAAAGTTGAATTCATAATTTTGCGTAAATTCCTTATATTTATCTTATCTCTGTTAAGCTAAACCAATTTTGAAATAACTACAAACTGCTCACAAGTAAAGTTTAAAATCTGATACTTTATTTTAAAAAAAACTAAAAATGTTAAAAAGAATTTTTTGCCTTCTCAGTGACTCACCTGTATCGCGTATAAATATTTGAGAAATTAAAACTAATAGTTAAGAAAAACTGCTGTTTTTGATTGACATTTTCAAAGAAAATGTTACATTGTTGTAACTACTTAAAGAAATCAATTTTTAAAACAAGATTCTATTCGAATAGTGTATGGACAATTACCTTATGTTTAATGGTATTTTTTGTTAAACGTAAACATCAATTTTATGATTAATCCTTTCACTTTAAAAGTGGGATAAATATGTCTCTTCGTTATCATTAAAATTCCAGCTCTAAAAAAGGAATCGTAAAAGTATGTGTCAGGAAGAAACAGTTTAAAATCTCTAGTTTGAAGGGAAAAAAATTATGACAGTTTTTGAACCGAAGTTTTGAGAAGCAGTTCTCGACAACAATAATAAAGTTTAAAGTTTAACCATAGCAGATAATTAAAAAAAAGAAAAAAAAAAAAAGAAACATTTCGAAATCTCTTCACTCACCGGAAACTTTTGCAGATACTTAAAATCTTGTTTCTATATTCACATTTTCTCTTGAAAGTTTTGTACACATCTATTTAAAAAAATTTTTTTATTCTTTTATGCGCTGTTTGATTTTTTGGTTCTTTTAAAACATTTGCTTCGTTAATTTTTTTTTCATATTGAATTTAATCATTCAAATTTTATGCCTATAATTCTCATCAACTTGCTTGAATTCATCCATATACTTCTTTTAATGTTATAATTAACTGAGTGGAAATAGCCCCCACCTTCAATATATCATGTAAATACCCGTTGCAGAGTACGGCAAAGAATTTTAGTGTCTTGATTTTTCTTGCTGCTTAGATTTAACAAACAAGCATGCAGTACCTGTACTTTTCTTTTCTTGACACACACATATTGACGTCATTAAAATTTTTGTTTTTTTCCTCACAGTCCATATTTCTGAATAGGTACATTCATTTTAATGGCAAAAAACTGATGAATTTAAAAAATTATGATAATTTAAACAAGTGAATAATAATTATTATTATTTGAAATGTGAATAAATTTGAATATTGGTTTAAAAAAAATGGTATGGTAAAATTAGCAATAAGTAAACAAAAAATTGAAACGACAAATAAAAGAAAAAACAAAACAAACTAGAAAACTATTAGAATGTAAGATAAAGTATGATATCAGTATATCACTGCTTCAGCCACTAAGAGTAGAAGGACATGTAGATTGTGTATGCCAGGCTTGAAAGGAATAATTTGTGTAAAGTTTCAGTAGTGTTTCTTCATCATTTGATTTTGTGCCCAGTATTTTGTTCCAGCATCACTCTTTAAGCAAACCAGTGCCATATGGTTAAACATCAACTGATCAGCATAAAAACAAAACAAAACATGGACACATCACTGGACAACAGCAGCCAAACTTGTAACATCAAGAGAAATTCAAGTTGTGATGTGCCTCCAGCTCTAGAAACAGCCATTTCCTACTTTCATCCCAAATGATAAAATCAAGCACAAAATTCTCTTGACTTTCTTGTCAACTGTCTCAATCATCCATCACTTTTGGTTGGTCCTCCAGACTGCATCCAGTGTCTGTACAGAGCTGATGTAGGTAGGTTTTTGCTGGTCAGCCAACACTGGTGTGTTGGAGTCCATATGAGAATGTTGCTTTTCTGTTCCTCCTTACTTCTCCAGTGCTGCTTAGCGTGTCTTGTTTGTCTTATTTGGATGGTTTGTGAGATGAGAGGCAAGTAGCCATACAGCTGCTGTTTTATGAGTTGTTGTTTCCAGGATTTGTTCAAAACAGCATACAGCATTTTTGTGTAGTGTGAAGGTAACGTACCTGGGCATTCGAAGCGCGCACGAACGTGTCTGGCTTGTCGAAGAGACCATTTATTGTATTTTTAAAAAAAATGGGAAAATACAAATATGGCACAAGGCCTAAAAATGGGGGGGGGGGAAGGCTGGTCAACACTATCCTAATGTCTAACTTAACTAGACTCATTCACTGACCAATACATATCTCCAAATTAAAAAACACCAAAATACCTCAATTAAACATATCACTATCATACTGCATTCACCAAAAACAACAATCACCAAAACAACACTACTGCTCCATGGACTTCTAAACTTAATCCCATATTTACAAAGTGAGGGGGAGGGGAGCAATTTAAAAAAACTAAACGAACGCTATATACATTTATTAAAAACTCCCCTAAAAAACGAAAGATGAACAAAACATATATACATTATGATGGTTAGTATGGGGTCCCCCCACGTACTAAAACATGGCAGAAAGAGGAGTTAACCAGTCGAAAATAGTGTCGAAGGAGGAAAAATAATCAAATAAGATAAATAAATGGTATAAAATATAAGTAAACAATAAATATGAATTAACATAAACCCTCCATCGCACTCCTGAAGAACTCCAATTCCTGTCATCTAACAAAGGGGAAGGGAAGGAAGAGTAAAACAAAAGAAGGGGACAAAAAAAGGGAGGGGCCCAATGACCTTGCATACTCTAGCTAAGTTAACTAAATTAGGAACAAACTAAATCAAAATGGCCTAAAAAATTCTAACTTACCTGGGCTGGGTGCTCACGTCCTTCCGGTAACACAATATTCTTAGGTCCCTGGGATGTCCAAGGTGAAAATAAGGTTGGCTCCTACCACGCGACACAAGCGCGCAACAGTCACCCACCTTTCGCCAAACTCCAGTGAAGAGAGTCTTTTTCTCTCAGACCGGATTTTGACTTTGATTTGGTGTTTAAAAAATGCCACCAGGGTCTGAGAAGAAAAAGACTGATCCTCAAAGAGTTCCTTCTTTCTCGTCGTCCAAATCACGACATGCATAACGCCGAGTAACACATAATGTTCCTGTCTATTCAACCTCGGCACCACATTGCTGCACACAGAACTGGCTTCCAGGACAAAGAACTTTCCATTGAGGATGCGGACCATGTAGCCTTCAAGAAGCTTGCACAGCGGCCGTATGACCGGGCAATGAAAGAAGGTGTGACTAATAGTCTCCTCCAAATCACCGCACCGGCCGCACTCAGGCGAAATGACCTGTTGCGCTGCAAACAATTTCTTGCCGACCCAGAGGGCATTCTGAATGACCAGCCAGGTGAGGGAAGCCTCGTCATTATTGAGGCACCTCATCCTGGGGGCCCAAGGCCACAGTAAGCGACCCTCCGCCTCTGTCACACCGAGCTCGCCAATCAGACCATCGCTAGCGGCCCCCCTCACTAAACATCGATATAATGCCCTACTCGACAACGGCCGGCTGTCAGAGAGACCTGTCTGCAGCCGAGAGAGAACTTTCAAAGCATGCCGGCACTTGCGATAGAAGGGGCATTCGCATCTGGGCAACCAATGGGCCTCCCCATCTGCAAAATGCACACTTCTTAGCGACGGGAAAGATTGTCTAGCGTCTTCTTTCCAGACGCTTCCCGTCGCTGTGTCCCGTGAACACATCCGGTCTAGGAAAGTAAGACGCAAAGTATGGCGCCGTACCTCGACGTTAGGTACTCCTAGACCGCCTTCAGAAGGGTGAAGGTAACAGATCTCCCGTCGCACCAAAGGATGTCTCTTAGCCCAGAGAAACTGGAAGAGAATCCTTTCCAGCTTGAATAGGATGGTGGCCGGGATAGGAAGCACTGAAAGTCGGTATACGGCTAGGGAGTCGATGTGCGAACTGCACACCTCTGCCCGACCCTTGAGGGAAAGCCTTCTACGCAGCCACAACTCAGTTGCGGCTACGACCTTATCCAGTACTTCCGACCAATTTTTCTCCAATTGAAGATCAGGCCCAAACCAGACGCCGAGTATCTTGTACGGACCGTCTTTCCAAGTGAAGGGGCCGGGAAGAGCACAGCCTTTCCACGAGCCCAACCGCAAGCCGACAGACTTTTCGCGGTTTATCTTGGCCCCTGTTACAGCTTCGTACCTTCCGATTTCTTTGCTCACCTCCTCCACCTCGGCACTGCTCGTTACAAGCACGCTGACGTCGTCAGCGTATGGAGTGTACCTGGCAACCTCACTGGCGCCAGGTAACGTGAGGCCGCGTAGGACTGGGTTTGCCTTTATCCTGCGTAGAAAAGGCTCTAACACCAGGATGTACAACATGGGCGATAACGGGCAACCCTGACGAATCGATCGAGTCAGAGTGAAGGGCTCCGACCTTACCCCATTCACCTCCACCATGACTCCGGGGGACGCATAAAGGAGACGTATCCAGGTGCGAAACTCAAACCCGAAGCCAGCCGAAGACAAGACAGCCTCCAGAAAAGCATGGTCAACCCTATCGAAGGCCTTGGACTGATCTAAATTGATCAGCGCGGCATTTCCGTCGACTTTTTCTTTGATCATGCGGACCAGGTGAAGACTGTCCTGGATAGTCCTACCCTTCACAGCACAAGTCTGCTCGGGGCAAATCAGACTAGGCAGGACAGTCTGCAAACGGTTTGCCAAGATCTTCGCCAAAATCTTTAAGTCCGTGTTTAACATCGTTAAAGGGCGAAAGTTACTAATCCCATCCCCACCATGTTTGTTCTTACATAGCAACTTCACTATACCCCTGGTGAAGCGTCTGGGTATAGTACCCTGCCTCATCCAGTTGTTATAGATGGTTGCCAGTAAGGGGACAAACATGTGCGACAACCTCAAGTACACTTCATAGGGCAGACCATCAATTCCGGGGGACTTATCCAGCCCGACCGACTTCAGTGCAACCCAAATCTCCTCCTCCTTTATGAGCCCCTCACACCCAGCCGCTTCAGTCGCCGAAAGGCGAGGGAAGTCGGCAAGATAGGCGTCGAACTGAGCAGAACTCAGTCCGGGCTCCCTGGTGAAAAGCTTCAAGAAATACTGCCGAAACTCCCCACAGATGGCTTCGTTTGTAGTTCGACGGAGCCCCTCCGGCGATATGACACTGGCGATATGCCGATCAGTAGCATGCCTGAGTTCCTCGGCCCGTAATTCCTGGGCCATATTCGTCACCTCACAGGACATTCTCTTTAACCTAGCCCTAACTACCAGAGCTTGGTACTCCTTAATTTGCAAGGAGGCCAGCTCGGCCTTAGCTACGTTAACTTGCCCACTATCTCCTGCCAAAACCGCCCTATCTAGCTTATCCTTAATCGACCTTTGCTCCGCTACCCTAGCTGACTTGAGTCTCCTACCATAGTCGGCAGCAAAGGATCTAATGCTATCCTTAAGGTTAGCCCACCACCTATTTCCCATAATAGCCCCCGTCAATTCCCGCTTTAATGTTAGTTCTAGCTGGTTCCGGAAGTCAGCCTCCGCCAAAAGGGAGAGGTTGAACTTCCAGTAACCAGACATCCTACATCTAGCCTTATCTAACCTAATCGACACACATAAAAATTTGTGGTCGGAATCTTTATAGGCATTAAAACTTGGACCACCTAAATAGTCTAGGTCGACTCGCTTAACTAACACTCGGTCCAAATAGCTATACAGCTGGGCCGAGGCGCCCCTACCGGTCCAAGTCCAAGCTAGCTTATTTGGATGCCTTTCGGGAAATTTGTCAACGAGATCAAGTCGCTGTACAAACTCGCGAAAATATCTCGCATCCAAGGTATTAGTAGCCGCGCTAATGGCCCCTCTATCCAAATTGGGATCAAGGACGGCGTTCCAATCTCCCACTAAAATTACCCGCTTGAGTGCCTGGACTGAACATGGCTGGGGTCAGGACTCCGACGGTCTGGCTCATGGATCCTGTGGCCATCTCATTATCGATGGCTCCCTCATGAGCGAGACCCCCGACGTCCCGCGGAAAAGTTAGTTTCAAAGCCCTATAAAGGGAGGGGTGCAATACAACAGGGACCCTCCCAACAAGACCCTTACAAGATGATAAATCGTCTTTTATGTATGATATAGGGCCGAGGGCCTCGTTTGCCTCGCCTAACATCTTCATTACACCTTCCGACCCTCGGCCCTTCCGAATGACTGTGGTGATCCATGCATTGGGGAATTTTTTTGGGTCCTCCACATTGCAACCGTTTACTTCTTTGAAGTTGTGGAGGACCCTTAAGTCTTTCAACAGCTGCGGCTGGACCTTATGAAGACGATCCAGGGCCCCCTCATCCACCCGGCAGATGTTTGATCCGGTGTGATGACGTGGTTTGTTTCGTTTTCTTATATGTTTAGGGACCTCATCCCCCGAGCTGTCGATTGACGAGCTCCGCTGCCGTTTCTTGGGTGTTGTAGATGGTGATGATGAGGTTGCTGTTGCTGGTGGTGCTGGTTTAGTTGGTGGTGACTCCACCGGCAGCGGAGGGGGTGGGTGGGTCCCTTTTTCTTTCGGACTAGGACTGACATGAGCGGCGGAGGCATGGATCTGTGAGGTGGTGTGGTTGGTGGTGGACGAATGGTTCTGGGATGTCTAGGTGATGAAGGTGTGGAATGAGAGGGCCCTGGTCGTGGAGACGATTTCCGCTCCAGGTCCAGCCGCTTTTTAAATTCCAGGAGTTGTTCAAATTTCTCCCGGCCTGGGCTGAAAGATCTGACCCTGGGAGGTGTACGCTGTTTAGGTGGGGTCTTGGGTGGGACTTTGTTTTTTGGGGGGGATGACTTCTGGGCATATGTGGGGGGTGGACTGTTGGACTTTTTAGAGGGGGGGTAAACTGTCGGTGCCTACCTGGGCTGACTTTTGGGAGCGAGGATCCTCAGGTTGGAGCTTCCTCCCACCTTTTCCCACAGTCAGCCACTCAGCCTTCGCCTCTTCGGAATTAACCGTAGGGGACGAAGGGGGAGTGGGGTTTTTTTTACCCGCTGGTGTGGGCGAGACTACGGGAGCCTCCTTTTCCGTGTTTATTTTAACCACAGGTGAGAGGGTATCATGTTTGTGGTCGGGCTTCTTCGGGGCCTTCTTCCCCGGGCAGACTGCGGAGAGGTGACCAATCTCGCCACAGTGCCAGCAGGTGGGTTTCCTTCCCGACACTATTACAGGAAGCCTGCGCCCTTCCACCTCCAACCAGTTGGGAACGGAGTAGAAGGTTTTCATGTCTAACATTATGTCAAACCTCCATTCCCCACGCATTCCATCGTGTGTCGCAGAGACGATTTCGCCAAATTGTAGCATGTACGCGGCTAAGTTTGCGTCTCGAAGGTAGCTCGGGACCTCGTATATTGATACCGTGGTCCGCCGTCGCCCCATATATTCTGTTCTAAAGAAATATTCTTTGTTTTCCAAAGATTTTTTTTGTTAGGGCGACGGCTTCTTCTGTAGTCGGTAACAATATATCCCAGAAAGCGTAAGAAGCACCAGCAATTATAGCTTGTGCTTTTACGCCCAGGCTGGAAATCTGACGGAGAACCATGTCTTTGGCAGGTTTAACGATTTTTCTGGATCGTTTATCCACAACAAAGACAGACACCGTTCTTTTTTTCTGGTCTTGTCTTACCTCCTCCAAATTGAACATAAGGCCATGCTCATGTACTTCACTGGAGATGGCCTTTGCTCGCTGGAGCAAGTCGTCGACATCGACCTGTATTTTCGGGGGGGCTGTCCAACTATTTTCATTTTTTTCTTCTTTATCTTTGGGTGACTTACTGGCTACATTTTTGTCAGGGGAGGGTTGTGTTTTGGGGGGCGATTTTTCTTTTTTTTGTGTTTGGTCAGGGGGAGGGTCATTTTTATCGGAAGGTGAATTATTTTTCTTTTTCACCTGGGGGGGAGGGTCAGCCTTGTTAGGGGAGGAAAGGGCCTTTTTGGCCGAGCCGTCTGCCCGGCCAGCCATAAATGGTAGGCTGGATGAAATGTGGGGGTGTACAAATGAGAAAAAAAAACAAAAACAATAACAACAAAAAAATGGGAGAAAAAGTGCTTATCTCTGTGTATCCACAAGGTCAGAAGATTTCAGCCTGGTCGGGAGAAGTCGTCGCGATGAGAAGAATGGTAGAGTCCTGATGGCTGCAATGAAAACGTTTTTTTTGAAAGAAACAGTCAAAAATTAGGACCAGAAAAGACTGGCTTGTCGCAGAGGTTATTTATTGTATAAATATATACAAATATGGCACAAGGCCTAAAAATGGGGGGGAAGGCCGGTCAACACTATCCTAATCTCTAACTTAACTAGACTCATTCACTGACCGATACATATCTCCAAGATGATAGCACCAAAATACCTCAATAACACATATCCCAATCAAACTGCGTTCACCAAAACAACAATCACCAAAACAACAATCACCAAAACGACACTAATACTCCATGGATTTCTAAACCTAAACCCCATATTTACAGTGTGAGGGGGAAGGGGAACAAAGAAAACTATATACATATATTTACAAGTCCCCTAAAACGAAACATGAACAAAACATATATACATTATGAGGGTTAGTATGGGGTCCCCCCCACGTACTAAAACATGGCAGAAAGAGGAGTTAACCAGTCGAAAATAGTGTCGACGGGGAATAAATAAATAATTGATAAATAATTGATAAATGATAACATAAGAAAACAATAAACACACAAAATAACATGAACACCCCGTCGCACTCCTGGAGAACTCCAATTCCTGTCATCTAACAGAGGGGAAGGGAAGGGGAGTAAACCAAAAGAAAGGGGACAAAAAAAGAGGGGGCCCAATGACCTCGCATACTCTAGCTAAGTTAACTAAATTAGGAACAAACTAAATCAAAAATGACCTAAACTCTAACTTACCTGGGCTGGGTGGTCATGTCTTTCCAGTAACCCAAAATCCTCAAGACGCTGGGATGTCCAAGTTGAAAATAAGGTTGGCTCCTACCACGCGACACAAGCGCGCAACAGTCACCCACCTTTCGCCAAACTCCAGTGAAGAGAGTCTCTTTCTCTCAGACCGGATTTTGACCTTAATTTGGTGTTTGAAAAATGCCACCAGGGTCTGAGAAGAAAAAGACTCATCCTCAAAGAGTTCCTTCTTTCTTGTCGTCCAAATCACGACACGCATAACGCCGAGCAAGCAGAGAAACACATAGTGTTCCAGTCTGTTCAACTTCGGTACCACATTGCTGCACACAGAACTGGCTTCCAGGACAAAGAACTTTCCGTTGAGGATGCGGACCATGTAGCCTTCAAGAAGCTTGCACAGCGGCCGTATGACCGGGCAATGAAAGAAGGTGTGACTAATAGTCTCCTCCAAATCACCGCACCGACCGCACTCAGGCGAAATTACCTGTTGTGCTGCAAACAATTTCTTACCGACCCAGAGGGCGTTCCGAATGACCAGCCAGGTGAGGGAAGCCTCGTCATTATTGAGGCACCTCATCCTGGGGGCCCAAGGCCACAGTAAGCGACCCTCCGCCTCTGTCACACCGAGCTCGCCAATCAGGCCGTCGCTAGCGGCCCCCCTAACTAAACATTGATATAATGCCCTACTCGACAACGGCCGGCTGTCAGAGAGACCTGTCTGCAGCCGAGAGAGAACTCTCAAAGCATGCCGGCACTCGCGATAGAAGGGACATTCGCGTCTAGGCAACCGATGGGCCTCCCCTTCAGCGAAATGCACACTTCTTAGTGACGGGAAAGATTGTCTAGCGTCTTCTTTCCAGACGCTTCCCGCCGCCGTATCTCGTGAACACATCCGGTCTAAGAAAGTAAGACGCAAAGTATGGCGCCGTGCCTCGACGTTAGACACACCTAGACCGCCTTCGGAAGGGTGAAGGAAACAGATCTCCCGTCGCACTAAAGGATGTCTCTCAGCCCAGAGGAACTGGAAGAGAATCCTTTCCAGCTTGAATAGGATGGTGGCCGGGATAGGAAGCACAGAAAGACGGTAAACGGCTAGGGAGTAAATGTGCGAACAGCACACCTCTGCCCGTCCATTAAGGGAGAGACGCCTACGTAGCTGCAACGGAGTTGTGGCTACAACTAGTTTTTCTAGTACTTCCGACCAATTTTTCTCCAATTGAAGATCAGGCCCAAACCAGACGCCGAGTATCTTGTACGGACCGTCTTTCCAAATGAAGGGGCCGGGAAGAGCACAGCCTTTCCACGAGCCCAAACGCAAGCCGACAGACTTATCGCGGTTAATCTTGGCCCCTGTTACAGCTTCGCACCTCCCGATTTCTTTGCTCACCTCCTCCACCTCGGCACTGCTCGTTACAAGCACGCTTACGTCGTCAGCGTATGCAGTGTATCTGGCTACCTCAGTGGTGCCAGGTAACGTGAGGCTGCGTAGGACCGGGTTCGCCTTTATCCTGCGTAGAAAAGGCTCTAGCGCAAGGATATAGAGCATTGGCGATAGCGGGCAACCCTGACGAATCGATCGAGTCAGAGCGAAGGGCTCCGACCTTACCCCGTTCACCTCCACCACGACTCCGGGGGACGCATAAAGGAGACGTATCCAGGTGCGAAAATCAACCCCGAAACCAGCCGCAGACAAGACAGCCTCCAGAAAAGCATGGTCAACCCTATCAAAGGCCTTGGACTGATCTAAATTGATCAGCGTGGCATTTCCGTCGACTTTTTTTACGATCGTGCGGACCAGATGAAGACTGTCCTGGATAGTCCTACCCTTCACAGCACAAGTCTGTTCGGGGCAAATTAGACTAGGCAGGACAGTCTGCAAACGGTTCGCCAAGATCTTCGCCAAAATCTTTAAGTCTGTGTTTAACATCGTTAAAGGGTGAAAGTTACTTATCCCATCCCCACCATGTTTGTTCTTACGA
Organism: Sepioteuthis lessoniana; assembly: GCA_963585895.1. Lineage (NCBI taxonomy): Eukaryota > Metazoa > Mollusca > Cephalopoda > Myopsida > Loliginidae > Sepioteuthis > Sepioteuthis lessoniana. The sequence continues at coordinate 72,755,667 of OY757909.1, forward strand.
AGCAACTTCACTATGCCCCTGGTGAAGCGTCCGGGTATAGTACCCTGCCTCATCCAGTTGTCATAGGTGGTTGCCAGTAAGGGGACAAACATGTGCGACAGCCTCAAGTACACTTCGTAGGGCAGACCATCAATTCCGGGAGACTTATCCAGCCCGACCGACTTCAGTGCATCCCGAATCTCCTCCTCCTTTATGCGCCCCTCACACCCAGCCGCTTCAGTCGCCGAAAGGCGAGGGAAGTCGGCAAGATAGGCGTCGAACTGAGAGGAACTCAGTCCGGGCTCCCTGGTGAAAAGCTTCAGGAAATACTGCCGAAACTCCCCACAGATGGCTTCGTTTGTAGTTCGACGTTGCCCATCCGGCGATGTGACACTGACAATATGCCGATCTGATGCATGCCTCAGTTCCTCGGCCCGCAATTCCTGGGCCATATTCGTCGCCTCGCACGACATTCTTTTTAACCTAGCTCTAACTACCAGAGCTTGGTGCTCCTTAATTTGCAAGAAGGCCAGCTCGGCCTTAGCTACGTTAACTTGCCCACTATCTCCCGCCAAAACCGCCCTATCTAGCTTATCCTTAATCACTCTTTGCTCCGCTACCCTGGCTGACTTGAGTCTCCTACCATAGTCGGCAGCAAAGGATCTAATGCTATCCTTAAGGTTAGCCCACCACCTATTTCCCATAATAGCCCCTGTCAGTTCCCGCTTTATCATTAGTTCTAGCTGGTTCCGGAAGTCAGCCTCTGCCAAAAGGGAAGAGTTAAACTTCCAGTAACCAGACATCCTACATCTAGCCTTATCTAACCTAATCGACACACATAAAAATTTGTGGTCGGAATCTTTATAGGCATTAAAACTTGGACCACCTAAATAGTCTAGGTCGACTCGCTTAACTAACACTCGGTCCAAATAGCTATAAAGCTGGGCCGAGGCGCCCCTACCGGTCCAAGTCCAAGCTAGCTTATTTGGATGCCTTTCGGGAAATTTGTCAACGAGATCAAGTCGCTGTACAAACTCGCGAAAATATCTCGCATCCAAGGTATTAGTAGCCGCGCTAATGGCCCCTCTATCCAAATTGGGATCAAGGACGGCGTTCCAATCTCCCACTAAAATTACCCGCTTCGACGGAATAACGTACGGCTCGATGCGCCGGAAAAACGCAGGGAGCTCACTGGTAGCGTTGGGCCCATAAACCCCAATCAAGCGAAACGCCTTATCTTTTATGGTAACGTCCACCACGCAAAGTCTGCCCGCCGGATCTGAAAGAACAAGAGCACACGTAGTGTTGAGACGTCTACTTATCAGCCAGGTGACACCTCTGGAACGACCATCAAAATAGGCTGAGAAGGACAAATAGTCCTTCGACAGAATATCTTCATGGAAGTTGGAGTCAAAGCGAGTCTCCTGCAAACAACATATATCAATGCCGCGACGCTGGAGGTATAAAAACAAGTGGGCTCTTCTAGAACCTGCCCTCAGGCCGCGGCCATTTAGACTAGCCAACCTTAAATCCATCATTAAACATTTACAGGGGTTGGGTTGCCTGGACTAAACATGACAGGGGTCAAGACCCCAACGGTCTGGCTCATGGATCCTGTGGCCATCTCATTAGTGATGGCTCCGTCATGAGCGAGACCCCCGATGTCTCGCGGGAAAGTTAATTTTACAGCCCTATACAAGGAAGGGTGTAACACAACAGGGACCCTCCCAATGAGTCCCTTACATGCATCACTGTCATCTTTTATGAATGAAACCGGGCCGAGGGCCTCGTTGGCTTCCCCCAACATTTTAATTACACCTTCGGACCCCCGGCCCTTCCTGATGACAGACGTTACCCATGCCTTTGGGAAGTTTTGAGGGTCCTCCACATTTTTGCCGTTCACCTCCTTGAAATTGTGGAGGACCCTCAAGTCTTTGATGAGTTGCGGCTGGACCTTGTGATGACGGTCCAGGACCCCCTCATCCACCCGGCAAATCCTTACACCAGAGTGATGGAGTTTCTTCTCCCCCCTCCTTTCCTTTTTTTGGTGTTTAGGGACCTCATCCCCCGAACTATCGATGGATGAACTCCGCTGCCGTTTCTTCGGAGATGAGGAGGGCGAAGCTGTTGCTGCTACTGGTGGCGGTGACGGTTTGGAAAGCGGCGACTCCAACGGCAGCGGAGGGGGGGGTCCCTTCTTCAGGTGGGCTTTTAAAGCCGTTAGGTTTGGGGGAGGCATGGACTTTGGTGGAGGTGTGGAGGGAGGTCTTAAAGTCCTGGGCTGCTTGGGTGATGAAGGGGTGGATCGAGAGGGTCCTGGTTGGGGGGTTGACTTCCTCTGTAGGTCCAGCCGCTTCTTGAATTCCATCAGCTGCTCGAATTTCTCCCGGCCTGGACTGAAAGACCTGACCAAGGGAGGGGTGGACTGTTTGGGAGGAGTTTTGGGCGGGAATTTTTTGCTGCTGGGGGGGGGACTTCGACAGTTGTGCATATGATTTAGAGGTGGGGGAACTGTTGGTGCCCACCTGGGTTGACTTTTGGGATTGAGGATCCGCTGGTTGGATCTTCCTCCCACCTTTTCCCACCGTCAGCCACTCGCCCCCCGCCTCTTCGGAACTAACCGTAGATGACGTAGGAGGAGTGAGGCTTTTTATTGCCGCTGAAGTGGGCGAGACTACGGGAGCCTCCTTTTTGTTGTTGTTTTTACCAACAGGTGGGGGGGTACCGGCATCCTGGTCGGGCTTCTTCGGGGCCTTCTTTCCCGGGCAAACTGCAGAGAGGTGACCAATCTCGCCACAGTGCCAGCAGGCAGGTTTACGTCCAGAGACGATAACCAGAAGCCTGCGCCCTTCCACATCCAACCAGTTGGGAACGGAGAAGAAGGTCTTAGCGTCTAACATTAGGTCAAACCTCCACTCCCCACGCATTCCGTCATGGGTTGCCGAGACGATGTCACCGAAATTTAGCATAAATGTGGCTAAATTCGCGTCTCTCAGGAAGCTGGGGACCTCGTATACTGAGACCGTGGTCCGCCGTCGCTCCATATACTCCGTCCAGAAAAAGTATTCTTTATTTTCGAGTGTTTTCTGCGTTAGGGCGACGGCTTCTTCTTCAGTCGGCAGCAGTACATCCCAAAAAGCGTAAGAGGAGCCCGCTATAATAGCTTGCACCTTTACGCCCAGGCTGGAGAGCTGACGTAACACCATGTCTTTGACGGGCTTAACAATCTTTCTAGAGCGTTTGTCCACGACAAAGACAGACACCGTTCTTTTCTTTTGGTCGAGTCTCACCTCCTCCAAATTGAACATAAGGCCATGCTCCTGCACTTGGCTGGATATGGCCTTTGCCCTCTGGAGCAAGTCTGCGACATCGACCTGGATTTTCGGCGGCGCTTTCCATATGTTTTCGCCGCCTTCTTTCTGGTCATTTTTATCCCCCTTGGGGGGTGAGCCCTCCTTCATTGGGGAACTCTTTTTTTCACATTGGTCAGAAGTAGGGGTATTTTTATGAGGGGAAAGTGATTTTCTTTCTTTTTCAGATGGAGGGGTATTTTTAGGGGGAGATACTGGCACAGAATTTTCCTCAGGGGGAGGGTCATTTTTGCCGGAGGGTGATTTCGTTTTCTTTTTTTTGGACAATGTGGGGGGGTCACCCTTACTGGGGGGAAATAGGGCCTTTATGGCCGAGCCGTCCGACCGGCCGGCCATAAATAATGGGCCGGGGGGATAAAAAAGTGGGGGGTGAGGATGAAAAAGGGGAAGAAATGAAGTAAAAAAAGGTGGGAGAAAAAAAAAAACTTATCTTATTTTTCCAACAAGGTCAGGACTATTCAGACCAGCCGGGAGAAGATGGTAAAATCCTTATCGTTTTTGCCTGAAAAAAACACAACCTTTTCGTCAGCAGCCAAAACCAAAAGTGGCTGGCTACACAGAACAGAAAAAACTGGCTTGTAGCAGAGAAACCGATATGGCTGCCGTGAGCATATTTGACAAGGGGAGATCTAGAACCAGCGAGAGGTAATGTACACGTATGCAAATTAGTGCGAGAGCTTACGAGCATATAAATACGCACGGTAACGGCTAAAAGGGAGTAGTGTTCTAAGTGCATTTGCCCGACGAACGCGTTACAACTCAACGAACGAACGAACGCAGGAAGGAAGGAAGGAGAACTAGGGAGAAAGTGAGAGAGAAGGAACAGCTACCGAGAGAGGGAGAGAGCGCTCAACTCAATACGCCCTGAAACCAACAATAGTGGTCTCTGTTGAATTGATACGACAATCAGTTTCATATTGCATTTTACGCCCGCTCTGGAAGAAAAAGCAAGTCCCCTTGATGGTTGTAGGAGGGAACTCGTCAATGTGTTGTGGAGAGAGCGTGGTCCAAATTGGCATCGGCAATGGACCTTCAGTCGCCGTACGAGCCCTGGTTGTAGATGAGGCGCTGTTTGGATATGATCTGCTACTCGGGCTAAATGCGATCAGGCAACTTGGTTGAATGACTATGTCTGCCACCGGCGAAGTGAAATTTCCTCAGCGTGAAAGATTGATGTGTACTGCTATTACCCTCGACGAGCCTGATTTTCACGCTAAATACAACGAGACCAAGCGCGTATGGACCGCATCTTGGAAATGGGCCGGTGACCAGCCACCTGTGTCTTTGAAAAACAGGCTTTCTGAATACCCTACCCCTAAGCGACTCCGAGGTGAATATGAGCGGGAGTTGCTGGCTTGGATTCAAAACGGTTGGCTGATTCCATACCCGGAGAGCGAACTTGGCCCTCCTAAAAGCCTGATACCATTAATGGCCATATTACAGGAAAGTAAACAGAAGGTCCGGCCAGTTATGGACTATCGCGAGTTGAATGAGCACGTGAACGCGTATACGGCGAATGCAGACGTATGTGCTCAAACCATGCGGGAATGGCGACGGCAGGGGCCAAAAGCCGCCATAGTGGACCTACGCCGGGCATATCTGCAGATCCACGTTGACAAGTCATTGTGGCCGTTCCAAACGGTGAAAATTAAAGGGCAGAGGTATTGCCTCACCCGGTTGGGGTTCGGGCTCAATGTAGCTCCCCAGATTATGCAGGCCATTGTAAAAGCTGTGATCGGGCAAGATGACACCGTCAGTCGCGCTACCTCTTCGTATGTCGATGACATATTTGTTAACGAAAGTGTGTGTTCGGCGGCGCAAGTGAAGACGCATCTTGAACGATTTGGGCTGACGTGTAAGAGTCCGGAACAACTAAGTAGTGGCGCTCGAGTGTTGGGCGTATACGTCTGGGAGGATCGCGGCAAGCTTAGATGGCGACGCGACGGCGAGCGTCCAAAGGTCCCCAATGTACTCACGCGTTGTGCCGTCTTTTCTGTGTGTGGGCGGCTGACCTGGCATTTTCCAGTGTGCGGCTGGCTCCGTGTTGCAGCTGCGTTTGTGAAACGAAGAGCTAACGCTGTGACAACCGGATGGGACGATGAAACACGAGACCCCATGTTGCGTCGGATGCTTGACGAAATTATGATGAGATTGTCACAAACTGATCCAGCACACTGTAACTGGTGCGTGGATGGTCAGGAAGTCACTGTATGTGTGGATGCCAGTTCCCTGGCTACCGGGGTGGCTATTGAATATGACGGAGCCATCATTGAAGACGCAAGTTGGCTACGACCGGCGCATGCAGATAAGCACATCAACCTGGCGGAGCTTGACGCAGTGTTGAAGGGCGTTACTCTGGCGCTGCACTGGAAGGCGAGTGTGATTCACCTGCGGACAGACTCGGCCTGCGTGCACCGGTGGATTTCTGACACCCTGTCCGGGAAAGCAAGGGTGCGGACTAAGGCGGCGTCGGAGATGTTAATAAGACGGCGACTGAGTACGCTCCAAGAATTAGCGGTGGAGTATAGACTGACAATTGATGTGGCACTCGTCAAATCCCAGGCGAACCGAGCCGATCCACTCACTAGAGTGCCCCAACGGTGGCTGGATGCACTTCGGAAAGAAGCGGAACCCATGGAGCCAATATGCACTGCATCTATGGGTGAGCTGGATCTCGCTCGCATTCGGACCATTCACCGATCTTGTGGGCACCCTGGCGTAAAGCGCACACTCTACTTCGTGAAACTGGCGAGTCCTGAGGTCTCTAAGGCAGCTGTTCGGGAGGTAGTTAGAGAATGCGAAGAGTGTCAGTCTATAGATCCAGCCCCGGTGAGTTGGAAAGCAGGCAGACTGGACGTATGCGAGAACTGGAGGAGGGTTGGAATGGACGTGACTCACCTTGGAGGTCATCATTACCTAACCTTAATCGACTGCGGACCCAGTCGGTTTGCTATTTGGAGGCCGTTATCATGCCAAGATGCTGCCAGCATTGTTCGGCAGTTGGAGACCGTGTTTTGCGAGAGGGGGGCGCCTGTTGAGCTTCTCACAGATAACGCCACGACCTTTAGCGGAGAGGCGTTCTCTAGATTCGCCGAGCGCTGGGGCGTTCGAATGAGATTCCGATGCGCATACGTACCGGCTGGCAACCGGATTGTGGAGAGATCTCACCGCACAATAAAGCGCATTGCCGCAAGAACACGGTGCTCGGTGATGGAGGCTGTATACTGGTACAATGTGACTCCCAAAGATGATGCGTCGGCGTCAACTGCACCAGCAAACCTAATATACTCATATACAGCCCGTATAAGAGGTGTTGATGTCACGTTACCACCGGAGGATGCCAGACCCAGCAGGTACAAGGTAGGGGATAATGTTTGGGTGAAAATCCCTCATGGCCGATGTACAACCCAGTTTGGAAAGGGAACAATTACGGGTGTGTACAGCCCCCATTTGGTCCTTGTTGACGGGACACCTCGCCACATAAAGGATGTTCGTCTAGTGCGAGGAGCAGACGCCACTTATTGCAGCAGCGCTTCTTCTGAAGACAAAGCGCCGATGCTGTATTTACCGCGGGAGGATCCCGCAGCATCTGAAAGCGACCACAGCGACCGTGGTCAACATGGGCCCGGAGACACGTCCGAGGACGACGACGTAGTCGAGAGCGTTCCGCTCAGACGAAGCAGCAGACGCAAAAGGCCTGCTCCGCGCTGTACGTTGTGTGATTCCCAAATCAGGGAGGAGTGTGAAGGTAACGTACCTGGGCATTCGAAGCGCGCACGAACGTGTCTGGCTTGTCGAAGAGAAACCGATATAGCTGCCGCGAGCATATTTGACGAGGGGAGATCTAGAACCAGCGAGAGGTAATGTACACGTATGCAAATTAGTGCGAGAGCTTACGAGCATATAAATACGCACGGTAACGGCTAAAAGGGAGTAGTGTTCTAAGTGCATTTGCCCGACGAACGCGTTACAACTCAACGAACGAACGCAGGAAGGAAGGAGAACTAGGGAGAAAGCGAGAGAGAAGGAACAGCTACCGAGAGAGGGAGAGAGCGCTCAACTCAATACGCCCTGAAACCAACAATAGTGGTCTCTGTTGAATTGATACGACAATCAGTTTCATATTGCATTTTACGCCCGCTCTGGACAACATCTAGCCTTTTCTCAATGTATTTTGTTTGTGTCCAGGTGGTGCACCCTTACTGATATAGTCACAGCTTGAAAGAAATCCCATTTTATCTGAGAGATCAGTTTTCCATATGATTGATAACTTCTCAATAGCAGTACACACCTTCCCTATGTGTATGTTGACATTATTTTCAGTAGATGAGATATTTCTGTTGATGTATGTGAACTGGTCAATTAATTTTAGGGGATTTTGAAATGAAGGTCAGATTCAGTTCAAGTAAGAAGTTCAACCTACCAAGAAATATTTTCATAAAAAGTTACATTGTTTTGCTAGACTGAATCTGAAATGACATTATAAAAGTAGTTTTATAAAAAGTTTGTCAAACAAAAGTTTCCTCTTTTAAAAACTGATAATAAAAAATGCTTCCTAATTTATTTTAAACTGCAATAGAAACAGTGTTCCAATTCCTGTTGAATTATATTTCCTATCTACCACAGTTTGATTACCAAGTAACTTTGAAGTATTTAAGTAAATTTTGCAGAAACTGAATCATTTTTAGTTGGTGAACTTAACATGTCTTTTTTTTTTCTTGTAATTATCAAATGTTAACAGGTTTGAGAAGAGCAAAAAGTTCTTGAAAATTCATTTGTAAAATTAGTGGAAAATTTATTTGCATGGTTATTCTCAATGCAATCATTAAAATTGATTAAAAATAAAATTTCTTGTTTAGAATTGAAGCTTAAAATTGATTTTGCTGGGTTGCAGTTTTATATATGCATAAATAACATCCTTAGGAAAAACCAAAATGGCTTCTGGAGAAATAGATCTACAACCTCACAAATATTGACCATCCGTAGAATCCTTGAAGGTGTTCAGGCAAAAAACCTTCAGGCAACATTACTATTTGTCGACTTTACCAAGGCCTTCGATTCCATCCACAGAGGGAAGATGGAACAAATCCTACTAGCATATGGCCTACCAAAAGAAACTGTAGCAGCAGTAATGATTCTCTACAGAAACACAAAAGTGAAAGTACGTTCACCAGATGGAGACACAGAATACTTCGACATTGTTGCAGGAGTACTACAAGGAGACATGCTAGCTCCATACCTCTTTATCATCTGTCTAGACTACGTGCTTAGAACTTTGATTGACAAAATCAGAGAAAATGGCTTCGAGCTGACAAAGAAAAGAAGCAAAAGGTACCCCGCAAAAACAATCACCGATGCTGACTACGCTGATGACTTAGCGTGACTGGCGAATACGCTTAATCAAGCAGAGACACTACTGCATAGTTTGGAACGAGCCGCAGCAGGCATTGGTCTCCATGTCAATGCACACAAAACTGAATATATGTGTTACAACCAAACAGGCAACATTACCACACTAGACAGAGCCTCTCTGAAACTAGTAGACAAATTCACCTACCTAGGAAGTAGCGTCTCATCAACTGAAAAAGACATCGACATACGACTAACGAAAGCATGGCCAGCTATCGATAGGCTCTCGATCATATGGAAATCAGATCTGGCCGATAAAATGAAATGCAGTTTCTTCCAGGCAGCGGTTGTATCGATACTGCTATATGGATGCACTACATGGACGCTAACAAAACGGCTGGAGAAGAAACTAGACGGCAATTACACAAGAATGTTGAGAGCAATATTGAACAAGTCCTGGTGACAACACCCCACAAGACACCAACTATACGGCCACCTGCCTCCCATCACGAAAACTATACAAGTTAGACAAACCAGGACACTGCTGGAGAAGCAAGGACGAGCTCATAAGTGATGTATTCCTATGGACCCCCACATATGGCCAAGCAAAAGCAGGACGACCAGCTCGAACTTACATGCAGCAGCTATGTGAGGAGACAGGATGTAACCTTGAAGACCTGCCAGAGGCGATGAATAATTGTGAGAAGTGGCGAGAGAGGGTCAGGGATATCCGTGCTGGCAGCACGACATGGTGATGATCCTCCCAAAGACAAAATTTACCAACCAATTTCTTAAAGTAAAAATAAATCAGATTAACAGTTATTTTGCATATCCTTAATGCAATTGCTTTTGATTCCAATTAAAAATTTCTAATTTTATCATTTTTATATATAACATTTTAATCATTTGATCATGTTAGATTTAGTGTAATCTGATTGAAATAGGGGGATCAAACTTGATCTTAATTGTACTTCAAGGGATGTAAATTTTGGGGAACCAAGTTATATCTGAACCACTCTATTTAAACTAGCTATATTGCTAAAGAGTTACTTCGTTTGATTATATCCTAACTCTTATCGAGAATGCCAAATTTATATTTTAATAAGAGTTTGTGGAGAAGAGAAGAATTTAGTTGGAGTAAGAAAATAAAATTGTGACTTGGGAGGGTGGTCAACTGTAGAGAAAATCTGGTAATGGGGAACAATTGAGTAGAAATTATGAGTAATTTCCCTTAGACTTAAATTTTCTTATATCAGACATTCCTCACCAGAGAAGTGAGATCATTTCATTTTTGAAACTATTATGAAATTTATTAATTTTTATGGGACTGGAGTTGTGATTTTTTCATCATTGAAATTTATTATGAAATTTATTTATTATTATGGGACAGAAGTAGTGATTTTTAAAAAAATGCAATTTACAGCAAGTCTAAAAAGATGCAATACAGAGAAAGTAAGGTAGAAAGAAGTAAACAATATTTTATATGAGAGAAAGAGAAAACTCCTTGAAACGCTGATAATATAATTAGGATTAGATTAGAAATTGTACAGCTTTTTTTTCATAATCTAAAAAATTAAAATATAAGATGATAATAAGAAGTGAACAATATATCTTATCTGTTATGAAAAGGGTAAACTACAAGTGTACCTTCTGTAAATTTCATTTTTTTCTAATAATTTGAATTGGCATTTTATGATTTGTACATTATTATTTTTTAAATCCTTATATAAAAGATTAGGTGATTCATTAAAAGATTTGTTCATGATAAATCAGTGCAGTATTGGTTTTTATAATAATGTCAGTTTTATTAAAGTAAATGTGACTTTGGCTATGAAATTAAAAAAATATTAAAAGCAATATTAGGAGTTCAATATAACTCAATATATATCCTATAATAGTTGTTGCATTTAGTCTATGAAATTTATATGGAAATATATTGATCATTATAGGACAAAAGTAGTGATTTTTTAATTTTTTTTTTTATTTAGTTCATAGCAAGTCTAAAAAAGATAGAAGACAGAGAAAGGACGGTAGAGAGAAGTGAACAATATTTTATATGAGGGGAAAGAGAAAACTTGTTTTTTTTTTTATATATGAGAAGGAAGATTAAAGATTTATGGAGTATCTCTTTTATACATTTTTTCTAGTTATAGTCATTTTCTTAAGAGTTTTAACCTGTAATCTCATTTTGGACTGAGTGATATTTTATTATACAATGTAAGACCAATATTTCATTCTCTGGGAGAACACATTAGATATTGCAATTACAGAAGACTTATAGTGATTATTCACAACTTTTCTTAAAAGAATGAAGAGATAATTTTAAATAAAGATGTCTGTGTCCTGGATTTTTAAAGAAATGAATTTTGGGAGCTCAGATAAATAGTATCTAAATGGTTAAGGGACTAGTTGTTCAAAGGGTTAATGTTTTCTCCTCTGTCAATGCATTTTATTTATTCATTTTTGTATAAATTTCTACTTAACAGAAGAGTAATTTACTTTCTAAAATATTTTCCTATTTTTCAGTCTGATCTTGGAAAAGAAGTCATTACTTGATTTGTTCAAGTTTAGAGCTTTTTTTGTGCCTGTGACTGATTCAACTTAATTATATCTCAAGTGATGGCTCAAATAATGGATTCAAGCATTTCCCCAGCTCATGGTTAGTAATAAATTTGTTACTGATTACTTTTGAAAGAGAAAACAAAAATAACCTTTACATTTTTTATGCATTATTATGTTTTTATTAATTAACTTTAAATCATTTTAAGTGATTCATCAGGTCATTCAACTGGAAATTTTTGACTTATTTAAAGAAAATAGGAAAAACCAAAAACACAATTAGTCTCCACCTAAACTTATTTTTGTTAGTTATTCAGTTTATTCTGCCAATTTTTGCTACATCTTTTAAGGCAAATATAAGTCTTTCAACTTATGAGGAACCAAAAATTTAAATTATATTTCTTCAAACTACCTAAAACTTTCTGGATATGTTTTAGGTGACTCTATCGTGTCTGAAAATACTAAAATGTAATCTAAATATGCTTGCATGTTGTCTTCCTGTCCTTCAAAAACTACAGACATTAACTCCTGAAATACTCCAGGTGCATTAATAAGCCCAAAAGGCATAATGTTGAACTGAAAGATTCTCTGTTGACATGTAAATGATGCTTTTTCCTTATCATCTTCATGTAACTCTACTTGCCAATAGCCAGATTTTAAAACTAATTTTGAGAAATATTTTGCTGACACCAAAGATGACCTCAATACCTGGGAGTTGGTGGGTGTTATTTTTAATAATTTTGTTCAGGGCCCTAAAATCTAAATAGAATTACTTGCTGCTATCTCTTTTCTCCACTAAAACTATAAAAAATTTTCATGTGTAGTATAATACTGTTGGGTCTTAATGACAACGAGGAAGATGTGTGTGTGTGTGTATATATATATATATATATATATATATATATATATATATTTTTATTCATCAACAGTGATGCTTCTGTGGAGCAGAAGAGTAATCGGAAAGAGAGTTCACACACACAGAGGAGTTGTTGGGAGTCAGAATTGCTTGTGAGAACTGACTTCAGCCAAAATTCTCATCCCCATATAATCTTAGAACTCCCATGTTATACACACGCAATACTTTTTTTCCATTGTAATGCTTGCTTTTTGTTGGCCATGGTTTACACCAATGCGATGCTTGCTTTTCATTGGCCATGGTTTACACCCATGCAAAGCTTGTTTTCCATTGGTCACAATTTACACCCATGCGTTCCTTGTTTCCAGTAATGATTTTGTTAATTTTATCTACAGCCAGATGTATCTGTCAACAACATCCACTGGGTTCATCGCAGGTCAAGGTGATATATTATGCATGGATACCTCCAGCATTCTTATTAATGGCTTCGTTTATTAATTTTCTCTGGAGAGGAGTTTGATACAGCTGTTTATTTATAGGTTCATGGTCTGACTGTATATTCTCTCTGCCTCTTTTAGGGTTTCCAATTCTTTTTCATTTTTAGTAAACAGTTTGATGTCGTCCATTTACATTAGGTGATTGATCTTTTCCTGTGATTTTACTAGGTTTGTATCTGCTTGCACATTTTTTAAGTATGTGATTGTGTGGCATCATCGCTATCACAGATAGTAATGGTGATAGTGCATCTCCCTGGAAGATACCTCTTTAAATTTTCTCCTTAGCAAAGTTTTTTCTCCTGGTGTCAGTTCCACTCTCCAGTTTTTTATGGCTTTCTTGATAAAGTTTATGACTTTATTGAATATCTTGTACAGTTTAAGATAGTCTATTATCCAGCTTAACAGGACCATATTGTATGGCTACATTTTTCTGTCTGATTTTGCTCTCCTTGAGGATGTGTTGATCAATATATAGTAGTTCTCTTGTTCATCTGGTCCATTGCTGCATCCCTTCTGTTCCTCAGGGAACAGGCAGTGGCTTCTTAATGAGTAGTAAATCACTTCCTTAATTTGTGCTATTAGTATTTTCCACAATATAAGTAGGCATATTATAGGTCTATAATTCTTTGAGGTGGTTCCTTTTTGGGACTCTTTTTGAATCAAGGGGGTCTTTTCTTTAGTCATCAATTCGGATATGTCTGCTTCTTCTAAGCATCTACTCATTTTGATGGCCAGTCTGTCATGGATGGAGGTGAATTTTTAAAACCAGAATCCATGTATGCCATCATGGCCTAGTGTTTTCCAATTTGGTATTCTTTTGAGTGTTGCTCTAAATGAATCTCTGTGTATTTTTGTCTTTGAGCCTTCTTCCAGTCCTTGCAAAACTTTTTCTACATTGTTTATCCATTTGGCTTTTCTGCTATGATCTCTTCATTCCCATATTTTGCTCCACTTGCACTTGGTTGTGGGTATATCTTTGCACCTTTTTTCTCCTTCTTACTGGTGGAATTTTTTGTTGTTTTGGAATGTCTTGTTTTCTTTGTATTGTTTGACCCTGTCTTGGTCTCTTTTTAGTCTTCTTTTTTCACCAGTACTTTCTGATTTATCTCTTCAAGTTGTATCATACATTCTAATTGTGTTGTTTTTCTCTTTTCATCTCAATATGCTCTCACATTTTTCTTCTCTTTTAGCTTCTTTTTTTTTTCTTTCTCCAGTCTGATTTTCCATACAGGTTTTGAATTTCTGTTTGTGTTCTTTATAGAAACCCCAATTTTTTTTTTTTCACAGACTGTTTTTGTTCCTGCATAGATTAGTTTTTTTAATTCCATGATGTTGTTCATCGAGATATGTGTTAATAATTCATTTATTTTTTTCAGTTTCTTCTTTGACTGTTCTACAGTCTTAGTTCCTGAGAGGTAGTAATGTAGTTTTCTTTTCAGACATCATTCTTTTTATAGTCTCTACGTTTATTTTTTTTATCTTGTACTAGTATTTGTTTTGTGGTGTTTCCATTACTATTACTTTGTGTTTCAATTTGGTTATAGTGTCCTTGTTTTTTGCTATTTACTGTTTCAATTCTTGTATTCATGTCTTGTTGACATGTTTTCCTATTTATTTGTTGGTGTATTTTTAATATTTCAAGGTCAGAATATTATTATCATTTTTATTTATTCATATATTCTATTTTTTATACTAAAACAAATTAAAGCTGTAATGCATGTAATGGAAGAGAAATGAGAAGGTGGCGGTTGCACCTATCTTTTTTTTTATTATTATTTTTCTTTTTTCTTGTACTTTTTTTTCAAATTCCAGAGAAAGAATTTTTTTTCTTAAAGTCTGTCAATTTTCTATTTTTTTTTGTTTTTAGTTGGTCATTTTGTTAGTCCTTTTTGTCTTTGTTTTTCTGTTCCGCTTGGTCTTTTTTTTTTTTTTTCTTTCTTTTTCCTGCTTTCTTCTTCTTTGGTCATTTTCCTATGTTGACTGTTGTTTTTCTGGGTTTTTTTGTTTATTTTTGTTTTTTCTTATCCTTTTTTTTTCTGTTTTTTCTATTCTGCTTGGTCACACTTTTGTTTTGGTGTTTCTTTTTTTCCCTTCTTCTTTGGTCATTTTCCTATTGTTTTTTTTTATTTCTGGCCTGTTGAGTGTAGTTGACATTATTGTGTCACTTAGTCTATATATTTTGTTTGTTGCCACTTTCAGGATCTTTATTCTTCTGTGCTAATGTCAGTCTGAGGCTAAAAAAAAATGTTCACATGCAGGCATACAACTGGTCACTGTCACCAAAATGACAAAGTGAAGTTACTGGTATAAGGTGGGTGTTGAAAAAAATGCAGGGGCACCAAGGAGATGTCTATTGTATTCTTCTTTGCTACCAGTTGTCTCTTTTTGAATTTAGTGGCTAAAAATCCTGACTCTGACCCTTCGGCCAAGAATTGCTCTAAAGCTACTCTCTCATTGTTCGGTGATGGATTCGGCTTTTTATATCCATTGCCAGGCAGGTAGAATTCTCTAGAATCTTCTAGATGATTCCCTTTTGCCGTCTTGAGATCTTGAGATTGTTTTGTTTAATCATTAAAACTGGCATCAATATGACATGGTAATGATACATTATATCGATCCCATCTTTATGGGGTCAAATAACAAAGGGATTTTGTTTGGATGTTGGTAGAACTCACCAAACCCCACAAGAAAAAAATTGCTAATAAAATTTTTTTCTTTTTGAACAAAGCACCTTTAATATATATATATATATATATATATATATATATATATATATATACACACACACACTTTTTCCTTAAACCAAAATCCATCCAAACACCCCATTACTCTATATTCATATCAATAACCAGAAGAAAAGGAAACTGCCTAATGGCTAGATGTGGACGAGAAGTTTAAACATCAAATGAAATTTCATCATTGTAAAAGAATGTTTGGATATGTTAGTTGCCTTCAAGGATGTAAACGTTAGCTTAACCAGTTTGAAATAGTGAATTCAAATTAAACAGGAACCAGTTTAATGAATAGAAAGTGTGGAATGATGACCTGGGAGTTGCACAAGAAATTAAAATGAAAGAAATACTTATCAAGAATTAAAAATAAAGTATATCATTTTATAGCAGACTAACACATTCAAGATTAATGTGGATAGCTAAACTTGAAATTTTGTCTTCAAAAGTTAAACTGAACTCAGTTAAGTCAAAGTAGCTTGATACAGAGATTATTGCATTGTGGGTATTTGTACAACTTCTCTTGTATGTGAATACTCCTTTTTTTTTTTTTTTTTTTTTTTTTTTCAAGCATCAAGGCCACTTCTCTACTGATAATTGAATTAAAAAAATCTTTCACTAAATTTATCTGTTCATTGAAGAACTCTATAAAAACCCTCAAAAAAACTTGCTGACACAATGAAATAAATATTATAGATGGGTGAATATTCTCATCAATAAATGAGACCTTCCATAAGTTCCTACTAAAAGCTAATTCGAATGTATGTAAACCTGAAAGGAAAAAAAAAAAAAAGAAGTTTTCTGAAGATGATAAAATGTTCTAATTAATTGTACTCATTTAACAATTATTATGAGGCAAGCGTCAATCCTCCCATAGGGATTTACTTAAATGGATATTATCCATTGTGTCATACATAAAAAGACAGAAGCTGATTAAAAAAAAAAAACAAGCTAAAAACAACATACTATCTCAGTCTTGTAATAATCGTTACATTTAGTGTATGAAATCCAAAAGTAACGATTATTATTAGACAGAGGTTGTATATTATCTAGAAATAAAATATCAGTTTAAAATGATTTTGAAAAATAAATGAAATATCAAGTATAAGCTAAATGGTTAATTTTGACCTAAGATAAGATGACATGCATGTAAGTGAAGTGGATTGATTCACTATAGTTTTATTGGTTATGGTTTATGTAATATATATATCTATGCTCTTCAAATGCTTATGTCAAATATTATGACCAAATAAGTTTGCTCAGTCATCTGGGGCTGCAGAATACACCAACTGCATCTCTGCAGAGGGGTAAGACCCCGCTCCCCCAAATGGGTATCCTGGATATAACACTAAACAATCTGAAGCTTTGGGGAATGCAAAGTATCCCTTCATTGCCATCACTCCCAGGTCCGCTCTGGCCTGGAGTGGTAGCACCTGATAGGATCCTATCTATAGTTCAAATAGAACTAAACTGTGTACTTATGCTAGATTGAATTATTTGAAATGGAACTGTTTTTGTATGCTAAACTGAATTTTTTGAAATAGAACTGTTTTTGACATTGAAAATGTACTTATGCTAAACTGAATTGTTTGAAATCGAACTGTTTATTTCTATAAAAATGGATTTGATATTAAATTACCTACAAAGTTGCTATAAAACCAAACCAAATCAAATAAGTTGCATATGAAGCAACTTCCCACTTTTGGAAAACAAAGTACCATTATCTTTTGACTTTTGAACAATAGGAAACTACAATTTATACCTGAAATAAATTGATTGTTCATTTTGTATCTTGTTTTACAATATTAATGGTGAGTTAAACAATTTTTGGTATATTCTTATCTCAGTTTATAAAACTCAATTTTATTTTGTATGATTTTTGTTTATTCTCATTATACATTCATTTTTCTTTTTTCTAGTAAGTGTAGATACTCGTGTTGAAGTTATTGGGGATGATTCTGAGGATATACATGAAACAAGTTTTATTCATGCCTCTCCAGAACTTTTTGATACTGATGAACTTCTTTTGAGACTTCCTAGCCGTAAACTGAGTAAGTTTATTTTGTTATTAATTTTAAAAAATCTGATTATGCTATGGATATTTCATTCAATAAAAAGCTTTTCAGATGGATTTTTGTAATGTTTATCAATCTGTATTAACTATATAAAAACCTGCCTTATGTATATGATTCTAACTTCATTCTTGTAGAAGGTCTAAATGGAATAATCCATTAAGTCTGATAAATGTATTTCCTGAATTATACTTTATTTGAAAATCAACATAAACTCTTTTTACATTTTTAATGTAAATATCTGGGGAAATTTCACAAAAGATATCAAATATTCACATTTGTTTTTGCTTTTAGCAATCAAAATTTTCTGTTTATTTGCTTTTTATTTGAAATATGAAAATCTTAAAATACATTGTTGTCTTTTTTGAAATCTTCCCAGGAAATTATCATTTTATACTTGGGAGGTAACTTTGGGAAAGATGAAATTTTTTAATGTGTTTTTTTTTTTTTTTTGCTTCATATCAGAATTTTTTGCAATGATTTTAATGTTCTCTCTTTCCCACACAAGTTAATGAATGTCATTTTGACAGGTGAATGTTTATGGACTCTCTGGTAGCCATAATTTATGAAAATTTTATTGCACTACAAATGTAAACACAACAGCATCTTGATATTCTAGAGATCAGAAAAAAAAGGCCATAACCTTGGTATGTAGCTCAGAAAGTTTTATACTAAAAACATGCTCTGGGGTCCCATTGATATCTGCAACAAAATTGTTGGCCATAGCTCTAGCTGTTTTTTTTTTTTTTTTTTAGTTATTTGATGATAAATAAATGGGCAAAATAAGACATTAGGTGAAGATTACATCAAATATTGTCTTGTTTTTCTGCTAACAAAGTCGTAAAGATTAGTATTAGAGTAAAAATCATAATGGATAAAAATGAGTAACCGTATAAAAATACTCATAAACCACATCTGGTTTCTAAGAAGTTGTAATTTCATTTCTTGGGTTAGCTAGTGCAGTGGAGTGGGTGTCCTGGGGAAGGCTGGAGAGTACAGTGGCTAAAACATTTTTATAAAAAAACAAAGATAAGGTTGCCCAGTCGGCTTTGGCTGTAGAATTCACCGACTGCTTCTCTGCAGAGGGGTAAGACCCCTCCCCCAACGAGTGTCCTAAATATGACACTAAACAATCTGATGGTGAGGTTCCAGTGATGCTGGAAATTTGGGGAATGCGGAGTACCTCTTCATTGCCATTGCTCCCTGGTCCACTTTGGCCCCAGAATGGTAGCACCTGATAGGGTCCTATCTATGGGTTAAATAGAACTAAACCGTGGTTTCTTGACTTTACTGTTTTTTGCATTTAAACTGTGTATTTATGCTAAACTGAATTGTTTAAAATAGAACTGTTTTGACATTTAAACTGTGTACTTATGCTAAACTGAAATAAAACTGTATTGACATTAACTCTGTTAATTCATTGTCTTCATTGCCATTGATCCCAGGTCCACTCTTGCCTGGAATGGTAGCACCTGATAGGGCCCTATCTATGGGTTAAGTAGAACTAACTGTATAACTATGCTAAACTGAATTGTTTGAAATAGAAATGTTTTTGACAAATAAACTGTGTACTTACATTTAAACCGCGTGCTTATGCTAAACTAAATTGTTTGAAATGGAACTGTTTTTGACATTGAAACTAAACTGAATTGTTTAATATAGAACTGTTTTGACATTTAACTGTATGTAAACAAAATCTGTACTTATACTAAACTGAATTAGCTGAGTTAGAACTGTTTCACTAAACAGAATAGCTTGAAATAGAAATGTTTTTGACAATTAAACTGAGTATTCATGCTTAACTGTATTGTTTGAAATAGAACTATTTGCATAAAAATAGATTTGGCATTAAATAACTTACAAAGGTTGATATGCCATAAAACCCAACCAACCAACCAAAGATGAGGAAACTAGTCTGAATGAATCATTGTATAATAATACCATTGGTACTTAAGAGCAATAAACAATTCACTCTTTTAGAACTTGTGAAATTCTGTGAAAAAAATTTTGCCTCAAAAATAATAGTTTAAAAAAAAAAATTTATCAGAAAATATACACCTGATAAGGATTGAAAAACAGAACAGTAGGAAAGTATTTACAACATTAGATATACTGGTAAACAATAAAATTTCAACATTTTGAATGTTTGAATTTATTCAAGATTAAACATGTACATAATATGGTTGAATTACACTAAATAATTATATACAGTATCAACCATAAATAAATACATCCTTAGAATTTTTTCGAAACCAAAAATAAGAGGATTTTATTATTTCTAGTGGAGTATTATATTATCAAAATAGAGATTATTAGGTATTACTCAACTCTACAGCATTGTAACCAAAAATACAAATGTTTAGTGGTCCATATACGAGGTGCATACGATAAGTTTCCAGACTTTTTTCGTATGGGCATTTATAACTGTCGTAGACTCTTGAAAATTCACTATGTTATTGCTATACATCTTATGACCAATTTTTATGATCAGCTACAGCAGGAATTGGAATACACCCTACTAAAGCCTGATTGTCACAGCTGGGGAATTTCAAAAATGCAATCTGGACGTGAAGACACTTTAGAAGAACGATATGCAATAAAATTGTGTTTTAAACTTAGAAAAAATACCACAGAAACGTATGGAATGCTTCAGACTGCTTTTGGAGTATCTTGCATGAATTGAGCATGTTTTTGAGGGGCATAAGAGATTCAAGGAAGGCAGGGAGTCTGTGAGGGATGATGAGAAGTGTGGGTGGAGTAAGGAAGTCAATACACCACAGTTGATTGGCCAAAGGGTTAGGGTTACTATGTTGAGGTTTTAAGGGAGTTCAGGAAGAGATTCCGTCAGAAGAGGCCAGCACTCTTCAAATCAGGTCAATGAGATTTCCACCAGGACAATGCACCAGTCCACAATTCCATCCTTGTCACAGACTAACCAAGATGGGCACCAAGACAGTTCCTAACCATCCCTATAGCCCAGACCTTGCTCCCTGTGACTTTTGGTTATTCCCTAAGCTTAGAGGCTGTCATTATGAGACAATTGAGATTGAAAGAGGCTGTGATGAAGGTCATTGACACACTCACACAAGAGGACTTTCACGGGGCCTTCCAGAAGTTGTTGGAACGGTACAACAAGTGCATTGCAGCCGGAGGAGATTACTTCAAAGGGGACTAGAGTTTCATGTGTGTACTATCAATAAAAGTGCCCATACGAAAAAAGTCTGGAAACTTATCGTATGCACCTTGTGTATGTACATATATAATTTTATTGTTGGTTAGAAAGGTATTGCAATTTGATTTTTTTTTTTTTTTTTTTTTTTTACATAATAGATATATCCATGAACAGGATAATGGATTAAATAACCCACAAGTATTGATATGCCATAAAATACAATCAAACCAATTCTTTAACATTATGGTGTGCCTGAGTATCCTGAAAATCTATTAATAGTTGCTTCATTTAACGTGCTACCTTGTTTCATTCTAAATATGCTACTGTTCTCAGATTACTTTGTAAATAGATTCAATAAATTATATTGAGGAAATGCTTTAGAGAAGAAAAGCATCAGTGAATTTGAGTAAAGAAAAATAAATTTTCTCTTTTATACATCATTTACCTAACCTTTCCACCACAGGCAGAGTGTGACACAAGGTCAATTTTTTAAAGTGAGGTAAAGCAGGTTTGAATTCAGTGTTTCCTTCTAGACTGGCTGCTTAACCAGGGCTAAAAAAAACCCAGTCTGCCCTACTGTTTACCCATAGTTGGGAGGAGAATATGCTCCAAGGGCATTAGCACAAAGCAAAATGCTAGCAGCCTTGTCCAAGATTTGAACTCTAGTTGCAGATTTCATTTCTTATGATGATAACTATCATGCTAGGCATGCCTCCTTTTTTTTTTTTTTTGTTCATCAGATGATGATGAATAAAAGTCTATTGTATATAGATTTAAAATCTATTGATTGTGTAAGATAACTGAAAAAGTTTAAAAATTTTGCTCAACTGCTCTGAGATGATGTTAACTGATTGATTATTAATTAAGAAGTTTATTTGATATCTTCATTCTCAATGCAAGTCCCAAGAACAGCTGAAATGTTAAACAGTTTATAACCTTGATTTCTTCAAGTTTATAGCCAATAAGTATCTTATGGGTCTTTAGTTGCTTGTACCATCCATTCACTCATATTTCCATCTTCATTTCACTGTCACATATTAAACCTTTGTCAGTTTGAGCTTGCTTACAGTGAATCTTTGTAAAAAGCAAAACAAACAAAAACCAAATATTTTGTTAGTAAGAAATGTTGTTAAGATTAAGAAATTGGAAAATTTGTATTTTGAAAAATCTTTATTTGTTTACAAAAAAAAAACTTATTACGAACCATTAAAATTCTGAATAAATATTTATTTTGTCTTCAGTGTCAAGTCTTGGATCATCCAAAGGATCCTCCACAACATTGAGAAAGAAGAAAACTGTCCGATCGAGAAGCCTGAAGTATCGAACTGTTCGTATGCCACGAAATGCTAACAGGGATGACATTCTCCAAAAATTACATAATGAAGAAGTTATGGATGACAATGGTCAAATGACAGATGAGGGAAAAGAAGTTATTCGTTCAATGCCTGTAAGCCTTAGTGGGAAAATTAAAGTGTTGTAAGTTAATCCATATCTAATACATAAAGTTTGATTAATATGATTGTGAGGTACTACTAATAGGGGTGATAGAAACATATTTAAACATGTATTTGATAATATATAAGGTTTTGAACAAATATTATTCATTAGTCATGAGTGCTATGTTTGATTCTATCACTACATCATATGCAGTGATCAGTGATAGAATTTTTGGTAGTGCACCAGTTGTATTTCATAGACATTTTGAAAGTAATTTATAGGGAATGGTCATATGGATGTTAACAATATCCACCTCTAGGTTTGACATACCAAAAGCTGCTGTAGAAGCAAGATAAGTGTGTTAGATAAAAGATCAGAATGACTGATTTCAGTGTGGATACTATAATTCAAGAAAATTGGTGAATTAAACTGAAGTTACTCATTAGTCAAGAGAGAAGACCATGTATTGTTGAAGAAAAAAATAAAAAAGTAAATAGAATTTTTCGAGAAAGGTATAGTAATAAATCATGAGTATGCTGAAAAATACTTATAATTTTAGATATAAATATATTTATTGAATTTTGAGAGTAGATTCATTATTCTATCTGTAGTCTAGGTTAAAAGTATGGTAAAAGGTAATTTGAAGTGGAATTTTTTTTTTTTTTTTTTTTTTCATGCAAGTATCATTGGAGAATGAGAAAATAGAGATTTAAGAAATCAAATTGTAGTTTACCAAAACTTTAACAATTGAAAATATTAGTATCTTGTGTATATCATGGGTCATACTTTTCTCTCTATTTCTTAGACTTCATTTATTAGAATCTACAAACTGAAGAACACCGGAAGTGAAAACTTGGATCATAGACTGGAGAAAATTAACAGACAAAAATAAAAAAAATCCTTTTTATTATTTCACTTCTCTTTTTTTTTTTTTTTTTTCTTTTTTTTTTTTTTAAACAATGTCTATTTTACAATTTTTGTTGTTAATTAAAAATTTATACTGAATGCTTATTGTAGCTGCTGCTAACTAAAATAGTTCTCTCATTTCTTTGATCAATGAGGTTCATTTATGTTTATCATCCTGTGACCCTTCACAAGGGCATAATCTGGTCACAACTCTCAAAATACCACTATGTTCTCTGGGTAGTAAGAACAGAGAGACTTTGATCTGAATGCCTTGTGTCTGACAGCTCCTGTATTTGTCACTGAATGTTATCAACTTAAGTACCTAAGTGCTTAACCTAAAAATTATGTACATCATTAGGTTTTTCTATGAAATGTAAATTTACCATATTTAGAACTATCCCTTTTTTGTGTAATGCAAAGATTTTGTAGTTTTCAGAGAATTTCTAGATTAGCATGAAAGTAGACTATTTGTAGATTAAATCACAAGTTTCTCCCTTAAATTATAAAAGAATTTGTAGCCATGTCAAATGTGAATGCTTTCTTTTGTTTAAATACCTTTCATGAATTTACCATTTTTTTTCTGTTGCATGTGTTCAGTAAAATTCTGTGAGAATTCTTTTGCGATATAGTTTCTTCATGCTTGTGGAATTGTTAGAATTTGTATTTGTATGCTTATGCTTGCTCCTGAGTGTATTTATACCTATTATTTTGGTTTAATTGCAGTTTTCACAGCAGCAATACATGTTGAGAGTAAATGAAATTGTCTTCAATATTATACATAGTTTTCTTAAGCATAAGAAAGGGCAATAGCAATTACAATTATAAACTGTAATTGTTAGTGTAAAAAGAAAAATCCACTTAACAGAAAAGAGATTTATCAGTTATAGTTTTATAAAATTACTATTGTTCTGTGAAAAGTTTGTTTCATAAAGAAATATTTTAAAATTTGAATGACACTTAAGAGAGTTAAACATATTTGAATTGTTAGTCCTAACTAAGCAATAATGCTATTTGATTATTTTACATCTTCAGCTTGAAGGACTACCTATAAATTTGATTAGTAAAGTTTAATTATTTTAGTAAGACAAATAGTTTAGTATTATCTGGTTGTGATTTTTTGGATTGTTGTCCTCATCTTTATTGTGGTGAATTAAATAGACCAAGCATAGAAATGAACACAATCTGGGAACTAATAATTGAAAAGACAAAATCAAATTGTTTTTAAAGTAAATTACTTTAGAAATATCAAGAATAACTCATGCCATTAGATTTTATGTTTCAAATTCATCTCATGGTGCTTCTCATGAAACTTTTTGTGATGATAGGCATGAAAAACAATGATGTCATTATTTGAATAACGTCTTTATAGTTCTTTAATGCCTTTTTTGATCAACAGTCAAACTTTAAAAAGGATTTCTCAGGTTGAATCATTTCTATGCCCAGATAAAAAAGGGACACCTGAGGAAGGTTGGAGGATACAGTGGCCAAAATATTATTTGAATTCACCACAATAAAAATGAAGACAACAGTCTGAAAAATCACAACCTAAATAAAATAGTTTAGTTTTTTTCATTTGAAGCTTAGAAATTTAAATTTTCTATATTTCTCTACAAAATTCCTTGAAATTTTCACAAAGCAATGTTAACTTCATAATATAAAAAATCTAATTAGTAGATCTCTTTTCTATTTTGTAGATTTATATTTTGTTGTAACAATTTCTATTTGTAACGATTCAGTGAAAACTTTAATTAACAAAATAGTTTGTAATATAGACATTGTTTAGAAAAATGAAATATGTTGGAGGGATTTTTCATATTTGTTTGTAAGTCCCTCTATATTTGTGATCCAAATCTTGATCTCATACCTGGCATAAAACTTTATAAGAGTAGAATATTTTGATTTAAAACATTGATTTTTCATTTGATTATAAAGCTTAAATTAAATTGAATTATTGATAAATTCAAATAAATAACATGTTGACTATCTTGTACATATTGCTATGTATTATTTTACTTAATCCTGGTAAATGGAAATTTTAAAAAGGTATGTTTTGTTGGCAATCTTAAAAATTTTAATGTTTTTTTTTTTTTTGTTTTTTACAGTCATTGTTATTAATAATGTTATTGTTGTTATAGTTTTACAAGATTTTGTTGAAGATTTGTTTTTGTATTTACAGACAACATCTGTCTGAAAATCAGCAAGCCAGCTCAAACAGATTAAAATATTCAACATGGTTTACCTCAAGTATCACCAGTGTAAATATTTTTCTTTTTATTATTTCCCTGGATGGTTTTGATCCCTTCACACATTTCCCAAAGATTACATTGTGTATGTATGTATGTAAAGTTTTAATAGCATACACATAGTCAGTGGCTCTTGGTGACTATTATTTGCTTAACTATGTAATGATCAGACCAAGTGCTTGGCTTGATTGAATTGGCAAGTAACTTAATTTTTTTGAATGCTGAAGCAACAAAAATGAATCATAAAAAATGTTTTCCTATTTATTTATTTTAAATAGAAGGGACTAATCTGGTTCAGATGTGCAATTGATTAAAATGACTGTCTGTAGATGCTATCCGGATGTTTAATAATTTTTCACAAAAATTTTAGGACTTATTTGCCCAGTGGGTTGAGTGTTTGCCAATGGTCCGGGAGACCGGGGTTCAATTCATGGTCGGGTCATACCAAAGACTTAGAAAATGGTACTTGAGACCTCCTTGTTTAACATTCAGCATTATGAGGTACGTATCAAGGGTAAAGTGGAGCAATCCAGGTAAAGGAGTTGCGCCCTTCCCTACCACTCAGCTATTGAAAAGGGAGCCTTTGGGTCACCCTTGACTATGGTCGCCAACTTTGCTTACTTACTTTATGGCTATATAACCAGCAGTTTCACATAATTTGGTAGATGGAAACAACAATTATCAGACCATCGATAATTAAGGAATCCTTTTACTGTCACTCTAACTAGTTACAGTCCAAGTCTTGTCTTAACTCAGCATAAATGGAATTCAGTTATATACTAGATAACCCTTTGGCATGTTTGAGAGAAAAGTAGTGCAATGTGATGTGACCAGTATCCTTACTTAATAAAAGGAACCCAATAAATGCCAACACAGAAACTTAAGACAATCCAGTTACCATATATTCATTGTTAATGTCTCTATTGAGGACCTAAGTGAGGACCTGTTACATGTGGTTTTGACTGTTTTTTTCTTATTTCTGTGTAAAGTAAAGTAAAGTTGGCGACCATAGTCGAGGGCGACCAGAAGGCTCCCTTTTCAATAGCTACTACACCGAGGTGTAGGGGAGGCCACTACTCCTTTCCCTGGATTGCTCCACTTTACCCTTGATACGTACCTTATATTGCTGAGTATTAAGCAAGGAGGTATTAAGTACCATTTTTAAAATCTTTGGTATGACACAACCTGGGATTGAACCCAGGTTTCCCAGACCATTGGCGAACACTCTACCCACTAGACCAATGAGCCGGTCAAGCATATGTTTGCTGTGATGATTCTGTGATTGATAGATGCTCCTTCGAAAGAGGAGTATGCTCTACAGTTCACAGTTGTTTTGTATTTATGAATATATAAGCAAGCTATACTTATTTGGGTAGGTTAGGTCCATAGTTTTCTGTCCCTTTTTTTAGAATTTAGAGTTAAAGCATACTAGCTTGTTCTCAAGTGAAAAGTCTGTTAGATATTTCCCATTTCTGTTTGACAAGTTGTGTAAGTAGAATTTGTTATTTTCGTCTTTGCCTATTTAAGCATTCATATCTCTACTAACGATTAAAGTATTGTGTTTGGAAATGTGTCAGTCAAGGGAAGATAGCTTATTGTGGAAGGTGATGGATGATATCTGTTTCCTCACTGGCATTGGTGGAACTATAGCAAGAGATGATTTTTGTGCAGGTGTTGCCATTAAATGAAGCGCACATCATTCTCTGTTGAATTCTTTCTATGCTATTTAGTGATTTTAAGGCATGAGGGCTAAGAAGCATTCTTACACTTATGATGACATTGATAGTTTTTCTATGCAGATGCGGAGACAAAAGTCCATCCAGTACTGGTATTTCTAGTTCACTATAGTAGTATCTATGTCCTTGTATGCATATGATGTCTGTATTATGCTTGGCTGCCAACACTGTCAGCTCAAGTAACTGGTTTACTATTCTAACATTAAATGTCACTATGTTAACAATGTTTTTGCATCTAAGTAGTTTTGGTTTTGGTTTGAGCTCTGTAGCTGATTTTTCAAATACTGGAGCCTTTTATTGTCCAAATACTTAATGAGCTTGGTGAAGATGGGAGCATTCTTTTCCATATCATCACTCTGATCTGTTGGTGACTGTATAATTTGGTGTAAATGTTGAATTCTAAGATATCCTAGGCACTTCACTTCCCACAACTCATTCTTGGATTCATTACCATCAAAAAAAGTTTTGCTACCCTGAGTCCATAACCTATTGGAATTTGGGTAGATGTCTTATTTTTAATTGT
The DNA here is from genome assembly GCA_963585895.1 of Sepioteuthis lessoniana. NCBI lineage: Eukaryota > Metazoa > Mollusca > Cephalopoda > Myopsida > Loliginidae > Sepioteuthis > Sepioteuthis lessoniana. Next base: position 72,783,096 of record OY757909.1, read on the forward strand.
GCAATACAAAAGATATGCCTTCTAATTAGCAAAGCTGCATTAAGTCTAGGCTTTCTAGTTTGCCATTGTTCATATATGCCTTAGTCTTTACTGATTGACTAATCTACTACTCCTACTGATTGGCAAGTCTCTAAATATTTACTAGCAATTTGTAAACGGCTAATACCCATTAGTTCCACCCCCACAAACAATCCAACAAAATATATGTATGTATGTGTGTATATATATATATATATATATATATATATATATATATAAAAAACTATCTCTACAAAAGAGTATTCTGGTATCTTAGGTAGACTGAAGTATTGCATTTTGAATAGTCTTGAAGATCCTTATCAAAGTAATTTTGAATATTTAAATCTTATGCAACAGTCTCATTTTGTGGACAACAGTTTAAATCTTTTCAAAATTACATACACAATTGGCAGAAGTATCTGATCCCGGAATATGCTGCTTGCAATTCTCTGTTGAATGTAATGTAGCTGGTCTCAGGATCTGTAAGCTTTCTGGAAAAGAATGCTATGGGTTATCAAACATCATTAATGTTCTGTTGGAGCACTGCTCTGTTGCCTGAAGAACTGGCATCCACTGAAAGACATAGTTCATGGTCTCTATAAATATGTGATTGTGTAGTTGTATTTACTAAGTCTTAACTATATTCAATGGTGTTACAGTAGTTTCTGCTAATATAATATTGCATTTCATTAATGATAGTATAACCTGTCCATAATTAAAGGACAATAGTTTAGATCTTTTCAAAATCATTTACACTTCATGCCAAATAAAAGAGTTGGTCCAACTATTATTTAACGAGTATATTTAATGACAGAAAAATTAATATACTTTTTTATTTATACCAAACATTATATATATTTTCTTTTTTTTCAGTCTTGGAACAAATTTAAAAGACGAGTGAATAATTTAGCATTTTATACATCGCTGTGGAAATCACCTATAAAAAAGATAAAAGGCCATTTTGGGACAAGTGTCACTTCATTTTTTCTATTTTTGAAATGGCTTTTCTTGTGGAATTGTTTTTCTTTCTTCTTAGCATTCTGTTTTCAGGTTCTTCCTCAGTTACTGTACAGGTTCTATGTAATGAAACCGTCAGGATATAGAGATAACACAGATTTTGTTGGAACAGAACTTCTAACAGGGAAAGTGAGTATCTACATTAATTTTTGCATTCTTTTTAATAATTATATTATAGAAATGAAAGAATTTGTCTTTACTTATCTAACTAATAATACAATAAACTCCAGGTATCAAGAAAGATATTGGATTAATTTGAAATAGTTTTTTTTATTATTTCTGCTTTCTGTCTATTCACTTTCTTCAGTTCATGTTTGAAGCAACTTTTGAACTTTTTCATTGCTGTATCAAATGTAAAAATTTGGCCAGAAAAATTATCATTTAAAAAATTTCATTCTATTTTCAAAAGTTGAATTTGTTATTCTCAGATTTTGTAAAGTGAGGTATACCTATAAAGTTATATATAGGCAGCATAGCACAACCATGTTATACAACCTATGTATGCTCTATCTCAGATATTGACTGCCCTGTCAGCTGGAGCTGTAGAACACACCAACTGCATCACTGCAGATAGGTAAGACCCCTCATCAAGGCCACCTATTGACTGTGGGTAGCAACCTGTAATGTTTGAGGACAGGATCCATGATTTGGCAACCAAAGTGGTCAAGTGACCTGCAACATTCCACTCTAGCCTTTACTGAGTAAATGGGCAGTTTGAGAGGTCTGATCTGTTCACTTTGCTGGTCATATCAATCCCTAACAGCTATATGATTGTCCTGACCATATTCTTCAAATTGCTCTTGCAGCAAACAAGCACCCAAAGCTATTTTATTTTAAAGGTGCTAAAAGGTGGTAGCTGAGGGCCAATTATGTTAAGATAACAATACTTGAAACCATTTAACTGTGAGCAAATAAATGAGCTCTAGCTTGTTTAAAAATAAAGTTACTTACAAACTATTTGCTTAAAAATCATGTGTATGTGTGTGTGTGTGTGTGTGTGTGTATATATATATATATATATATATATATATATATATATATATATATATAAAGAGGATTTGGCATTAAATAACTTGCAAGAGTTGATATGCCATTAAACCAAATAACCAAACCTATCATTACTGTTTTAGATGTAGTATTTTAAAGAGAGAAAAAAAGAAGAGTACTCTATATCTGGTTTGGTAAACCAGATATGGAGCACTTTTCTTTTTTTCTCTTTAAGATACTGCTCCTAAGACAGTAATGAAATATATATATATAGTTACAATATATTCTATAAGTAGATCGAATTTCTTAGTTTATTTTTGAATAATCTTAATGATTCTCTTTGTTCATTGATTTTTCCTGCTTTAATTTTTGTTTTTTATTCCTAGGGTTGGCTTGAGAATACAGAACTCTATTATGGGTTCTATACAAATGAAACCATATCAATATCTGGTTCTACATATTATAGTATGCCTTATGCTTATTTTGTTACCAGTGGATTAAATTATATATTCTTACTGGTCATAATTGCTTATAGGTAAGTTAATTTATGGTTAATAGACTTTGCAATTGTTATAATAGTAAGAAAAACAAAATTCAACAGCAATTTCATTAATTTTTATCTAAATACATAACTTTTTAAAAAGAGAGCTTTAATAATAACCTTTTTATTTCTTTTTGAGTTGCTTGGATTCTGACGTAGTATTCAGCCGCTGGTCGGTATGTTTCGTCTTAGTCTGGCAATTTTTGCCAAAACCAAATCACACGGCTTCCCCTGCTGAACTGAAGGAACCATCACCATTCACCACGTTGTGAATTTTTGATCCGAATAGCGGTATTGCCGTTTCCTCAGATCGATTCAACCGTGGGAGCTGATTTAATTTTGGCTGGAATCTATGCTGAATGTAAAATCACTGTTTATGGAGAAAATAGTTCTTGTTGTGACCACAAGAACACCAAAAGAGACAAGCAAAACTTTAAATTCTCGTATAACAAAACTTTTTCAAGGCTATTGTCTTTATCTTGCCATAGAATAAATTACACAAATGCGTAGAGTACAAAAGAAAAGGTCACACGAGATTTACTCGTTTGGTTAGGAAGCGACAGATAACAAAGAGGCTGTAAGGGGGCCAACTAAGGATCCTTGTTTATTTTTACTTAAAAATTTGTTTTTCTCGGCTTTGTTGACAAAACTATCTGGATTTGCAAAGTTTCTATGTTCAACTATTGGTTCCGATCGGACCAGCACGATTCACAAAGTCATTTTGCAGTGTTCGGCATTTCTGTCTGACCACTTAAAATGTCTGTGTTTCCTCTGGACTCTGCCGAAAAATGTCTATCTCTGACCGATCATGGCTACGAACTGACTCTGAACTTGAATCTCTCTCAACTCTTTTGCTCTGCTGGCTCTGAACAATCGCGCTCTGCACTGAACTCTTTAAATTCCCCCTTCAACTGACCCTTTGAACTCTGGGCATTGCTTATATGGATTGGGGCGGAGTATCAACAATTTTTGGTTACGCCCATGAATAATGATATGTAAATCGCCTGGACCCACCACGTATTTCGTATAATCTGTAAAACTCCACAGATGGCTGTTTTTAAGAGGTACTAGAAATGAATTTTGATGCCCCGCTGCATTTTGCCCAGACATTTTGCCCAGAAAAATCCACTTATCTTTGTCTTGGATCCTGAGCCTGGACTTCGTCTTCAGACCACACAAGAATTTCATTAACCCTTTATCACAGGATTCAATCAATGAACCACTCCCCGAACCATCACCTTACTTACTAAAGATCCAACTCCAGGAATGTTATTCCAAAAGAAAAAAATAAAATAAAATACGATAAAAAATAAAAAAGGAAATTCCTTTTCCTATTCTCCGTATTAAAGTAAAACAAACTTATTTCTAAAATTATCCTTCTATCCATTTAATTAATAAATTCATTCCAATCTCTTAGAATCATTAATTAATAAATCCACCGAGGGGGGCTCTCTCTCTGTCACAGGATCATGGTTGCGCTTTCCAGGCATTAAGAATACAATTTGCTGGTTGTTAGTCCTAGTGAAAAGTTTCTAGGTAGTTGTTGGTCTATAAAGAGGTTCATCTGCCCCTTTACAGGTCGTCTTTTTAATCCTGATCCCTCATCGCCTGGTAAACTTTGTGCTGAGTTTGAATTCAGTTTTCTTTCCTCTAGACTGGTTGCTATAAGAAGACTAAAGAACCCTCACTGCTTTGGAGATGGAGTTGTCTTCCCAAAGGATATTAGTATGAAATGAAGCAGTCTTGTTCAGGATTTGAATTTGACTCTGACTCTGAGTTCATTTCCTGTAACAATAATTATTTCACCACCCTCATCTCTTTAGCTTACAGTAGGTATATATTATAAATGCTTTAGCTTATTGTTGAGCACTTGTATACTTAATCGCAGAAAAATTCTTACTCTCATAGTTATCTGTGACAGGGACCAATAAAAAATGCTAAGATTTAAAATATGTTATTAAAGTATAGGATCAGCCTTGCAATTTGAAAGATTGATAAAAACTGAATTATGAGACAATTGGAAACATGCTTTACTGGATAAAGAGATAACCTTTGACAGCCATTTGAATGTTTTTTTATATTGCCATTTCAGTAAGAATTGTAGATTTGTATATCTAGAAGAGTGTCTATAAAAGAAACAGTTTCAAAGATTTATTTAAAAAACATTTAAGATATTGGTACCCATCATTATAGAGTTTTGTAGAAAAACACATGAAATTCATAAGTTTTGGTATACCAAATGTTCTTTTGTCAATCAGGTTTCAAACAGTATATAGAGTAGATATGTGTTCGGCAAGAAATTGACTATTGCTTTGATATATTCCTGGCAAGTAGGAATGCATATATCAAGTAATTATGTTGTAGTAATAAAGAATAAAGTATCTTTCTAGAAAACTGTATTGTGAATGATAATATCTAAAATAGATTCTTAAAAATTTTTGAAGTTATTTCTTTTGTATCTATATCTATATCTATATATATATATATATATATATATATAAATAAATTTTTTTTTCTGGAAAAAAACCTTCTGAAATATTTGAATTAAAAATTGATAAAAACTTTTTTTTTTTTAAATCTCTCTTATTTTTAAAATATTTTTTATTGTTTTGTGCAGCATTGCAAAGTCATACAGAATTAATTATGTGGAAGCTGGTAATGAAAACACATATTATTTTGTTACAAAGATCTTTTGTGGTTGGGACTATGGTATAACATCAAAAGATGCTTCAATACTAAAACATAAAAGTATCAACAATGAATTCAAAGTAAGTCCTTTTTTTTTTTTTTTTTTTTTTTTAAAAATGATTTTGGATTTTATTTTAAACACAATGAATCATCAACTTCAAGATTTTCAGATAACCTGTACCTGAGCTAATAAAATTAATGAAAAGAATTGAGCACAAATTCTACTCTGCATTCTATTAAAAGAAAAGCAGTGAATGGTTGATGTATCTGACATGGTCTCTATGAGGCTGAAATATCAGTGTTTTGTAAAATAGTCTATAGAATTCAAAAAGTTAAGCAGAGCAATATTGATTTCTTTTTTCTTTTTTAGATTTACACTGCAAACTAATAGTAAGAATGAAATAGACAAAAACATTTTAGTAGTCAATGAAAACGACTTTTTTTTTTTTTTTTTTTTTTGATTTGAAATTTTCTTTTCATACTTTAATGGCTTTGGGGATTTTAAAATTGATTATTGCTTATATTTATTTTTGTTGACATTTTCAAAATATTACTCATGTGTATTTCTTTTTCTTTTTTTTTTTTTGTTGGTTTATATTTTAATCTTATGTAATATATTTCACACAGCAGTTTTGATTTATAAACATTTTGAATGTAAAACTTTTCCTAATTGGTCTGGTGTAGTGTAGGTGAAACTACAGTTTTTCCAATGGTAGAAAAATTCAACTATATTGTCAAACTTTGGCTTTTTTAAAATTTCTTTCTAGGAACGTTTGACCAAATTTAAAGATGATGTCGAGGAAAAGAAATTATACCAACAATGCCGATCATTTTTCTGGAGAATATTTACAAACCTTGTTGTATTAGGACTAATAAGTGGAAGTGGTTATTTGGTCTTTGCTTTGTCCGACAGAAAATGGGTAACTATAATTTTGAAATTTTTTTTTTTTACTTTTTGAAATTTATATATCTATTAAGCTGACTATAAAAAATTAACTTCTCAATTTATCTGTGGTTATTTGGAATAACACAAATTGGTCAAATCATTTCTTATTTATTACTGGTCAAATGATGGTATTGTTTATGTATGTATCTGTTATGCAGCTAATGTCTTTGCTGTCTATTTCCTAAGAAACTTAGTTTTATAAAATTTGAACTATTTAGAATTTAAAACTATTGAAATTAGTAAGCTTATATTGAAAAGCAGACAAAATTTCAATTCTAAAATTATTTTAAAAACTTATTTGATTGGAATAAGAAATTATTTAAAAGAAAAAGATAAGATTGAAAATTTATATTTCTATTGAATTTTTTTAATCTTGAAAATATCTGTTTATTTTTCTTTAATAAACTTTTAGAAAACAATTTAATTAAAAAAAATAAGGTAACTTGCTAATAATTACATGTCACCATTAAAAAAGATTCTTAAAAATTACACAGCATAGAAATTAAAATCTATTTTATCACACAAATGACCTTGTAACCAACTGATTAAGGTGCTCTATTGGTGTGATTTGAAGTCATGCTAATTCTAAGATATTAATATTCATTTTTTTTTTTTTAAAGTGTGACACATTTGGGTAAATAGACTGACAAATTTTATGAAAAACTAATATAATCCAGTAATCCATTGGGTCACCCTTTAAGCATTTGCAAATAAAGATTACTCCAATATTAGCATTTAATAGTTACCTCCCTTGACTGTTTTAGACAAAATAAATATTTAAGTACCTATTTTTATTATAGATTAAATGGTAATTATTGCCAAGCTTCAAGCTTATTCTTAGTTGTATCTTATTAAGAAAAAGGTAAATGACTAATTAGTAGTTAATAGACCCTTGGAAGTAGATATTTTGGATAATGATACTCAACGATATGGTTAAGATATAGATCTGAAAAAAATGAAAACCAACTTGCTGATAACAATTTATTTATAAATAATCAACAACATAGTTTTCATTTTTATCATTTACATATTTGTCAATATAGTTAATCAATATTACTTGGAAACTATTGTCCCAATTTGATTGGAAATATTTTTATTCTTCAAATTAGTCTTAATGGTATTTCATTAACAAATGTCATTGCTGTGTTATAATAACAAAGCAAACATATAAAAATCAAAATCATTGTGTGTGTGTACCAACTAACAAGAGTCCTTCATATTTTGTTAATATATTGTTAAAAAGTAGAATATATAAAACGAGGCAAATTGAGGTTTTTTTGTTGGTTTTTTTTTTGCTACTTTTTTATATTTTCAACATATTTTTATTATTTAGTATGATTTTTATATTTCTAATATATTTTTGATATCTTTATATTATTTAGTATATTTTTAATTGGTTGAGTCATAAATGACTTCTGTTTTTAAAAGCAGGTTATAATAATGCATTTCAAACTGCCAGTATTTTAACTGCAACTGGAAATTATCTGGGGATGTCTTCATTGGTCATTCTTTTTTCAGTAGTGAAAGAGTGTGCCTTATAATTTAATCTATGAAAGTGTATATTTGGCATGTAATGTGAGAATTTAAGAATAACAAAAATGCTACAGAAACTGCTAAGAAAATTTGTAGTGTTTATGGCTAAGATATCATTTCTGACTGCCAAGTCTGAAACTGGTTTTAAAGTTTCATTCTGGTGATACGCCATTGAGAGATGAATCAAGACTAGGACACTCATCAAATCTCAATCAAGATGCTTTGAGAGAATTGGTGGAATGCGATCCACACAAAAATAGTTGAGAAATAGCACTTGACCTTAACATGTCCTAATCAATATTTCTCCATTTCAAAAAGATAGGAAAAGTGAAGGAAGATTGCATATCTATAGCAAAGTAGAGAAATTACTTGTTTCTCAAGAATATTATTACAGATGATGAAATATGGGTTTTTATGCAAAAGGCAGTGAATTGACAAAGATGAACCACTGTAGCCTACCTCAAAGGTGGAGCTTCATGAAAGAAAGGTTGTGCTGTGTGTATTTTGTAGGATCAATGTGGTATTATTCATTTTGAGTTTTTAAACTGCACTCAAACACTCAATTCAGACTTATACTCTACACAGCTGCAACATGTGCATGAAAATCTAAGAACGTGCTCTGCACTCATCAATAGAAGATACATTGTGCTTCACCATGATAATGCAAAGCCACATTCAGCAAGAATCATGCAAGAAAAACTATTGGATTTTGGCTTGGTCTGTTCTTTCTCATGCACCATATTCACCAGACCATACAACAAGAGAATTCCATCTTTTTCTTTCTGAATGTTTTGACTGACAAAAAGTTTTATCAAGACAATCATTTGAAAATGATTGTGGAAAACGTCTTGAGTTCAAAACCAGGTGAATTTTGAGAGCAATCAACAAGCTACCTGATAAATGGCAAGAGCTAATTTAAAATAATAGAGCCCAGTTGGCTTGGGCTGTAGAATACACCAACTGCATGTCTGCAGAGGGGTAAGACCCCCCCCAACTCCAAACGAATGTCCTGCATATAACACTGAACAATCTGATGGTGAGGCTGCAGTAATGCTGGAACTTTGGGGAATGCAGAGTACCTCTTCATTGTCATCACTCCTAGGTCCACTCTAGCCTGGAGTGGTAGTACCTGATAGGATCCTATCTATGGGTGAAATAGAACTGTTTGACATTTAAACTGAGAGCAAACAAATGACTTATGCTAACCTGAATTGCTTGAAATAGAAATGCTTAATGATTTAACTGTGTGTAAACAAATGACTGATGTTCAATTGAATTGTTAGTTATTCATAGCAATACTTAGGACCATTTAACTGTACAAATGGTTGAGTAATGTTGAATAGAATAATTAGTATTATGTTGCAATACTTGTAACCACTTCACTGTGTGCAAACAAATGATTAATATCAAATAGAATTATTCGTATTTGATAGCAACACTTAAAACTTTAATTGTGCCCAAAAGAAATTGGTTCAAGCTCATTTAAAAATTTATCTACAAAACATATACTTACTATAAATGTATAAAGAGGATTTTCATTGAAAAACCAACAGTAGTTGATATGCCATAAAACCAAACCACACTAATGAAAATAATAGTGAATATACTATTGATTGAAATTAATTCATTTTTAAATTAAACATGAGTAAATTATATTTTACTAAAATGGAAATTACTTATCATTCAACCCAATAATATATATTTTATATATTTAATATCTTTTTGATATTTAGCAATTTTTTAATATTTTAATGTTTTTTTTGTGATTAAAGAAATTTGTTAGTTTGTTAATCTTTTTTCCTTATTGCCAATGGAAATATTGATTGAAATATGTTAAAGATAAATTAATGTCTGCATGCATAATATAAGTTTGTTTTTTGATTTTATAGATTATATAAAGTAATCTGTATATTTTTCATCTGTAATACCCAAATCACTCAAGGTTTTCAGAGATAATATAGCAAGCTAAACATAGCTGACTATTGCTGTTGTGATGAGTTTGTTTCTCACTGGGTATTCTACAATTGCCATGATAAATTTTCATTATTATGTAGGATTGCACATATTACTGATAAAAATATATTTGAAGACACAAATGTTAAAACCTGTTAATGATAGTAAGGATTTATGAAAATATGAGTTTTATATAAGCTGCCATTTTTTTTAAGGTACACTTGTTGAGACTCCCAAAACTAGTGTATCTTAAAAAATGGCTGTTTGTATTTCAAGTAATATCTTTGGATATATTGCATGTTAAACGTGGAAGCAGAATGTTAGACATTCCTAAGTGCAACAATCTATAACTTGAAAAGAAAATGATGATTTAAATTCTTTATGTTTTAGTTGTAAAGCTTGTGATATTCAAATATTCAATGATTATATTTTTGCTCTTTTTATCAAACAGACAGATTTACCTTTGCTTGTAGACCTCATGGTACCAATATGCATATCTGCTGCCAATACTCTACTACCATTTATTTTCTCTGGAATTGCTTTTGTGGAGCAGTACGAACAACCACAAACAAATTTGTACATTACAATGGTCAGGTAATTGTTTCATGGGTTTATCATCTACTAATTTTTCCCCAAATGTATCATCTTTAACATTTGTGATTTAAAATGTACCACAAGTTAGTGTGTGTGTGTGTGTGTGTGTGTGTGTGCGTATATATATATATATATATATATATATATATATATATGTGTGTGGGTGTATGTATGTATATATAGGCATATGGTTGTGTGTGTTTGTGTGTGTGTGTATATATATATATATATATATGTGTGTGTGCGAGGTGCATACGATAAGTTTCCAGACTTTTTTTGTATGGGCACTTTTATTGATAGTACACACATAAAACTCTAGTCCCCTTTGAAGTAATCTCCTCTGGCTGCACTTGTTGTACCGTTCCAACAACTTCTGGAAGGCCCCATGGAAGACCTCTTGTGTGAGCATGTCAATGACCTTCATTACAGCCTCTTTCATCTCCTCAATCATCTCATAACGACGGCCTCTGAGCTTAGGGAATAAGCAAAAGTCACAAGGAGCAAGGTCTGGACTATAGGGAGTGTGAGGAACTGTCTCGATGCTCATCTTGGTCAAATAGTCTGTGACAAGGATGGAGTTGTGGACTGATGCATTGTCCTGGTGGAAATGCCACTGACCCGATTTGAAGAGTGCAGGCCTCTTCCGACGGAATCTCTTCCTGAAATCCCTTAAAATCTCAACATAGTAACCCTAACCCTAACCCTTTGGCCAATCAACTCTGGTATATTGACTTCCTTACTCCTCGCACACCTCTCATCATCCCTCACAGACTCCCTGCCTCCCTTGAATCCCTTATGCCACTCAAAAACTGATGCCCGATTCATGCAAGATGGTCCAAAAGCAGTCTGAAGCATTCCATATGTTTCTGCGGCATTTTTTCCAATTTTAAAACAGAATTTTATTGCATATCGTTCTTCTAAAGTGTCAGATTGCATTTTTGAAATTCACCAGTTGTGACAATCAGGCTTTAGTAGGGTGTATTCCAATTTCTATTGTAGCTGTTCATTTGAACCTGAAATCATAAAAATTGGCCTGTCATCTCATAAGATGTATAGCAATCATCATCATGTCGTGCTGGTAGCACGGATATCCCTGACCCTCTCTCGCCACTTTTCCCTATCGTTCATCACCTCTGGCAGGTCTTCTGGACTACATCCCGTATCCTCACATAGTTGCTGAATGTATGTTCGTGCTGGTCGTCCTGCTTTTGCTCGGCCATGTGTGGTGGTCCATAAGAGTATATCACTTATGAGTTCGTCCCTGCTTCTCCAGCAGTGTCCTGCATGTCTGGTTCGTCTAACTTGAATAGTTTTCGTGATAGGAGGCAGGTGGTCGTACAGTTGGTGTCTTGTGGGGTGTTGCCGCCAGGACTTGTTCAAGATTGCTCGCAGCATTCTTGTGTAATTGCTGTCTAGCTTCTTCTCCAGCTGTTTTGTTAGTCCATGTAGTGCATCCATATAGCAGTATCAATGCAACCGCTGCCTGGAAGAAACTGCGTTTCATTTTATCGGTTAGGTCTGATTTCCATATAATCGATAGCCTATTGATAGCTGTCCATGCCTTCGTTAACCTCGTGTCGATGTCCTTTTCGGTTGATGAGACACTGTTTCCTAGATAAGTGAATTTGTCTACTAGTTTAAGAGGGGTTCCCTCTAGAGTGGAGATGTCACCTGTTTGATTATAGCACATATATTCTGTTTTGTGTACATTGACTTAGAGGCCTATGCCTACGGCTGCTCGTTCCAAACTATGCAGTAGTGTTTCGGCTTGGTTGGGTGTATTTGCCAGTATCGCTATGTCATTGGCGTAGTCGGCGTCGGTAAATTGTTTTTGCGGGGTACCTTCTGCTTCTTTTCTTTGTCAGCGTGAAGCCATTCTCTCTGATTTTGTCAATCGATGTTCTAAATACGTAGTCTAGACAAATGATAAAGAGGTATGGAGCTAGCGTGTCCCCTTGTAGTACTCCTGCTACAATGTCGAAGTATTCTGTGTCTCCATCTGGTGATCGTACTTTTACTTTGGTGTTTCTATAGAGAATCGTTATTGCTGATACGGTTTCTTCAGGTAGGCTGTATGCTAGTAGGATTTGTTCCATCTTCCCTCTGTGAATGGAATCGAAGGCCTTGGTAAAGTCGACAAATAGTAATGTCGCCTGAAGGTTTTTTGCCTGAACACCTTCAAGGATTCTACGGATGGTTAATATTTGTGAGGTCGTGGATCTATTTCTTCGGAAGCCATTTTGGGTTTTCCTAAGGATGTTGTCGATTTTTGGTTCTATGCGGTTTCGTAGTAGGGCATTGTAGATTTTGGCTGCAATGGATGTAAGTGTTTTGCCTCAGTAGTTTTTGGCTAATCCGAGGTCACCCTTTTTAGGGAAGGGGAGGATGCATCCCTTCATCCATCTATCTATCGGATTTTGATTATATACTGCATTGCAGTGTCGGAACAGTATGTCGTCGAATTGTCTGGTCTTCCGTACTTCTGGGGGAATCTCGTCCAGCCCTGCAGCTTTCCTATTTTTAATTTTTCTAAGAACCGAGTCGAGTTCTTCTTGTGTGAACGATCCTAGTTTAATGTCCAATTGCTTACCAATTATTCTGGTGATTGGTTCATGTGTTACTTTCAGTGGGTTTCCTGGTAGGTTTTCGAAGTGCTGTTTCCACAGTTTTATTCTTTCCTGTTGGTTTGCAGCTTTCAGTTTTGCTTTGGCTGTGCTCTTTCTTCTACTCACTTTGTTTATTGTTTGCCAGGCTATCCTAGATTGTCTATCTTCCACTGAGTCTCTAATCTTATCTATCTGATTTTGAATGTATTCTGTCTGTTCCTTTATATATATGCCTGCTAATTGATATTGTGCCGTTTTTAGTTTTCGGGCATTTGTGTTTGTTGGGTTTTTTCGATAGTTTTTGGAGGCTATTTTCACTAGTGCACGTTTTTCTCTCACCACTAACGTTTCCTATGGGACTCTATATTTAGTTTTGAGTTTTGTTGGAATACATTTCGCTGCTGCCTCGAGGTGCGCATTGACGAAATTTTCATAATCTTCATTAGGTGTACTTTTTTCCGTCTTCCCTTGTAGCGTTTTGAATCGGTTTCTTAATTCTAATACGTATTTATCTCTTATATCTCTGTTGTTCAAAAGGGCCCAGTCATAGTGTTTGGTGGTTGCTGTTTGTTTGGCATTTTTTCGTAGGCTTAGCCGTATTTTTGCCATGACTATTCGGTGATCGGAGGACACACCCTCGAAAGAGGCGTATGCCTCGCAATTCATTGCACTATTTTTCCATTTCTTGTTTATAAGGACGTAGTCTATCTGTGCTTTACTATTGTCCGTGTACGTGTATGTCCATAGTTTGCCCTCCCTTTTTTGGTAGTTTGTATTGAGGCATGTTAATCTATTTTCTATCATGAAATCTGTTAGATGTTGCCCATTCCTATTTGACGTGTTGTGAAGGCTGTATTTGTTGTTTCTGTTTTTCCTGATTTGGGCATTCATGTCTCCGCCAATGACTAACATGTTGTGTTTTGGGATGCTACGCACTAACAAAGATAACTCATCGTAGAAGGCGACTAGTTCAGTTTCTTCACTAACATTGGTAGGGCTGTAGCAGGAGATGATTGTTGCTCTGGGGTTGCTGTTAAAAGTAGCTGCCATCATCCGAGGTTGTATTTTCTCAATGCGATTTAGCATTTTTAATGCTCTAGGTCCTATAAGCATTCCTAGCTCCTACTGCGGCATTGACAGTTTTTCCATGCCGATACAGTGGCGAGTGTCCATCCATTGCCAGTTTTGTGATATTTGATATCTTTGGTGTGCATGTATCTGTGTTCTTGTATGCATATTATGTCTATCTTATGTTCTATGGCTGATGCTATTAGCTCTGGTAGTTGTCCTATTCTATTTAAGGTTCATACGTTAAATGTTGCTATTTGTATTGTTTGTTTGCATTTTAGTAGTTTTTGTTGTTTGAGCTCTGTAGCTGATTTTTCCAACACTGAGGCCAGGGCTCCAACCTTAGCAGGATGCGCCCCTTTTTTACTCGCGTGAAGAGCGATGTGGTTCGTGTATGTTATTATAGAGGAGCAGCAGTAGTTCCCCGATCGAACTAACGATCCTGAGCGTTAAGTCGTCAAACTCATGTCCAGGACCTGTTTAGGTATTGAGTTTGGCCGTCAATGGGTTTATTCAAATACCTTTACGTCCATCATGCTGCTTCCCATGTGTACGTTAAAAAAAAAATTTTTTTTTAAAAAGTGTGTGTGTGGGGGGTGGCTTCAATTTTAATTTAAGTTTTAACTTGGTTAAAGTCGAGGATTAAGGTACTTTAGTCAGACTTTTACTTATATTTTCACCTATCTTTTGATACTGGTACTGAAATTTTTTTTTTTTTTTTCTTTTTTTTTTTTGCTGCATTATTGGGACATTTATCTAGGCTTTTTAGTTTTTCTTCTATACTACCGTTGGAAGCCGAGAGGGGGCCTTTAGAATTTTATAGCTTTTACAAATGTAAATTTTTTTTTTTTTTTTTTTGTGTGGTGGCTTTGGCAGTTTTAGGCTTTTAGTTTTAATTCTAAACTACTGTTGGGGAGGGGGCTTTAAGAATTTTAAACTTTTAGAAAAGATTCAAAAAATGTTTGCCGTGTTCGCTGACATTTGGACAGAGTCATATATTCAATTTGGGTTTATTGTAAGGGTGTCTTTACATTTAAAACGCACAGTTTAGGCAATATTTTACAAAGAATACTGCAAATATTCAAGAGTCTACAACAATTTTAAATGCCTGTACAAAAAAAGGCTGGAAACTTATTGAATGCATCTCGTATATAAATGTAGGCATATGGATGTACGTGGTGCATTCAATAAGTTTCCAGACCAGGTGTGTGTGTGTGTGTGTATATATATATATATATATATATATATATATATATATATATATATATAGGCATATGGATGGAGATATATATATATATATATATATATATAGGCATATGGATGGAGATATATATATATATATATATATATAGGCATATGGATGGAGATATATATATATATATATATATATAGGCATATGGATGGAGATATATATATATATATATATATATAGGCATATGGATGGAGATATATATATATATATATATATATATAGGCATATGGATGGAGATATATATATATATATATATATATATAGGCATATGGATGGAGATATATATATATATATATATAGGCATATGGATATGTGTGTGTGTATATATATATATATATAGGCAGCATTTCTTCGTTAATGCAAATTTCATTAAACATAATAGACATTTTATGCCTATATATTTTCTTTTGGATCCGTTCGAATTCCCGTATTACTTTTATCGTATTCGGGGGGAATTGATTTAGGTATTGTCCATAGTTGTATGTATCCCTAGTACTTTCTGCATGACTTAGGGCCATCATCAGGGGAGAATCTGTTACAAAAGTGATGTAACTTACACAGTAGTAATTTGCTAAAACAAAAGTCGGATGTTACTATATAACATTAATAAGATTATGGACCCTAATAATCATGGACTGTATAGGGACGATGGGCTGATTATAGTGGATAAAAGTACGCCGAGGAAGTGTGATGGGATTAGAAAAAAACTGTATAAGCTGTTTGATGACTTTGGATTTAGGTTAGATGTAACAACAGATTTAAAAATAACGGATTATCTTGATATTACTTTAAACTTATATAGTGGAACTGTATCTCCATTTAGAAAAAGGAACCAGGATCTGCGTTATGTAAACAGGGGATCTAATCACCCAATACAGGTGTTTAAACATGTACCTAAAGGAATAGAGCATAGATTATCTAATAACTCCTCCAACAGGGAAATTTTTGAACGAACTAAGCAGGAATATGAGGAGGCTCTAAAAAATGACGGATATAGGGTCAATTTAGAATATAAGAATAGGGATAGAATTGGAACACAAGGTAGGAGAAATAGACCTAGAAAAATCTTATGGTTTAATCCCCCTTACAACATGGAAGTAGTTAATAACTTGGGAAAGGAGTTCTTCAAGATATTAAAAAGAAACTTCCCTAGTGGGAGCCAATTACATAAGATATTTAATAAGAATTGTATTAAATTAAGTTACAGTTGCATGCCAAACATTAATGGAATAATAAATAGGAGTAATATAGCCAAATTAGGTACAAAGAAGCATAAGGTGATTGACAAATGCAACTGTAGGGATAAGGTTAGGTGTCCTCTCGAGGGCAAGTGTAAGCAGGAGTGTGTAGTGTATAAAGTAGAGGTATATAGTGATTCGAATAATAAGAGAGATAAAAAGATATATTTTGGGTCGACCCAAGGGGATTTTAAAACTAGGTACTATAACCATAGAACAAGTTTCTCGCACGAGAGATATAGGTATAGCACTGCTTTATCTAGTTATGTGTGGGAGATTAAGGAAAAACAAGGAGTAGATCCGATAATGAAATGGGAAGTAATAAAGAAATGCCGCAAATATAGGGCAGGTAATAGAACCTGTAATCTTTGTATGGAGGAAAAATTGGTAATAGCAGATTGTAAAAGTAAGAATATGCTAAACAAAAGATCGGAGGTGTTGAATAGTTGTAAACACAAAAGAGTGTGGTTACTATATAATTAGGAAATGTTATAGGGTTTTTTTTGGGTTTTTTTTTTTTTTGCTAACTATAAGATTTTTTTTTATTTAAAAAAATTTTTTTTTTTTTTTTTTAATATGCAAATTCTAGGATAGGTGGAGGTTTTTGGTGAATAAAGGCAAAGCAATTCCTCCTTAGAATAGTTTAGGCGAAACTTCCTGATGATCCGTTAAGGTGAAACTTTAGTAGAAGATTTTCGACTAGCGATTTAAGTTAATTCTATAATTGGCTCCATTGTTTAATGTTGAGCACTTTAGTAATTGTAGCATTGCAGTATTCGCGGAGGGTTTTTTGGTTTTCTTTTGGCCACTGACTAAGTACCCCTTGATTTTTTTCAAGGAGTAGGACGAGGTTGGTCTTTTCTTTCTTTTTTACCCCAAAAACTTTTTTCTTTTTCCTCTGGACCGTGATTCAAGATATTTTTTTTATCTTGTTCCTGGCCAGGGGTTTTTTGTTTTTTTCTGGTACCGTGAATACTGGTAGATATTTGATTAGTAAATATATATATATATATACACATGCATATGG